>JARFJB010000902.1:7075000-7327500 GCA_036346205.1 Vesta saturnalis | reverse complement strand
CTTATAAGAATGCTCTATTCTAAAAATGAAAAGTGGGCGATTTTAGGAGAAAAACGACTTTATCACACGTATATCGGTTAAAACCCGATAACTAGAGCCTTTACTCAAAAACACAATCAGAATGGTTCAACTAAGTATTCAGTGGCTTTTACTGTAACAATACTACCTAAACAAACGCACTGATTCGCTATTAAATACGTTGAATCCTTTAACCTTTTTGCAATAACACAAACTCAAGCCGAAAATCTCAATATTATGTTTCTTAAAGTCTTTACAGCAACAAAGCAGCTTAATTATCGAAATGCGTATGTGTGCACGTGAGGATGTGGATGTGTCTGTGCGTACGGCTATGCGTATGCTTGTGCTTGCGCTTGCGCTTGCACTTGCGCTTGTACTTGTGCTTGTACTTGTGCTTGTGCTTGTGCTTGTGCTTGTGCTTGTGCTTGTGCTTGTGCTTGTGCTTGCGCTTGCGCTTGTGCTTGTACTTGTGCTTGTGCTTGTGCTTGTGCTTGTGCTTGCTTGTGCTTGTGCTTGTGCTGTGCTTGTGCTTGTGCTTGTGCTTGTGCTGTGCTGCTTGTGCTTGTGCTTGTGCTTGTGCTTGTGCTGTGTGTGCTTGTGCTTGTGCTTGTGCTTGTGCTTGTGTTGTGCTTGTGCTTGTGCTTGTGCTTGTGCTTGTGCTTGTGCTTGTTTGTGCTTGTGCCTTTTGTGCTTCGTGCGCTGTTGCCTTGTGCTTGTGCTTGTGCCTGTGACTTGTCTGTGCCTGACCTGTGCCTGTGCCTGTGCTGTGCTGTGCCTGTGCTGTGCCTGTGCCTGTGCCTGTGTGTGCCTTTGTTGTCCTGTGCCTGTGCCTGTGCCTCGTGTGCCTGCACCTGTGCCTGTGCCTGTGCTTGTGCCTGTGCCTGACCTGTGCCTGTGCCTCTGTCCTGTGCCTGTGCATGTGCCTGTGCCTGTGCCTGTGCCTGTGCTCGTGCCTGTGCCTCGTGCTCGTGCTCGTGTCGTGCCCGTGCTCGTGCTCGTGCCGTGCCGTGCTCGTGCTCGTGCTCTGTGCCTGCTTGCCTTGTGTGCCTGTTGTGCTTGTGCTTGTCGCTGTGCTGTGCTGTGTGTGCCTTGTGCTTGTGCTTGTGCCCGTCGTGCTGTGCTTGTGCTGTGCTGTGCTTGTGCTTGTGCTTGTGCTTGTGCTTGTGCTTGTGCTTGTGCTTGTGCTTGTGCTTGTGCTTGTGCTTGTGCTTGTGCTTGTGCTTGTGCTTGTGCTTGTGCTAGTGCTTGTGCTTGTGCTCAATCAAAAGCACAAGCGCAAGAACAAGCACAAGCATACTGGGAAGCACACACACTTGCATACTTAGTTACACACTAATGCATACAATTACGCACACGCATAGCCGTACGCACAGACACATCCACATCCTCACGTGCACACATACGCATTTCGATAATTAAGCTGTACTGTTGCTGTAAAGAATTTGAGAAACATAATATTAAGTTTGTCGACTTGAGTTTGAGTTATTGAAGAACGGTTAAAGGATTCTACGTATTTAATGGCGTATCAGTGCGTTTTTTAAGTAGTATTGTTAGGGTAAAAGCCACTGAATATTTAGTTGAACCATTCTGTTTGCGTTATTTGAGTAAGGGTTCTAGTTATCGGGTTTTAACCGATATACGTGTGGTGAAGTCGTTTTTCTCCTAATAGCGCCCACTTTTAATTTTTAGAATAGAGGACTCTATAAGTAGTCGTAAAAGATGTAATGATCTTTAGGGGTTTTTGTTTTTACTTGTTTTAGTTAGTCAGAGGCTGTTCAGAGCTGGTTGAGTGTTTGTGCAGGGTGATGTACTTTACCGCGTGCGAAGTGTACCTACTATCAAAGGTATCGTGATTGAGTTAACCATTTTACTAACTGTGGATTATAGATAGGGCTCAATCAACTCGGAGAGATTGTATGCCAGTATTCGTCGATTAATAGTAATATTTTCGTTTCGATTACGGCAGGAAAACGTTGATATTAGTGCTTTCCTATTATTTTTCTTTTTAGAGTAATTTTACGCTTTAATGGAGTTGAAATAAATGTGCCCTGAATGGTATTTTTATTTGGAATAGATTGCGCATCAGTTTACACACAGTTTACTTAAAAATAGAAAATGAATTGCTGTAAAGGAAGTGACCAAAATATGTTGTGTACATAACAAAGAACTTTGTGTAAATAAGTTACTGGTATGTGTGCGTAAAACTATGTGTTATTTCGCTGATTGCGAGTATAAATTAAAATAATTCGCTGCATTATCTGAAGTTACTAAGAGATTTTTGGTTAGATTTTAAAGAAAAAGTTGAACAATAAATTGGTATCTTCCAATCAATTAAAAGGGATCAATCGTACAAGAATTGCATCCTGTTGGTATGGGTTGAGAGAGAAACGTTAAACTGAAAATCTGAGCACACTTAAGGTAATTACTTTCCTTTGTTTTTTGTTATTTCATTCAAAATTGTAGACCTGTGCTTAAATACGCAGAACACGATGTCTTTGTTGTATAGTACTGTATAGATGCGCTTCGGGCTAGTTGATCGATTGCCAAAAGGACTTTTTCTTTCGCTAAATGCGTGTGGGTGTGAGTGTGAGTGTGAGTGTGAGAGAGTATTAATGTGAGTGTGAGTGTGAGTGTGAGTGTGAGTGTGAGTGTGAGTGTGAGTGAGTGTGAGTGTGAGTGTGAGTGTGAGTGTGAGTGTGTGTGTGTGTGTGTGTGTGTGTGTGTGTGTGTGTGTGTGTGTGTGTGTGTGTGTGTGTGTGTGTGTGTGTGTGTGTGTGTGTGTGTGTCTGGGTGTATGTGTGTGTGTCTGGGTGTGTGTGTGTCGTGTGTGTGCTCGTGTGCGTGCGTGCATGCGTGCGTGTGTGGGTCTGTGTATGTAAGTATGAGTGAGTATGTGTGTGTGTGTGTGTGTGTGTGTGTGTGTGTGTGTGTGTGTGTGTGTGTGTGTGTGTGTGTGTGTGTGTGTGTGTGTGTTTGTGTGTGTGTATGTGTGTGTTTGTGTGAGTATGTGTGTGCGTGCGTACGTGCGTGCGTGTGCGTGTGCATGTGCGTGTGCGTGTGCGTGTGCGTGTGCGTGTGCGCGTTCGTGTACGTGTGCGTGTGCGTGTGCGTGTGCGTGCGCGTGCGAGTGCGTGAGCGTGTGTGTCTGTGTGTGCGTCCTTTGATTTATGACATTTCCTGATTTGATTTATGTTAATCTGTTCACACTATACGCAAACATCACCATACCCACCCGCGACCACAGAGCTATCGGCACTCACCCCCTTATCTGTTAGACCAGATTCACCCGTAGTAGGTGGTGTAATTGAATTGTGATGATTTTAAGTATAATAGGTTAAGGGTCAGGTATGCATTGAGAACGATTCTCCGGTGATTCGGGACGAATTCTTTCTAAAAAGCACGCTGGCTGGTTTTTTTATAGGAACGTGGACGTACGTCGATAGGATGGTTTGCAAATTGGAGCAGTACGAGTTGGAAATGGAGAAGTTGTTGGGCAGTTGACAAAATTTTGGGCGACTAATAGGAAATACTTAAGGAAAGTTAATTATCATTTTTGCGATAAGGATCTGGATCATTACGTCACCAAATTTGTAGATTTTTATCGATGATGATACATTGCAAATCGCTGTCTGTACCACGACATTACTAAAAGAAACTTAGTGAAGGGATTTCTTCAAAAGCACCTTAGTTCCATATAGAAACGGTAGAGAGTTATTGTAGCGACTCAAACTGTAACTGCTTACCGACACAAACACAAAGTAAACTTTAGGTTTCAATGTACTAGGGTCATTCTAAAGACGTGTATAATAATTATAAGTTATAAATTACACATGCGATACAAATATGAAAGTTTTGCACAGGTCCAATCGAGTATGTAAGTATTAATTTTAGTTTCTGTGAATGTATGACATATTTGTCGCCAAAATTAATTTAAATTAGGTATTTGTATTTATAACAGTGTAAGCCTTTGACCCTAACATTTGCAATTAATAATAAATGATTACAAAATGCTTTGCTAAAACAAATTACATTAAAAGGATTATTGGCTTTACTTTTATTTCGGTTTCAAATATAGCAATTGCAGTTTAAAAGCAATGAATTCTTTGATCGTATACAAAAGAAAAAAGTAAAAACTAACGTTTTATTGGAAAAACTAAATTTAATACATTTAAAACGCGAAACATCAAAGCAAAAATTTGCAGACATAAAAAAATCAAAAGAAATTGAAGGAATTTATGTAATCAAATGTGTGAAGGTAAAGGTAAGTAAATACAAAGAGTTACTTTTATTAGAAAACAAAGTTAAAGACTGTCACGTTTACAATGAGATTATTCTGAGCTATGATTTGAAAGAAAACGTTTATATAAACAGAAGTTTTGTGTTCTTTCTATAATACAATAAACAATAACTTCACAGATTTCAGTCGAAGGTAAAGAAAACAAGTAAAACGCATAACCGATTGTATAAATATAAAGAGCAAGAATAAAAAGAAAATCGAAATTGAACACCCTTCCACTGTTGATAGTCGTTCCAATTGAAATTTACGCATCGAACCCTACTTTTAACAGTACGATACGACTGTACGCGTTGGGTTGATCTTATTTGGAAAGGGTCACTTTATTTGCGGCCTTTTGGATAGAATAAAGAATGCAATAAACCACTGAAGATAAAGATTGTAGAGGGTTTCGTTCTTTATAACTATATCAAGAAATACTTAATTAAAGGAAATCAATTGGTTTTCCACTGTCTTTGCTCTAATCCTAAAGTTACGTTCGCTAAAATCACGGCATTTACGTATCAAATATGTAATTAAATGCATGTTTAAGCATGTGACATATATATTCAATACAGCTCTAATATCACATGCTACGGATTTAGACCTTAATTTTTAAATAGATGTTGTTTAATTCTAGATACATGGCTGAGTTTTCGAATCAATACATTCTTCATACAACCATAGTAACTTCAGTGTCCTCTCGACAAGATATTACATATTATAGAAAAAATCCAGGTTTGGAGTTGAGAGATACAATAGGGCTTAAATCTCTATTCACAAATAGGATTTTTCTTATTGATTGTATCCGGTAACATTTACAATTTTATGGTTTAAAAAAAATAAGAGGCTATATTGTAAAAGTTACAAATGGCTTCATCACAGACGTTTTCAGTCATAAACAAGTTTTGATGTTAAGTATAATTTTGCTTTTTTATTTTCGTTTGAAGCAAGTGTAAGATTATTTCAATGGTTTGGGCAGAATCTCAATCGTCATTTACCGTCGCTATCTATCTTCACCAACATTTGTCACATTTGAATTATAGAGTTAAAATTCAATGAATATTAATTAAAAATTACATGGTAAGTTTTTTATTGCACTAATAAGTAGAATTATACTCTTTTTGTATAAAATAGAAATGTTGGATACCGCTAGCGACATAAATGAGGGGTTCCCAAACAAGTAGTTTACAGTTTACCTATCTTTTAAATGAATTATTAGCTAATACGTTTTACTAGAATTGCAGAATTTTCCATAATTTTCACTCTCTTCGACGTCGTTTCGAACGTTCTACGACAGAGTTCCTCAAGTCCCACTACTAACGCGGCCACTAATCATTAGATTAATAGTACTACCAGAAGCCGTCCCGACCAGCCGCGGATTCCCATAAAACCGTCAGGCGCGATTCCAAGAGCGAATTTCGCATTAGATCTCTTCTCCGATACTCCTGTACACCCTGGACTGCTGTTATTTAAATTCGCCGTACACCTGCATGTCAGTTATATTTACAATACCTACATAAACACCTATGGCGAACATTGCGGCTGGAGTTTAAACCCCGGTGTCGTTTCCCACTTACACAGTCGGGCAGAAATGCCGCCTTCGTGAATTTTCCCGGCCCCACAGTGCCGATTATAAACCGCAATGGAGCTGTCAGCCCAGGTCTACTAATCTATCCTAGTTACATAATTATACCCACACGTCGCCACGGAAACTTACTAAAAGTGCAAAGGGTCACCGAAATGAAAGCGATTAACCAGACCAAAACCCGATAATTATTTCTGACATAAAAGTTCCGGTCCGTCTAGTAATTATGCAAAAAAAGTGAGTATTACATTTTCTCCCACTTCACGTGATTACCCGTTTCTAAAAATTTACTCCTTTGCTGTGTCCTAAATCAGAAGCAGAAGTTTCTAAAACGGAATGGGAATATACGTGTATCCTAGTCAAAGCGCATGATTTCTTTATACAAGGGCACGTAAATAATTTTACTCTTATCCAAGGACTTTATTTCCTCGCATGTTTGTATTTGGAAAAGTTAAGATATGAAATTAATCAATTTACATTACAAAAATAGTTTTAATCGAAAATGTAACAACTCCTGTTGTACTTTTAATCTTTTAATCATGCTAGCAATATTTGTGAATATTGATTTACCTGGATAAACAAATTATTTTCTATGCGATAACTCTAACAAGCAAAACGTAACAATAACATTTTCCTAATTCCTTTTTTATTGATTTACTATGAACCAATATAAGATATAAGAGCCAAATTTTTAATAAAGGGTAATAATATTTTTGCTCATAATCGTATGGTAAAAACTAAAACCTGTAAATAATTTGTTTGATAATCAACAGTGTCGTTTCTAACGATACCATTACGTCACTGAATACTATCTAAAACATTATATGGTTCCCGAAATTTTATTAATTTCAGTTTTATGGTTCACATAATAGTTGGGGGCGGGGGGCATGATGTTTTTCTATTGCGCTGAACACTGGGTACTTTAAACTACCGTAAACGTTGTAGAAAGCTATCAATTCTGTAAGTTCGTCACTAGTGTGCAAGGATGTTTAGAATGGTCGAATATTTAGCAACAATATAGTATAATTAAAGTAATGTTTCAGCCTTATAATGGCTTTGAGGAAGTGTGTTTAAATATTTAAGAAGCGAAATAAATCAAAACCTTAGTTACGAAGCCACCAATATTTATGGAAGTTTTAAATGTATAAACAGTAACATAAAGATGGTGTAACAGATCGGAAAACTTACCTCCTAATGAAACGAAAAGTCACTTAGTTTTATTTTAAGGCAACTTGTATCCATACAAAATAAAATAGAAATACCTATTATTAGTACTAAATATAGCAGGCACTTGAAACAAAGCCAAACTAACTGAAATATATATGCAATATCACTGAAAATCTTCTAGCACATCTCGTAAATTTTTTAACACACGCCAACTTGACCAGTAATGGTGTAATTCCACAAGGGTCAAACGACCTCTCAATTTTATTTTCGACCAAACAAAAAATCGTATTTTTCTGTTATTACAAATTTAAAACTAACATATACCCAGAGTTAATTCTATACGCGACGTTGCCACATATACTTTGATGGAAATAAGTACTTTAAACATTTTATAAAATCCGTCAAATTAAAGCAAAATCATGCAACTACTTTTTTTACTTAAAAAAAAGAGAAACGCTACTTTTCCATAAAGCAGTTACAACTGTTTCAAAATACAAAATTTTGTAAGACTACGTATGTTATAAGCGTAGGTATCATGTGTTGCCTACCAGCCAGAAAACAAAATTAGTACAAGTAAATTCTGAAATGGTAGATGACTCATAACTTTATGATCGCTAAAAAAACCGTTACACGTATTTAAACTTGTAATGACCCTAAAAGTCCTTACAATAAGCTTTCCTATCATAATAAATAAATGCCTATCAAAACTTATTACCTATTTCCTTCCGCAACTGAATTATATACTGTTTAGAAATCCTATCAGTTGTCCACTCCTTTCCCGCTCCATACTATTTCCACTATAAATATCCGACCGCCCGCTTACCAACTCCTACTTATTCTCATACCTGCTAATTACCCTCTAACTCTAATATATACCATGAACAATTGCTATTCACGTGCCTACTCGGAGTTCGTACCTCGAGCGGGTGTAAAGAGCTATTTAGCACCGTTATTTTTCCAACGGCGGTTTAGGCCCTGAAGGTTAAGTGTGTAAAGGAATTTTTTCCCAATGATAATAATTACCAAGAAGTCATCCCAGGCACATCTACTCTGAGTTCGTATCTCGAGGGGTGTGTAAGGTTTACTAAGTAGCGTTATTTTGTCAACGGTGGTTCAGGCCCCGAAGATAGAATTCTGCGACGCGATCTACATTCCGATCTCCTTTCCTTGTGAATATTAACTAGCACGTCCCCCTTGTTACATCTACTCGGAGTTCGCACCCCTAGGGGTGTAAAAAGGGTAACTAGTATTATTACTTGGACCACGGCCATTTAGCCCTCGAATGCCTCATAGTAATGTTTGTATAAAAACCCTAGTATTGAATATATCCACCATAAAACAATTAATTACGTACTTCATTCCTGTATAAAATACTTATCTTTTTTGGGGTTTCTTAATGGTGTACTTTAAATTATACAATCCAAACGTTTCGATAACACTTACAGTTATCTTCGTCAGTAGTAATGTTCGTTAAAAATTGTTAAAGATGTTGTAAACAATTTTGTCAAATTTGAAAAATTAAAACATGTTTTAATTTTTTTAAAGTACACCATTAAAAAAACCCAAAAAAGATAAGTATTTTATTATGAGTGTTAATGGTGAAAGTTTACATTTTCATTTAGATTTGAAATTTCATGCGTACAAGTTGCAGATAGCGCAACAACTCAAGCAAAATGATTACCAGTTGTGTTTACAATTCTGTCAACAAATGGCAAACATAAACAATCGCGATGAATTTCTAGGCAAGTTGTGAATGTCAGATGAGGCACATTTTCATCTCGCAGGGTACGTGAATAAGCAGAAATTCCGTTATTGGGCAGGCACAAATCCTAAGGAAGTTCATGAGCTAGTAAGGTGACAGTATGGTGTGCTATTTCAGCACATGGAATCATCGGACCTTATTTTTTTGCAAACGAACAGGAGATCACAGTAACTGTCAATGCGGATCGTTACGTAGAGATGTTACAAACCTTTCTTACACCTGAACTGAGCAATTCTCCACACGTTCAAGAAAGCTGGTTCCAACAGGATGGAAGACATCACACACTGCACGGAAATCAATGGAGGCTGTGCGACAATTGTTTGGTAACCGTGTGATCTCAAGATTAGGTAACGTTCCCTAGTCCGCTAGGTCGCCAGAGTTGCCCGTTTGTGATTTTTTCTTGTGGGGCTATCTCAAGTGTAAAGTGTACACGACTGGAACTCTAGATGAATTAAAACAGAATTTGGGATGAAATTCACAATATACCAGCTGAGATGTTACAGCGGGCAATGAGGCGTTAGCAATAAAAATTAATTCTTGGTTTATTATCTAAGTTGAGACAAATTAGTTCAGAGATATAATTAAGCTAGGTATAGACTTTGAAAAGATGTAAACGTTTTATTGATAATGGGGTTCGCACTAAAACAGACATATTCTATTAAATCTAATTAAATGTGTCCATGTGTATTTTATGCGTTAAATGTCGCTTATTTTCTGTAATGGTTGTGGCATTTGGCATTGGAAATCCATCACCTTTTACCTTTACGTTTTCCATTTTAATTTCATTATTGTTTAATTTACAATGTTATAAGCAATACATACTGTATTATAAGTGTTTTGTAACTGTGGTTTCCTATTAGTGGAGTTGATCGGCCTATTTCCACAGTTTATGCTTTTTGAGCGCGACGTTTCGGAAACGGACTCTGCTTCCGTCATCAGGCTTAGTCCTGAGAAGGACTGTTTTCGCACTTGAGTCGAATTCATATGTTATATATAATTTTTTCCCAAGCACTTGACTGCTCTCAGATTCTAACTTGGTACCTTTCACTTACTAGTCTGACACCTTTACCACTGAGCCACTGAGTACTCCAATATATATATATATATATATATATATATATATATATATATTGCTCACTATGGGTGATAGTGTGGAACCCATCGCCATCCCAAACTCTTGTTGGTAGAATTTGTCTTCTAGCTGGAAATATGTGGTTCTAATGCATATTGTCAGAAGTCTGTTGGTGTTTGTTTGTACTCGCCCCCGTCTAGTAGTTCTTGGATCTTACTTACTGTAAGTGTCCATATCCATTACCACAGTCGCGTTTCCTTTGTCTGCCGGGAGCATTTTGATCGATGGGTCATTCTTAAGGGAAATGACCGCTCTCCTTTCTAGGCTAGAGAGGTTAGGTTTAGTTCGCCTAGATGAGTCTAGGACTGATCTAACCTTACTTCTGTATTCTTCGGCTTCTTCAGGATCTAATTTCGTAGCTGTTCCTTCGACTGCGGTTATTAAATCTACTTTCTGAATATACCTCGGTGTTATCGCATAGTTCAAGCCTTTGTCCAAAACCTGCATTTCGTTTTCGTTCAACTGTCGTTTAGAGATGTTTATGACAGTTTTTTTTCGATTGATTTTGGCTAGTTCTTTCTTTTGCTTCATTAGCTTTTCGAGTTTCTTCTGCTGAATTTCCTCGTGCATTGTCTTGGTCTTCGAATATTTACTTCTGGTAGCCGTATTTATCCTATCAAAGTATTGTTCGTTCTCTCGATTTCGAATGGTTTCTCTAATCTCGTTGGATTGGTGTTCGAGCTGGTACTTTTTGAAACGGTGATGTCTGATTCGCTCTTTGACTAACGCTTCGCTAGCTCTCTTTGCGATTATTGATATTTTTCGGCTGCGTATCGGAGTTTTTATGTTTAGCCAGGTGGGTATTACATTGTTATCACGGGCTTTGCAGAGGAAGGTTAGGTGGTTCTCATCTAGTGCTAGCTTGTTGATTGATGTTTCAAGATTTCTGAAAAGTTGTTTGACTTTGGGGCCGTACCAATTTACTAATTCTGTATTATAACAGCTATGAAATTAGATCCTGAAGAAGCCGAAGAATACAGAAGTAAGGTTAGATCAGTCCTAGACTCATCTAGGCGAACTAAACCTATCCTCTCTAGTCTAGAAAGAAGAGCGGTCATTTCCCTTAAGAATGACCCATCGATCAAAATTCTCCCGGCAAACAAAGGAAACGCGACTGTGGTAATGGATATGGACACTTACAACAGTAAGATCCAAGTACTACCAGACGGGGGCGAGTGGAAACAAATACCCCACACCATCAATCGAAAGACGGATATACCTGACACTGGCGAAACATAAGGGGGAGTTCTCCGACTACCAGAGAACTAGATTTACCCCACACTACAGCAAACCTCCGCATCTGTACGGCCTACCAAATATTCATAAGCAGGGAATTCTTCTGAGACCAATTGTGAGCTCAAGAAATTCACCTTGCCACCCGTTAGCATACTATCTGCTAAGTATCATCACACCCTTATCGGGAAAAATCGAGTCTATGGTCAAGAATACGCAGCACTTCGTGGAAACCATCAGAAACTTCCAACCAAATCACGAAGAAATACTGGTAAACTTCGACATTGTGAGTCTATTCACAAATGTGCCCACCGATAAGGCACTAACTATCATAAGAGACAAGCTGGAAAAGGATGGAACGTTAGGCGAACGCACACAACTCTCGGTAAACACAATAATGGAACTTCTAACAATATGCATTAGAACTACATATTTCCTGGTAGAAGACAAGTTCTACCAACAAGAGTTTGGGATGGCGATGGGTTCCCCACTGTCACCCATAGTGAGCAATATATATATATATATATATATATATATATATATATATATATATATATATATATATGGAAGACTTTGAAGATCAAGCGATATCCGAATTCACAGAGAAACCAAGGATGTGGCTTAGATACGTGGACGATACCTTCGTAGTTTGGCAACACGGCAAGCATAAGGTAGATGAATTCCTAGATCATCTAAATAGCCGCGCACCCTCCATAAAATTCACAATGAATTGGAGTCAGAACAAAAACTGCAATTCCTGGATGTACTTGTACACAGGAATGACAACACTCTCACGACAAGTGTGTACAGGAAATCTACCCACACGGGGAGGTACCTACACTACAAGTCCAATCACCACAAAAACGTGAAGTTAGGTGTGGCAAAATGCTTGTACGATAGAGCAAAAACGATATGATCAAGACAAGAGGACCTGAACAAAGAAAAAGAAAATATCGCTAGAACACTCAAAGAAAGTGGATACCCCGACCTAACACCTAATCTAAACAGGGAAAGGGTAACCGAAAAAGGAGAACCTAAATATACAGCGATAATACCGTATATACAAGGTACCTCAGATAAAGTACGATGGATAGGCAGCAAATACAAGATACGCACTGCCTTCAAATCGACCAGAGCGCTCAGGGGAATACTAACCAAAACCAAACCATACAATGAAGATCAGAATTACAAGAATTGTGTATATAACCTACCATGCGAATGCGGCAGAGCATACATAGGAGAGAGCAGTAGACCACTCAAAGTGAGAACGCAGGAACACAAGAACAACGGCCGCAAGGGTGAAACAGAAAGATCAAGAATAGCCGAACATGTATGGAACGAAGACCACCGCATCCAATGGGATAACATGCAGATAGTGGCAAAGGACGAAAACACAACTCGTCGAAAACTCAAAGAAGCCATATACATCGTACTAGCAGAAAATCCAATAAGCCAAGCTAGTGTAGAAATGAAACCCATATGGATTCCAATAATGAAGAACTTAAGCGCAATACACCTGCGCAAGAGGTTACTGCGCAACATACGCAATAAACTTCTGTGCAACCACGTAAAGTTATATATATATATATATATATATATATATATATATATATATATATATATATATATATATATATATATTGGATTACTCAGTGGCTCAGTGGTAAAGGTGTCAGACTAGTAAGTGATAGGTACCTAGTTAGAATCTGAGAGTAGTCAAGTGCTTGGGAAAAAATTATATATAACATATGAATTCGACTCAAGTGCGAAAACAGTCCTTCTCAGTTCTAAGCCCGATGACGAAAGCAGAGTCCGCTTCCGAAACGTCGCGCTCAAAAAGCATAAACTGTGGAAATAGGCCGATCAACTCCACTAACAATACATACTTGTATTATACGTAAAACTGTTGTGTAAACAGATACACGTACGCAAACGACTATTTCTAACTACGTTGAATCTATACCGGGTGTCCAAAGCGTCACGCGACTGAAGATTGGTGCTTCGCTGTTGATTTTTCATTAAAATCATTTATACAAAAGTTATATGGTTCCAATACGAGCACAACTTAGAAATATTTTAGCACCTCAGGGTGATTCGTAAAAGTAGGGGGTATCAACTTTTTTATTTTAAATGGAACACTCTATATATTATTACATTTCTGGATAGCCTAATGAATAAGCTTTACAACGATTTATACATTTGTACATATAAAATGCAACGTTGCCAAGTTATTTAACAAAAATGTATTTTTTTTTCTGAATGTAAGGTTACCAATAAAAATTAATTCTAGGTTTATTATCTAAGTTGAGACAAATTAGTTCAGGGATATAATTAAGCTAGGTAGACTTTGAAAAGATGTAAACGTTTTATTGATATATTGAATAGGGGAGAGATGGCTCCTGGTGGAACTTTAGCATGTTCAACGTACATCAATTCTCTTATTTCAAATGGAACACCCTGTATATTTTGATATGGGCGAATAGGAATCTTAAAGACTTAACTTGTATTTAAATACATTGATACCGCTAAAATGTATAGTTTTTAAAATATTTACATTTTTTTAATTTAATGGAGTGCCATGATTTCAAGTCACAATACCAGATTAGTAATAGTAATAATTAATTTTATGAAATATTTTTAACAATAAACTAAACAATGTAATATTGAAATAATAAGCAAACAATTAACAAGAACAAGAAGTAGGTAAGTCAAACATATGCAAATGTGCACTTAAAAAAATTATAAATGAGGTTCAAACAAGCCTCCTCTTTTCTCAATGAACTGATTCAATGGTTGTTTGCAGGAACGTTGTAAATTATGCAACATTTGTTGGTTCACAATCGACCCTGTTTCCTCAAATATATTTTTTAAGTTTTCAAGAACTCGTTCATCTGGACAACGGGCATCGGGAAATTTTTGTTTATAAATTCTAGAAGCAAATAAGCTTCTCCTATTGTGTAAATCATTTGAACTTCTCTTAATTCAAGATTTCTTCTAAATAAAAATGTAGTGAAAAAGTAGTTTTGAAAGAAATCAAGTTAAAATACACCTAATTGACACATTAAAATTTTGTTTTACTGTTTTTAAATCATGGTACTTGATTAAATCGTTAAGTTATAAAATAATTATACAAAAATTAAAAAATGGAAATATTTTAAAATTATAGATTTTAGCGGTATCAATGTATTTAGATAAAAGTTAGGTCTTTAAGAGTGCTATTCGTCCATATCAAAATATACAGGTTGTTTTATTTGAAATAAGAGAATTGATGTATGTTGAACATGCTAAAGTTTCACACGGAACCTTCTCTCCCCTACTTTATTTATCAATAAAACGTTTACATCTTTTCAAAGTCTAAACCTAACTTAATTATATTCCTGAACTGATTTGTCTCAACTTAGATAATAAACCAAGAATTAATTTTTATTGCTAACCTTACCTTCGTGAAAAAAATACATTTTTGTTAAATAACTTGGCAACGTTGGATTTTATATGTACACATGTATAAATAGTTGAAAATCTTATTCACTAGGTTATCCAAAAATGTAATGATATACAGGGTGTTCCATTTAAAATAAAAAAGTTTATACCCCCTACTTTTACGAATCACCCTGTAGGTGCTTAAATATTTTTAAGTTGTGCAGGTATTGGAACCATATAACTTTTGTATAAATCATTTTAATGAAAAATCAACAGCGAAGCCCCAATCTTCAGTCGCGTGACGCTTTCGACACCCGGTATAGATTCAACGTAGTTAGGGTACGTGTATCTGTTTACACAACAGTTTTACGTATAATACAAGTATTAGTTAAAGCATTCTAAATTAAACAATAATGAAATGAAATGGAAAACTTAAAAGGTGACGGATGTCCAATGCCAAATGCCACAACCATTACAGAGAGGAAGCGATATTTAACGCATAAAATACAAATGGACACATTTAATTAGATTTAATCGAATACGTCTGTTTTAGTGCGAACCCCATTATCTAAAAACGTATATATTCGCAACTCTTTTTTATCTCCTTAACCCATAATCGACGAAATAGGGATGCTTCAGAAATGAATCAGTTCACTAAACGCAAGAGGATTGTGTGTTTATAGATTTTAAAAACACTTTGTCTTGTTGTTTTGTTATTTGTTCTTTTAAAGTAGGTATTACGAAACTTGGACAAAAATATATCATGCCATATAAGACATTTTACAAAATCGTTTAAAGTTTTACTGCTTCCTATTCACTATTTAATTTACTCAAGAGTTTCATAGAATTGAGTTTTCATAAAAACATTTCATGCGGTGTAACAACCATGTACATAAAGAAATCGAATAATCAATAATTAAATTTCCATGAATATTAGATGAGTGTGTAAGATGTAAGTGTACTTGGGTTTAAATATTTGAGTTATCAGATAAAATGGAGTACTGTGTGTACTAATGGTCATTAGATGAATGATTCAATGTATTTAAAAAGACCGCAAATGCAGCATATACGGTTTCTGCTTATCAACTACTTCAAGTGCTCTTTAGAAATGGTCCACTTAGAAAGGAGCACTCAACGAGATCCTCCTACTAACTTACACCTTGTTAACTAAACATGCGCTTTCCTTTAGTATTACCCTACATCACTAAGTTTTTAGCCTTTAGGCATCCTTTTTAATCAAACAAGCTTTCAATGGAATTACTAATATATTGTTTCTTTATTGATCATACATTCACAAAGAGCTTTCTAAAAATATTCAATATATAGAAGTTGCGAACTGTTTACTTAAGTAATTTGAAATTATGCGTTAATTAAATTATGGATTGTGTATTCTGTAAATTCTTCTGCCTTTATGATATTTGTGTAACACTGATTGGGTTTTTCAGATGGTGTTATTTACGAAAATTCGGCAAACATACACTAATTTGCTTTCAATTTTGTTAAAAATATAAATAATATTTATTATTTAAGAGTAAACTGTAATTAAAGAGCGAAAATTAAAATATAATTGATAATGTAAAATCATTTATTTAAAATTAGAAATACGGACGCGTTATATAGAATTTCAGCCTGACATTGTTAATATTTTAACAATTCATAATAATCAATGAACATCAAACTTGTTGGTGTTACATTTTTTAGCTAAAGCAGGCAATGTTAAATCAGTTTCATATTCGTGTAGTTCTTATTGTTTATCAAATTTAAATTTTAGAATCGTCATTTTAATTTAATTTGGCTATAAAACCTGTGGGTTATTACGAAGTGTGTGTTATTTTATAACTATTCCATTAATTTGAAGTCATTTAGCTGCTTTTAGAAAATGGATTGCTTTTAGTTACACCAACTGACAGCTATTGTCCTCGCCAGGAGTGTTTACCGCTACGTCTAATGTCTTCTTATATAAGACAGTGAATTAAATAAGGATGCTGAATATTCGTAGTGCAATTGACGAAATCGACATACGGTATTGAATAAGCAAATGTAGAAGAAGAAGTAAATCTATAAACGCGAAATCAATTTGTTTTATATGTATAAGAATTCTCATTTGACTAATTCTACATAACCTCAATTTGTTTGTTTCCTCATTTCCTACATTTACTTCTTTTAGTCATCATTTATAACACATTTTAAAGAAAATAGGGGTCCTTGATATCAGTATCTGCCGCCGAAGAAGTAAGTATGACATTAAGTGTTTATATCTTAATTAATTACAACCACCAAATTATAGCGTGTGGCAAGCATCTTGGATATATCTGAGAAGACGGTGAAACATATGGGCATAAGGATTACGTTATACAAGTATGTATGCACAAAGTGAGTAATATTACATCACATTTAAGTATCCATCAAAAAAGGATGGTTAAAACTGCATAAAAGTGCATTTTGAGTAATTTTGAGTAATTTAAGTAATTATTGACTGTTTAAACACAATGAAAAGAGATGACCTATAAATGCTTGTAATTTTAGTCTTAATATGATTATGAAAATGCTGGTTTGACTAACCTAGTTTGTCATTCTTATGACAGAACCTCCTTTTGCTTGTTACAACTTGTTACTTTCTTTTATATTTCCATTTGCATTAAGCATTTTCAAAACAGTTCTTTTCATAACTCTTTCCTTTGTTCAATCATTTAAGTTTATTCCAACATCTTTGTTAGTTTTTCCGAAACCTCGTAATGTCTATACAAAGCAAAACCTTACATATGCAAGCACAACAGTTTTGCTGAATTTATTACAATTGGCAAGGAGAAAGAAAACAACGGCCCTTTAATACCACTTTTTTTTTAATTGTTTTAACTCAATTAATAGTGAACTCAAATTTACAGCGGGCAGCAAATGTCTTGGGTATGTCTGCCACAACAATGAAAAATATTAAATCTCGGGCAAATTCCAACCCAAGTTTGTCTATTCCGGCTAAAAAACGGCCACGTAAGATAGTTAAATCCGAATATCTTCCAGATAACTTGAAAATGTCCATCAAGAATACCTTATATAATATGTACGAACAAAGTGAGTGTATTCTAATTATATTATCTGTATATTATCAGTATACTACCTGTATATTATCTGTATATTATTTGTATATTATCTGTATATAATCTGTATATTACCTGTATACTATCTGTATATTATCTGTATATTAACTGTATATTATCTGTATATTATCTCTATATTATTTGTATATTATCTGCATATTATCTGTATATTATCTGTATTCTAATTATACAGTTGTTTTTTTCATTTTAAGCATTGGCATCTCGGAAACTACAAGAGATAGAGATTCGGTTAAATGGGGAAAGAGTTGCAGTTTTATGAACCTAAATTAACGACACATTCAGTTATTGGAAAAAGTTCATGGCTTACTAGATATTTCAAAGAAACTAAAATTCTGTTCTTTATTTAATTCTACATAACTCTATTATTATCGATTTGAGAAAAGAAACGTAGAAGAAAAAATGGTAGTGCTTTTTGTGTTTTATCTGCTGGCGTCGCCACTTTTGTTCTATTTCTTGTTATTCAAAAGTTATGATATAAACTTTTGTTTTTTTTAATGGAAAGTATACTAGACTATGACTTTACCAGATGTGCACTTTTTTAAGCTTTGTAACGATATCAGACATGATGTATTTATTTTTAAAAATAACAAAGTTATAATGATTTTATTATTACTTTGCAGTTGGCCATGGAAAAAATGAATTAATTATTATGGTTTTTGACAGTTTTGCACCCTTGCCATAATAAATGCAATTTTTTTTCATTTCAAACTTTAAGGAGTAAAAACAAGTTTATTGATTTTTCTTTTAAATGTAGAATTGTTATTGTTAAGAATACAAAAAAATGACACGAATAAAAATTTTAGGCGTTTTAAAGCGTAACATGTACATAATAATTTCCTGCTCGCTTTGAAATTTTTAAACATTACAAATTTTTCTCTTTATATAAGGTTTGCTACATTTACTTTGATGAATAAACGCGATACAGGAATTTTGATATGAATGCGAGTTCCACAAAAAAAAAATAATAAACAAAGTACTGGCGCTCATTGTTTTAGTTGAAATTTGGCAGTACTGTAACATCGTAAATTAAATTATAAAGATGTTTTCTAATCGCGACAAACTTAATATGTTGCAATTATTTATAGTGTGTAAAAAATAGTGTTCTTTCTGCCGAACGGTACCAACAATCGTATGAAAATCCGCGTCAACCATCTCTACCGACGTTCAATAATTTATACAGAAATCTGAGGCAGTTTGGTTCGTTTTACAAACGAAAGAGGTATGAAAACATCATTAACGAGGATATCCAAATAAATGTATTGCCATACATTAATCAAAAGTTGGTGTATCGCAAACCACAGTCATTAGTGTTTTGAAGAAACACAAACACACTGCATCCAGGACACCAAGCTGCAAGAATTGCATTTAGTATATGGTACATTAATATAAATCCAGAGTTTCAAAATCAAATTTTGTGGACTGAAAATTTGGATTCAACGTTTGGTGCGGAATTATTGGATCGCGAATTCTTGGACCTTTCATTTACAACGAAACTTTCACAGGCCAGCGTTATCTTGAGTTTTTACAAAATGAATATCAAGATATGATGGGTATCTTAGATTTGGAAACGAAACGTGATTTACGCTGTTTTCAACACGAGGGTGCTCCGCCGCACACCCAACTGCAAGTGAGAGAGTACCTAAGCCAACTGGTCGGTCCCTTGGGCACCAAGATCGTCAGATCTTTCACTTTTGGATTTTTTCTTTTTGATACTCTAACAGATTTGGTTTATCAGCGTACTACGTGATGCTGTGATACATGCCCTTCGCAATTTAGATGGTGGGAAAATACGGAAAGCTGTAAACTCCATTGTGAAAAGATGCCGCTTGTGTGTAATTAATAATGGTGGACATTTTCAACATTTGCTAAGATAGATTAATTTTTTTCCATGCAATTACTTCAAAGTCGAAATTTAAACTTAGTAATTCCTAGTTTCTTTGAGTTCTTGTTCTATTTAAGGCCCTAATATTTAGGTAAAATGTTATTATAAACTGACCTTAACCGTATAAAAATGTTTTTCCATGGTAGATTCAGTTTTTGCAATAATAAAATAGTCCTGTATCGTTATAAAGAGAAAAAATTAGTATGTACATGTTACGCATCAAAATGTCTATAATTTTTATTCGTGTAATTTTGATGTATTGCGAATAATAACATTTAAAAGAAAAATCTCTAAACTTGTTTTCGCTCATCAAAGTTTGAAATGAAAAAAAAAACTATATTTATTATGGCAAAGGTGCAAAATTACCAAAAACCATAATAATTAAATCATATTTTTCCATAGCCAACTGTAAAGCAATAACAAAATCGTTATTTTTGTAATTAAATACATCATGTGTGATATCGTTACAAAGCAAAAAAAATGCGCATCTGATAAAGACACAGCCTACTATACCTTCCATTTAAAAAGAAACAAAAGTTTATATCATAACTATGGAATAACAAGAAATAGAACAAAAGTGGCGACGTCGGTGGATAAAGCATAAAAAACACTATCATTTCTTCCTCTAGATTTTTTATCCAATCCATAATAACAGAGTTATTGGGAATTAAAAAGAATGCAATATTTTAGTTTTTTTGAAATATCTATTAAGTCATGAAGCTTTTACAACTGAAAGTGTCGTTAATTTAGTTTCATAAAACCGCAACTCTTTCCCCATTACCCAAATCTCTTTCTCTTGTAGTTTCCGAGATGCCAATGTTTAAAATGAAAACTACTCACCCTGTATATAGCTTCTACATTAGTCGAAATTATATTATTTATAGAAAAACGTGTCACAGCTACAACTTTAAATGCAGAAATTCGTGACATCAATATTGTGTTAAGCGACAGAAGTTTAAATCGTGCCTTACATGCAATGGGGTTCAAGTTCCAGAAAGAGTACAGTCGAAAAGATTTGGTAGAAAAAGAAATATAGCTGAAATAAAAACACAGTTTTTGAAACAGTACATGCGAGAAATCAAAGCACCAATTCGTACGCAAGCAGTATTTATTGACGAAACATGGATCTACACAAAAGGAAATCCGGGAAAGTCATGACAAGATGACGATGTAAAGAGTGTACGAAACCCTCAAGGATGTGATGGTAAAAGGTTTATAGTGATTCATACTGGAACTGTCACAAGATTTGTACAGAATGCTTCTTTGCTATTTTCGGCGAAGTCACTGAAATATTACCATCGTGAAATGAATGGGGATATGTTTAAAAAATGGCTCACTAAAAATCTCCTAAACTAAATTATAATGGATAATGCACCTTACCATTCCATGTTAGTGGAAAAACTACCAACATCGTCATGAACGAAAGGTAACATGATTTCATGGTTAATAAAGGATAATATTAATTATGATCCCACCTCATTCCAAGCCGAACTCTATTCGTTAATTAAATAGTAAAACGATATGAGGTAGATGAAATAATAAGGAGTTCCGGACATGACTTATTAGGATTTCCACCTTATCATTGTGAATTCAATGCAATTGAACTAATATGGGCACATGCTAAAGGATACTATGACAATCACATAGGAAGAGATGGCGACAAAGACAAAAATGTAATTAGTATGTAGAACGAAGCTTTACAAAAATGTAGTCAACTGATTTGAGCTAATTGCTAGATTTTACAGTAGACAAAATGATTATTAACGAAAGTGATTTTGATAGTTCGGATACACATTAGTCGTATAGTATCTTTTCTTTAATCAATGCGTTACCACAACATAATTATGTATTTCATAAATATATACTAATTAATTGCATTAAAATTTGTTTAATCATCTGGAAGGCCACAGAATTGCTAGCTATTACACTTACAGTTGCACATATTCGAAGGTGTTCAAACCTACAAATGTTATAGTAATCACTAATCGCATGTAAATGTTTGCCATTGTAAAAATCAGCATTTCACATTAATCTCATTTTCAATTTTCATCCACCTGTGAGTCAAGGTGCTATTTTTGAAACCATATTTCATATTATCACCTGCAACTGTAATTAAGACTAAATACCTTTGTATGTATAATAACGTCTAACCACCTACCAGGGCCTTCAAATTTTACGTTACGATAAACCTTTCTAATCGGTTTTAACAGAATTACAATTGAATAACTTCAAAATATTTAAAGCATTTCTACAAAATCTTGTTTTGACATTATTTGGAAACATTGCTGCATTATCGCCATATAAGAACAGATTTATTAAGTTTAATTTTTAATAATTTATTATTTTTCGTTTTAAACCTTTCGTTACTAGATTATGACGTAGGTGGTAAAAATAGTATTAATAAGAGACGAAAGTCTTCATCGTTCAATCCAGTCGCAAGGATTCAAACTCAAAAAAGACTCCAACCGCACAGCTTTATTCGAAAAAAGTTACATCGCAGAAATACGACTCAAATTTATGAAACAGTACATTAAAGAGATCAATTCACCTTATCGTTGGGAAGTAAACTCTTTTAATTAAAATCATTATCGACTAATTGTGTGCGACATACTGAAGATTGAATAAAGCAATGGTATAAACTGGAAGAAATATTGAAACAGTTGACAGACTGATTATTAACCTCGGAAACTATTCTGAAAGCTCTGATGTGGATAGTGACTGATTAGAAGATTTACACTTTGACAACCATGTTTCTACCACCCACGATTAGTAATAAAAGTGTGTTAGTTCATATTTAATACAATTTCTATTAGTAATGTATTTCAATTATGTAAGTGCAATATATTTTGTAGTAAAATGCTTTTCAAGATGTTAATTCACACATTTTCCATAGAATTTATGTTCCACATTAGATATCATCTTCGTACGAATAATACTTCCATTTTATTTAGGGGCGTAGCAACATCCATTTTTTGTAATAATGTTACTAACTTATTGTGGGCCACCATTTCTACTGAATTCGTAACAACAATAAGAAATTATGATAATGAAACGTAGTATTCTTCCGAGTTGTTCCATGCAAATTGTGTAACCTATAAATTGAATTTTCAAATTATCAATTGTATGATTGTTTATCATCAACTTACAACACAACCATCCTTCTGTTTTTATAATCATTAAATGCTTACATTTAGTTGAAAATTGCATTGTTTGTAATAGGGCAGCAAGCTGTTATAACCTACATAACCTGCAGTCTGCAAAAATAACGTACCTATCGTTTTTTAACCGTTATATTACGATTACGATAATCAACGTTTCTAACAAAATAAAGCACAATAAATAAGTCATTGTATTTTGGAATTCTACAGCTTTAAACGATGCCATCTAGGGGTATATTTTCTAATCAGAACTTATTATATCCAGAATAATGTTGACTCATGTTTTTTATATTACACCATATGATTGTATGTGATGATGTAGCGGTAAACACTCCTGGCGAAGATAATAATTCAAAACAAACGCTTACAAGTTCTTTTGCAAATTATTATGTTAGCTTTTTACATTATTTAGGGTTTATTAATTAAAGACACTCAAAATGTTCACATATTTGTTAATGGTTTAATGTTTATCGTTCGTATTTTTACCGTATGTAACGCACTTCATCACTTGTATTTTAAATTTACACTTAACGCGTAAAGTATCTAGTGCAAAACTTCAATAACGGGACACGGTAGATAATAGAAATTTCTTCTCGGTGGATTTCTTGACGTAACAATGGTTCTTTCAAAGAGGCAGTTATTTTCTATGAAGTGTTTTTTAAAATGTTTTTCTTTTATTAGCATTAATGTTTATATTTACTAACTCAATTTTCTCTCTACCGCAGGCCAACGTGTATAACCGTAAAATGTATTCTGAAAATTTTACTGCCTGTTTTACATAAAATTAAACATTTTCTGGTAGTTTTACAGTATTCCTTCACATAAAAAAATCAACGTTCTACTTTAATTCGTATTTCAGTTCATTATCTGTACATCATGATTATTCCATTTATAATTATGGTTTTTTAGAGTAGCATGAACTCTGTAGATATTTCTTTTAAAATAAACTGGTAATCTCAATCCACTATTACAGCCTTTAACTGTTCATACTTTACATGTTCGACCTCTAGAAGTCGCCAAGTTCTGGTCATATTGCTAAACCAAGGAATACAATCCACAAGATACCTCGGAAAATCACCGACAAACTGGAACAAAACTAGCACATTTTTCCCTCACTAAATTTTATCCCAAAATACACCCGTAAAAATATATGAACATTTTCATTGAGTTTTATAGTCAACTTATCTTACACAACTCAATATCTGATAAAAATTTCAATACAATCGCATTACTAGAACTACCCGTTCAGCAGTGGCGTCAATTTTCAAGCCTTAAAAAAATTATTTTAGCAAAATAAATTAAAATTTTCCTGCTTTATTTTGGTAATACATTTTAAAATAAAGGAATTCGGTCTCTTAAATTTTTCTTCTAAAATCGACGCTTCTTGAGAAAATTTGAAAAATAGGTTTGTGTTCTGTGCTTATTTGATCATTGCTTTATTTTAATCAAACATTTTAAAATAAAGAATTATAGTAAAAATTAAAAAAATAAAAATATTATAAAGTAAAACACTAATATTATGATAACTGTTCAAAATGGCTCCCATTTACTTGAATGCAAGCATTCGCGTTGATCGGAATATCCTTGCAATTTGCCTAATTTCCTCGAATGATTCAAGAATGCGATTCTAGAGGTCGTTCTAGTCATCGCTGGAATTGAATAAACATTTTATTTAACATCATCCCAGACTAAGAAATCTAAGGGATTGTGATCTGGTGATCTAGGCGGCCAGACAATACGTTCATCATTACCCTGTCCGACGCGTGCAGGTATTGCCTTACAGGTAATCCAAAATGTGGTGGGAACCATCGTGCATAGAGATTGTCTGAGATCTGACATTTAACGGCTTATCTTCTAGAAGTTGCCACAAGTTATTCTGGAAACACTCCAAATACGCAGCGCTGTAGACTCGGTTAGGAAGAATGAATTATCAAATAAGCACGGTCAGTTCTTGCAGAATACAAACCTATTTTTCCAATTTTCGCAAGAACTGTCGATGTTAGAAGAAAAACTTTAGAGACACAATTCATTTATTGTAATATATAGTACCAAAATGAAGCAGAAAAATTTTAGTTGGAAAAATTTTTTAAGGGTTGACGCCACTGCTGAACGGGTACTTATGGTGAAGCGATTTTGGGATAAAATTTAAAGAGGTCAAAAATATCCTAATTTGGCCCTAGAAGTTTGTCCGTGATTTTCCGGGACACCCTGTATATAAAACTGCGCGCGCAGGTTATGCCGACAGGTAATCCAAAATGTGGTGGGGCACCACCGTGCATAAATATTGTCTCATTTAATGGCACATCTTCTAGACGTTCCCATAAGTTTTTCTGTAAAAACTGCAAATACGCAGCGTTGTCTAGTCGATTGGGTAGCACAAACGGACCAATAATAAATTTTTCAACAATTCCTGTCCAGACATTTATGCTGAATTTATGTTAAAAGCGACCTTCTAGAATTACATTAGGATTCTAATCTGCCTAATTGTGGAAGTTATGGGAATTTCCATCTCTAGTAAAACAGGCTTCGCCCGTAAAAAGAATTCGAGAAATAATCTGAGGATCTGCAATGAAATTGTTCCTCAACCATTTACAATATCCTTGTCTAAGTAGTGGATCTGTCGGTAAATGTTTTTGAACGTTTTGGATGTGGTACGGTTTTAACAATTGTTCAGTATGTGGTCGGTGAACATCATTTTTAGAAGTCTTCAAATGAGAAGCTGCGCGTCTAGTGCTTGTAATTGGATTATCCTCAATGCGCACTTCTACCTGAACAGTTCTAATGTGACGCTGCTTGGCAAAACAAATCCTACATGATCTTACCTCAATCAACTTCTTGTTACTGAAACCCGGTATTAGAGGGACAAGACTAATATTCTAGTGACGGCTTTCATTAGAAGCGAACACATATTTATTTGTATGCGTAGATTCTCTTTTCATTTTGTACTATAGTTAAATATATGGCGTGGAGACAGTAGTAATGTCTAATAACTTACGTCGGCGGTAGGCTCAGAGGATCATATTTCCTCATAATCCAGTATAAGGTTTAGATGCAGACACAGAAACAGAAAACGGCATAATATGTTTATGTATACTTTTTTATCTACAGTATCTCCAATATTCACTAAAAGTGCAAGTAGATTTATAACCATTCGAAAACCCCATTGAGAAATCTTTTGAAAGAATATATCTACGCATTTTGCTGTAAAGCTGATAATTTTCAATATATTCATAAAACGACCTTTCATAAAGTACCTGTGATGGGGATAATAAATTAATAGGTTTCCAAAAGCTCTCACGGAGGTAAAAATAGATTTATTTAAAAAAATGCGTCCCCATTAAGAACTTTAATTTTGTAATAAAACAAAGAAACAAAACAGGACCATCAGACTTTCATGATTTATAATGAACACATTTGTTTATAATATGAAAAACATTTCTAATTGAAAATATAAATATGGTTAACGAATGTGACCGATGAGTCTTTTGTTACCAATATCAGATAATAAAAATGAATTAAACTGGTGTAAATTAAACCGTATAAGTGATTATACGATGTTTCACGCTTTAAATTACACTTTAGATTGAAATGTAGTTCCTGTATTATTCATTGTTATAAACATTATTAAAGTGTTCGAGCTTGCGTGAGCATTAAATATATTTCAGCTATAACGCAGAAACATTAATAATACAAATGCGTTTTATTTTTAAATAGATGCTTTCCGTACAATTTCTCTCATTGCTATTTGTGTATAAAGTTTTACTGCTTTGCGTCAATAAGTGTGATTAACCGTTACTTCGTTTTCACGAATTGTGTGCAGCTGCACCTGATGTAAAATACTTTCTTGTAAATTATATAAAAAAATTATATTTGAAGTTGACGTTCCAAAAAATTACTCAGAAGATCATAATTTAGTAAATTACTAGTTTGAGACAAAGCTTTACTGATCATGTCTTACATTTTTTGAGTATAAATGTGCCTGGAGTTTGGAAGAGTAGGTTACAACTTTTAAGATTAAAGAACATTCTAGTAATACACATTTTAATAATTTAGATGTGAATTTATATAGAACACAAACTTTTTGGTCTCTGGCAAATAATAAGTTAATGGTTTAACTACGGACATATACCCCGTCTAAAATACTCTCCCCCACTTCCAACTTATTTCTTTATGTAAATCATAAAACTAAAGTTAACAAAGCTAATAAAGCCGGCCATGTCATTTCAAAACTATTCAAAATAAATCGATAAAATCCTCCGTACGAGGTAAGTATGAGGACGGCCGCTCGTCCTGGTACGTGACTTTGGTGAAGCCAAGGTTGGATATTGAGGATCATGGAAGAGGTTTTGCGTCCTTTCACAGCCACTGCCATTCATTCAAAACCAAAGCCTTGATGTGACGACAAGCGGCAGAAAAGGAAGAAACATCTGCGGAAGAAGTATGGCTATCCAAAAGGGTGCAAGAGCCGGTTCTGCGTAGGAGAAATTTCCTGCAGTAAAAATGAAGCGGGGATGTTTGGCAATCGCGCACAAGGAGTCAACGGGTACTGTTCTGTAAGCCCCAAGATAAGTTGTTAGGAACAGGTACTGTAGCGAGGCCAGTTTCCTGACGACGTAAGAATTTCTGAGTCTCTCGGACCTGATGTTTAAGCCGTAAAGTTAGTGTGGGAAGCACTGAACAATTAAAAATCAACTGTAAGGATGTTTTGGACATATTCCATTTGAGACGCGAGTATTAGTATAGTAGATGAAGTAAAGGTTTACCTTTTCGACTGTGTGTGAATAAAGCTTGACAAACGATAGCTTGTCATCTATGTACAGTCCTAGATACATGAACTCGAAAACTCTTCGCACTGACCGGTTGTATAAATGCAAAGTTGGATTTCGGATACTGTGCGACCAAAAACCACATCATATGTTTTATCGACTGACACGGACAGTTTATTGCTGCCCGCCCAGGTCGTCATTCGGGTGAGGCTCTAGCCCTTAGGTCACGCCTATTGTCTGCGGTGACAGTGTAGACAATGTCGTCCGAATAGGCAAAGCAGTCCATGAAGTCTGGCAGTTCTTGTCCAAGAAGCGAATCAACAACTAGATTCCATAAACACGGTCCTAGGGCCGATCTTTGTGGCTAGCCTTTGAAGTGTAGAGGATTAAGCGATCCTCCATATAACTACAAATGACGCGCGTAGCGTCGGCAGGCACTTTCTTAACGACGAGAACATTTCTGATTGATGGTCACCATACGTTATTGAATGCCACGACAATGTCGACGAACATTGCCAACGTGTACCTGTGGGTATCCGTTTTAATAGTTGTAATTAGTCCAGAAACACAGTCGGTAGTCTTACATCCGGGGATAAAATAGTACTGATTAGGATGGAAGAGACGTTCAGTAGGGATTTCATTGTACAACCTTTGGAGAAGCACTCTTTCGAATAACTTTCTAAATTCGTATAATAACATTATCGGTCTATACGAACTTACGTTTGTGAGATACTATTTACCGGGTTTTAGAATTATTATAGGTTTTTCAGCAATTTTGACGGAAAATTGCCCAAGTTTTATGCAAGAAGAGAACTTTTTTTTCTGCAACCGATTTGCTCCACGCGCCTGCGGCTCGTTCCGCAAACATGGTTCTCGTGATTAGTAGCTTCTCTTATATGCTCGTTGTATAATATACTATTACTACCGCTAAGGGTAAAGTACATACGTAGTTGCACACATTCACACATATGTACGAAACGGTGCAAATAATTTTGAAACAAACAACAACGTATGGTTTTAGAATTTTTAAGCATTCAATTACTCATATCACAAATTTTCCATATACGCATTTTTTGTTAATCACTGTTGTAGTACTATAAATTATATAATCAATATCATATAAAAAACACATTGTTTGTTATAGTAACTACACTTTGAATAATTTTTTACTTGTATTTCTAAAGCAACTCATGTTATCTTAATTGATTCTTGATAATTATATGTAGTATAGGTATCTAAAATTCGTTGTATTATTTATGAAACGTTTCTCAATGACAAGTAATACTGATTTTAACATTTTAACATCATCTATTTTTTATTTTAAAATAAATAAAACACTTACAAAGGCATTACCTTACTATAATTGAAGGTATTTTTCTGAAAATGTTAATTATGGAAGTCTAACAGTATGGCTCTTTTCAGTCGTGTACGAGGATAGTATAGATTGGACGCGGAATTTTTAACCCAATCAAGGTGGTAAACATGTAAAGAATATTCTGTCACATATTTTGTTTCTCGTGCAGTTGTCCTAATTCACAATATAAGATTTTCTGCTTATGAAACAATTGAATTTGTCCCAATTCAACTATCTGCCCTTCTGATGCAAACTTCCATCACTTCTTTGTGAGTGTTTACATAAAACATAGAGTACTAGTGGTCTATAACCCAATGAAATACTGGCACAGAATTAGGCTACTGGCTAGGCTTGATCAATTCTCTGACAAGTAAAAAGCAAACCATTAATTAACAGTATAACAAATAAAAAAGTGTAGTGCTCGGTATTTAGCCTTAAAAAGGTAGGTTTGCACCTGAGTCTAGCTCAGTAAGGTACAATGCTTTCGAAACTGACTGTAGATTGAGAACTTATTTTTATCAGGTTGTGAGGGAGGCAGAGGTATATCCACAACTGTAATCAGTAAGAATTTGACTTATTAGGCGCCACTCAATTTTATAGGTTAAATAATTCAAATACAACAAAAATTGAGAAAGTTGTACATTAATACCACCGAAAACTTGAAGAGCACTAAACAGCTGTATTTATTTGTATATTTAATAAAACAAAATAATGTCTGATTAATTTCAGCATATAACCAACTAAAACAGTACTTCTCGCAAAGCTCTATGGTATTAACTGATTTCTAATTCAATAGAACCTATACAGACATATCACTTACATTTACGTAGAATTCAACATGAAAGATGATCAACACCGGATATCTTTAATAATAATATTTACTTGCCCTATGTCAACAAACATTACAGTTAGTAGGTTATGCACCCAAATATTTTTATCTTAGAAACCGAAGTCATCTGTTACTTTTCGTTATAACCGTATCAAAACAGCACTATACGGACTTGTTATCTGCTCAAAACGTACTTTGCATTAAAATTCCACATACTTACATTTTCTTGTACTAAAATAAATGTAAGGTATTAACTTTAATTTGAAACGAGCTGCAGTTTGAGACCAGACCACAAAAGCAGATATTGGGACAACTGAAGCAGACTTAGACGACGCGCACGCGTTATTGATGCAAAACAAAGGTATCTTCATTTCTTAATTCTTCAAGATGAAAAGCTGCATTATCATGTACGTCGTTTTATGTATTTATCTTCGTGACGTCATAAACAACGCTTCCGATACGAAATTCATTATCGTATTGCATATTTCTTAATAAATGAGGATTGTCCCAATGCCTATTAAATATAATATATACAAAATGTAATCAATAGCCTTACACAAGGAAGTAAAATTTTTAAACGTACTGCATTACAAGGTAGGTAGAACGGAAATGGATTACGTTCAGTTCGCGTTTACGCAAAGAACAAAGCTGTTGTGGGTAAAATAGTCCTTATAAACCATAACGCTATGAACACGGACGTTTGTAATTATGTACATTAAAGAGAAAATATCGACCTACACCAACATGTAATTATTATTGAGATAAAAAAAATTCCTTAAAATACCAACGTACTGTTAATATAATTAGCACTAACACAATTTCAAAACTTAAATTAAGGTAAGGATAGCCAAGAATTGGCACGTTACAACAGAGCATAAAATAAAGACTACAATAATAAATTGTATACATCTGAAGTAAGAGTAATAAATCTGATTTTAGAAACGTTTAATAATCAGAGAGTGAAGACTACTATAATAAACTCAACCTGTTTGCGCAACCACTGAATGCTATTTTCACTAGTAATCTCCCTAGTGCTTGAATTATTTCCGGAAATTTTTCGAGTAAAATGTTTTGAAAACTATCCCGGGTCGAAGACGAGGGATAATTTTCTCAAAACATTCCTGAACGAGAAGGAATTTTAGTAATTAACTGAAGGACGTGGGGAATTCAGTAAGAAAATATCCGTTGCTATTGACGACTGCAAATTTCCGATCGAAAACTGCCGTCGTTATTGACGACGGCATATTTTCAATTTCAATTTCATATTTCCTTAATACTTTGTACGTACCCGGTTTTTGAGAGTCGAATGTACTGCAAACTAGAGATACCACTTAATATTTGAACTACGTGTCTCTATTGTGTTCGTCGACTACCGCCTTAGTGGAATTTGTGCTGTTTACAATTTTCCATGTATTAGATAGATATCGAATCCAGAATAAAGCTACTTCCGTTGGACCTTCTATGCGATTTTTGAAAATTTCAATTCGCCATGAAAGTTCTACCGCGTTTTCTCGCGAAAAACGTTAAGAAGATGTTTTATGGAATTTAGCAAACGTTAGCTTGATTCTTGGAAAATTTCAAACTGTCGCGAATTTTTTGAACTCTATCCATTTATTATAACTTTTAGATGTAGTTCGTGAATTCGTTATCGAAGTTCGAAAACGTGGAAAAATTCGGGTTCGAAATTGAATTTTAGTAACCTTTCGAATTCGACAATTGCGAATTTCGAAATAAATGAAAAATACGATCGAATTGCAATTAAAAACCGTTTATTGTTTAAAATCTGGTGAATATCGGGCGAGTTGCGTAAAATGTAAATGTTTTTACATGGGTAATATTTACGTCTGAATGTAAACGGAAATGGGAGAAGGGGCGTTTGTAGCGTTGTTTGATTCGTTTAGTGGACAAAAATCGAGAAAAAAGTTTGGCAAAATAGGACTATTGTTTTAGGCGTAATGAACGACAAAGAGTTAAAACATTTTCTTTGTTGTACCCTTTGAACAAAATTTTCATATAAATTTTTGAGTCAGTTCTGCAAATAGATAGATTTTAGGGCGAGAATTCACAAAATTGATTCTACCGTCAAGTTTTAACGCCCTATAAATTTTTCTAATTATGAGCTATAAATTATTGTAACTATTAAATCCTTCGACTGAACTATACCATTTAAGATTTGAATTGCATGTCTCTAGATACTTTCTTGCAAGTTAATACCATAAAACATATGCCATCTTCTGTTTATAACAACTAAATGTGACCTATCTTTGAAACAGATAGAATATCTAAACTATTTATGCAAGATACGTCCATTTTACCTTCCAACCTACATATCAAGAGCTTTTTAAAATACACAGCAAAACTTTACGTGAAAATGAGAAAAAGTTTCAGTAAACACAGTTCCAAAAAGTTTCTTTAGGGAATTAGAGCCCTTTAAAGATGGCTTTCAACGACGGGTTATAGAGTTACAGTTCCGGAACGACTTCAGCAATAGCAACCAGTTTCGAGACATAAATGTCAATCAGTAAAGCGAGTTATTTGAGATCACTGAGCAAAGTTAACTATAGCCAGGAGCGTGTATACCAAGGGATAATTGGGTAAATTTGGACCCATTCTTGTAACACTTCGATTTTTGCTACTTTGACACCAGATTATGATTTACCCAGACATTACACAAAAAGTACTCTTAGTAGAGTCGCTAAATATAACCGTTTCTTCAGAAATTAAGACAGGGTGAGCAATGAGTTCAGATCTAAGACAAAAGGACCAAACATCTTTAAATGCACCCCCAACGCAAAAATAAGGAAAGATGTTCCTATGATCGTAGGTAAAATGTTTCATTACTAACCTATCCCTTATTTAAATTATAACAGACGAATGCTATACTGACAGTTACTTGACAATTCCTGGTATAAAACTTGAACCTTATCTTAATTTGTATTTTGTCCATTTTTGAAGAAACGGTGATATTTTGAGATTCTTACTAAGAGTACTTATCTTCTATAATAAGTATGAGCGAATCATAATATGGTGTCAAAATAGAAAAACTGGAGTTAGAATGATGAGGAAAAATTTACCCAATTATACCCTGACCCGCATGCTCCTGTCTAAAGTTAACTTTGGTCAGTGGCCTCATATAATTGGCTATACCGACAGAAATTTCTGTCCCAAAATTGTTGCGATAGCTAGAGTCGTTCTGGAGCTATAAACTGAAAATTAGTTCTTGAAAGCCATCTTCAAATGACTCTGGCCCTTGAAGAAATGTGTTCGGACACGTGTTTACAGAATCCTTTTTCTTATTTTCACGTAAGGTATGCGCTCCCAAACTTTGTCGAAGCTCGAGTTAAAGATTAGTGTACACATAAAGAGAGTTCAATGGAATTAAATAGTCATACATGTTAAGCGCATGTTGCTTATGTTAATAATATATATATATATATATATATATATATATATATATATATATATATATATATATATATAACTATTTACAAAAGTGGCATTTTGTTGGCTAATTAAATTAATTTTCATAAATATAAAAGTATGAACATGGCTGAACAATGAGAATTGTCATTATATTGCTTTCCGAGCATCTTCGAAGTTGAATTATATGTAGTTTTCTTCTACGAAATACATGTAAATCCATTTGTATAAGTATATTCTGGTGTAGCAGTATATTATGCTTCTATTCCAAAACAAATATAAAAGTAAAATTGTTTAAGTCAACGTAAGAAGTTAAAATATGCGGTAAAGTGCATGAAACTTAAACAGAATTGAGAGGATTCATAGAGCTTACAAACTTTGAAAGTGAATTTAAAGAAACACTATATTAAAAACTTACATAATGAAGTGTTTGGAAAATGTTCCAATTTAAATTAACATTTTTATATGTAATTTAAAACATAAAGTTGAGAAAAACCAGGTTAGGAAATTTCCATTTAAAATGAGATGGAATTTTTATTAATAAACCATAAAAGTGTTTGAGAGTATTATTCTTATGTAATTTGATCCACAGAATCTATTTCTGGTATTAGTTTTCCTGTAGAAATTAGATTAATTTAGTTATAAAGAGATTTGTACATAAAAATTTTGTGAAACAGTTAAATTGTAAATATTGGAACAAAGAATAGCAAAATCTATATCTAAAGAAAAGAAAAATTGTGTAGAATCCAAAAATGATTTTAGCTTTAAGATCTGAACATGTATCAGGAAGTTATGTGTAAAATTAAGATTTTGCAAATTTTAGAAAAGTGCTTAGCAAATAGAACTGTAGTAACATTATGCTTGTATTGACAAAATTGCTAACGTAATTTAGAAATTTTCAGAGACTATATAAGCAAGTAAACAAACAAATCTTTATCTTCTCCCATTACTTCTTAAAGTAAGAACATGTTTACTCTGTTTATGTACAAAAATTTTAAATCGTACAACTGGTTCGTATAATCTCTTAAATTTCATAATAACAAACAGTTGAAAGTCAAATATTTTGGTTATCGTAACTTAAGTTCCGGTAATATCTTTTTGGATAACGAGTGGTCGTTATACCAGTGTTCGTAATGTATTTTCGTTTTAAATTAAAATTATGCAAATTATGCATGCTTTATTATTTAATGGCAATAAAAACAATGAAATCGTGCAAGAAAATAAAAATTCGAAAAGGCAACCTAAAACATAAATTATTAAATTTATCAAAAAGTAATTAATACAAAAGTGCTTAAAATAAAGTGTTTAACGAAAATATTTAAGCCACATACCTATGACTTGAAAACATATTTAACAGAAATGAAAGCCTACTAATAGACGAAGACAAGGCATTAAAAAAATATGGGGTGTGCCATTTAAAAAAATGAAGATATAGCATTTTCAAATGTATGTCATTGAATTAATTTTTGTGATCACTCTGTACATTGAAATCCAATTTTGACAATAGATTAAAGTAAGCTCATGTATGAATAAATTCTATACCAAAGATTATTTTTTTATCTTTAAAAATAACTGAGATACGCCTACTTGAATTACTACATAAAAATGTCAGTTTTTAGTTAACTTTGCAAATATCTCAAAAACTGTAAGATTTAGCTTGTGAGTCATTCTTATAAAAAAGATGTAAAATTATAAGGAGAATCGAAAAATAAAATAATGTATAGGGTGTTCTATTTAAAAATAAAAAGTTCTATATTATACCGCTTTTATATTACACCCTGAAGAAACCAAACTATTTTTAGATTATGCAGCTTATAAAAGTAAACAACTTTCGTACTTAAACTTAGGAGATACGAGTATATAAATATATATATATATATATATATATACGGGGTGAGTCACGAGGAACTGTAAATACTTCTACCATAAGTAGAGGCACCTTAGGGGATTGCCAAATGACCATTAAAAAATGTCTTCTTGTTTTGTTTATTAATATACAGGGTGAATTATGGATCTTCACATTCGAGGTTGAGGTCTCGAACCGAAAACATCTACTGTAGATAAGACTAGCCAGTCTAATTGAAAAAAGAAAGATACCGTCGTTTTTACGACGATGGAGCCGAAGAAGACAGCACCGCCCGCAGAAGACGTCGCCGCCGAAGAGAGAAGAAGCGAAGACCCCCGTCCTGGATCCACCAGCCCCGATGACTTCGTGGCGCAGAAGAAGAGGCCAAAGAAGGCGACCGTCCGCCCGCCTACGCCGCCACCGACGAGCAACGTGTACCACGCCCTGGAGCAGTACACGGACACCGCCACAGCGATGGAGCAGACCGCCGCAGCAGAGACCAGGGAGAAAGTACCCTCGGTAATCCTTCGTCAGATCGAGAACTGGGTTACTTTCTCCCGCGAACTCGACCGGAAGAAGATCGCTTTCACCAGGGCCAAGGCTACCTTCGAGGGAATCCGGATACAGCCTGCCTCACTCCAGGACCGAGACAGGCTGATGAGGTATCTCGATAAGTGTGGTACGCCGTACCACACCTATCAGGCAAGGAGCGAGCGTCTTGCCAAGGTAGTAATACGAGGCGTGCCCGTAGAACTATCCGAAGCGGATGTAAGCTCCGATTTGACGACACAAGGGATTAACACAGTTTCTTGTTTTAGGATGAAGCAGCGAGGCCGAGCGATCCCCCTGGTTTTGGTACACCTACCGAGCGAGGAGGACAAGAAGAGGATTCGGGAGGTGAAGCACGTCGCCCGCCTCCGAGTCACCGTCGAGGACTTGAGGCGGAAATCCGACATCGGGCAGTGTCACCGGTGTCAAGGTTTCCGTCACGCACAGCGTTGCTGCAGGGCGGCAGCACGCTGTGTGAAGTACGCCGGTGATCACCACAGCAGTCAATGCACTTTACCCCGTACCGACCGGGCTAAGTGCGTTAACTGCGGTGGGGACCACCCCGCAAGCTACCGTGGATGTCCGAAGTTCCCTCGACCTCCCCAACGGAAGAAGATGGAAGGACCGCAGCGACCGCCGGCAAGGCTGAGAAGGCGGAAGTACCGAGAGTGGCTCCCGCCGCTACCGTTACCCCGCCCGATCAATCTGCCTTAGGGTTCGACTCCCTATTGACCTTCCTCGGAGGACTCAATATGAAGAAGGCCCTACCTGTCATCCGTAAGGTGGCAGAGGCACTCGCTAAGGTGGAATCTGCGACTGACTTGTGGGGGGTTTTCCTCTCACAGTCAGGAGGTGGCTACCCTTTTAGGATAGACACACGACGGTCCGGATCGAAGTCTGGTGCCCGAGATAAGTATTTAGTATCGATTTAATTACCTAATTTCTGTTCTGTAAATATCGACAGTGTTACACTTTACTAACACATATTTCCTTTTATTTCAGATAAGCAACCTAGCGACAACAGGACAGCCCACACAAGTCCACAACCCACTATACACAATCCCAAACACTTAAACACCAATATACATACACATATTTAACACATTTAAATTTCTTTTTTTTCCACACTAATCATAAATACCAATATTGTTACCACTTGCAATACACATCAAAATACAACACACAAAAACTATCAAAACCCAGGGCTGAAGAGGGAGAAGATCCCTAAACTGCCCGAAGAAAGAAGACCTTATGGACCCATGAAGAAGTGAAGATCCCGAAAAAGAAGCAAACGATTTAAAAAAAAATAAAAAAAAAAAAAAAAGGATCTTCACCAAAACAATTTTTCGTCATATCTTTTCAATGATTAAGTCGATTTGTCTCATTTTTCGGTGAAAGTGTGTATTCGTGTCTAGGAACTAATCGACGTATTCAGAATTAAAAAAATCCAGGACCGTCTTCGTGAAAACTTGTGGGACTGCTTCATATCCAATACTTCACCCTGTATATGATTTCTCTAAAAAGCTGATATAATTTTTTCAGAGCGCATTAATACACAGTTAAACCTGGGTATGTGAATTTTTTGTTACAGTTACCTCACATTTTCAATTAAAGATTCATTTTATACTCAAATTGAAAATTAGCAATAATGAAATATCTTACTGTATAATAATGTTTAGTTATTAAAAAGAAATCTTTAAAATAAACAGTAACGACACACACTGTGCTCCAGTATGGTAAATACCATAATTTGAATTTATTTTAATCGGAATGAAATGAACAAGCCCAAGAAATGTTTATTCATAAATTAAGAAGGTCCATTACACTTTTAAACATTTGACAAGAAAAGTGTATTGAGGCAGATGGATTTCATTTTCAACATCTTTTATAATCGTAATACTTATTAAATTGTTTTTTACTTTGTTCCACATTGCTAAAACTGTTTCATTATTTGGTTATTGTTATTTATGTTATTTCTTAATTTATGAATAAACATTTCTAACATTTCTATTACAAACATTTTTTATACAGGGCGACTTATATCAGTTGCATTTTTTCAATGGAACCCCCTATATATTATTGCATATTTGGATTCTTTGGTCAATTCTAGTGCGACCTTATATATCACACATGGTACCTAAAACGAACCGTTTAGCCGCAATTCGTCATTTTTACAACTAGTAGATGCCTGAAAAAAATTAAATATCGCTGTGATCACAAAACGGTCGTAAAATTTTCTAAATTGACAAAATAATTTCTCTAAACACAAGAAGAACTCGGATTTGACCGTCCGGTCTACGCTAGTACATTTCATGTCTAGTAACATCGCAGAGTCATGGCCATCTAAGTTTTGTGATCAGACATCTACTTTTTGTGAAAATGACGAATGCGACTAAACGATTCGTTTCAGATACAATGTGTGATACATAAAGTCGTACTAGAATTGACCCAGGAATCCAAATATGCAATAATATGCAGGGAGTTCTATTTAAAAAAATGCAACTTTGAGATAAATCGCCCTGTATAAACTTTGCGATTTAAGTGAAAATATTCTAGGTTTATAGCCTTAAGTATACCCCGCCACATCCCATCAACAAATTTTAGAAATATTCCTTAATAAACACAGAATCTTCCACCCACGCTCTATTGGGCTACCCTGTATATGTATATATATATATATATATATATATATATATATATATATATATATATATATATATATATATATATATATATATATATATATTATTCGATTATTCTGCAATATCAGTTTCCAAACAGAGAAGATACTTTCGAGGTTTAATGTCCTACTGCCCTTTTTTTGTAATAAACATTTTAATGTTCTCTTCGTACACTCAAGTTTTATTGCATTTGACTTTTAACATACCCGATCAACCCCACTACATAAAAATAGCTTGACCAATATTCAAATGGGGCGAGAATGGTTTAGGTACCAGATGGGTAGTTTGGCGCATTTTAAAACAGCCGATCAAAGTAGTCACACTTGAAGTATTACTTAGATCAGCTACAAATAATTTTTTATTTAATTAATTTTAACATAAAGTTTAATATTGTTCGGATCTGCACATTTGTGTGTGAGTTGGGCAACACGCAGAATTCTTTTTACGTCTTATCTCCGCGCCGTTTCTGTACGAATCAAAGATACATTTTGAAGTCACCCCACTATGCGAGATATACATATATATATATATATATATATATATATATATATATATATATATATATATATATATATATATATACGTTAAGTTTTTCAGGAGTACTTTTATTTCTGGAAATATTCATCTTCTGGATTTTCTCGTGTTTATATCGTAAAATATTTATTTCTACGTTTCAGAACCTTATCTTTGTTTCCTTTTTCAAGAATAATGACAAGTGTCATATACGTGAATTATGCCATATAGTTTAATAAAGATTACATCAAGGTGCGTGTTCTACTATGAGTAAGGGGTCAGTGAGAGGTAGCGTTATTGGATGTGTGAATTTTTTGTTGCACGTAGGATTTGGTGATTGATACTCGTGAATGAGTGTCATTCTTCTTAATTAGATTCTTCCATATTCTGGGAGATGTAGACTATCATCACGTTTATTGAGAGCATAAGGGCGTTTTTCGATTTCTATAGCTTCTCGGATTATTCTTTCACGAGTATGGTTAACATGAGCAAGTAATCTTATGTTATTTCTATTAATGTGATGTCTAGTTTCTATGTGCTGCTAATGATCAAGAAGGTTAAAACTGCTTTATATATAGCTTATGTTCTTTACCTCTAACATGTAACTTGCGGTAAGTTTGACCGATGTATTTACCTGCGCATTCATACATGGTATTTCATACAGTCCTCGACTTTCAGTAAAACTTTTGTCTTTTGGTTTACGTAACAGTTGTTGAATAGTTTTGTATGGTTTAAAAATGGTACGAAATTGTTTTTTTCGAAAGGGACTCAAACTGAACATTTACCACACTTACAACTTTCTTATGTAATATGCTATGATTGCTATCAGCTGAGTTATACTGATCTTTATAAAAAAAATTCTGAAGGTTTAAAAACAATATAAATATTATAATAAATCTATGAAAAAAGAGAGTTTTATTCATTTAATCATTGTTTTGTTTTTCTGAAAAATAATTCACTTTTGTTAGTATGTTTTTGACAAGATACAGAGCTATAACCTTTACTTTCTTTCTTATCTGACAGAAGAAAATTGAGATATATCAAATCCGGAATCAAATAATCCTACCAAATTTGAATTCATCTGCAAGATTTCCCAACTACGCGTAAAATGTTCCATAAAATTCTTTTCGCGAACATTTCTAAATAAACGTACCTTTATTAAGAATAAAACAGGAGAAAGAGAGTATGCGATAATACCAAAATTTTCGTTTTTTTTTTTTCTATTTCACCAACGATACGGCGTAATGAGTAATGAAGGTATAAAATATAATCCAAACGAAGCGTAAGATCACTCATAACAGCCGCACGTACAACAAAATTTTCGTTTCGATGAAAAGTACACAAGATTAAGTACGCTACAAAAACTCAATCTACATTGCCACACATAATTCTAAAAGATTTAAATTGATATTTACTTAATAACATTTTGTTTTAATAACTTCAAAGAATTGTTTTCCTTCCTTTTTTGGAAGTATTAATTGACTATTTACTTTGATAAAAGGTATAGCTTTAAACCAAGTTCAATTTGCTAGAAACGTTAAGTTTATCACAGTATTCTGTCACTAGCATTGTTTTTCCTTAATTGAGATAAATGGCAATTTCTTCGACGACAATTATCTGGTAATTAGAGATTGGTGCTGTCAACGGAATGAATTGTTAGAGAAAACTTTAGTAGCGCATACCTGTACCCGTTTAATCTTTCAACCAAATACGAAAGGAGAAACTAAATAACTGCATATTTACCTTTACTTTACTTTAAAAGACACCCGCATTATACGAATGTTGCACCTATTTAAAGAGAGCAAAAAAATAAGTATTTGTTTGTTATGTGTAATTATTTAGTAAATCATTACTACACGCCTCTTTGTCCTTTTTTAAGAGTAACGAAATATTTAAAGCAGTGTTTCTCAAACTTTTTTGTCTGGTGGCACACTGAAATTATTAAACAAAATACACGGCACCCCTATTATTAATTTTTTTTTGCTTTTTTCCAGTTAGTAAAGATATGAATAAAATAAAAGTTTATTAAAGTAAGTTTATTTCCAAACAACACAAAAACGTTCAAAACAAAAGTTATTATTATAAGTAAAGGTATCTGATGGTAAAATGTGAGCTTAATGTGAAGTATGTGCCTGATGGTGTTTGCATATTTCCTTAATATCAGGTTGTGTTTTTGAAAGACATACCCTCAGCTCATTTTCTAGGGGCTTTAGTCTTTCTCTCTTCTTTCTTTTAATACTTACGAGTGCAGAGGTGCGATGTGGAAAACTGCAATAAAATATTAAATGCTTTGAACCCTATATTGGGATATTCTTTCATAACTGTTATCCAAAATGAATTCAGGCTCATTTCTGAATGTTTCAATCTTACCGTACGATCGTTAAGTATATCAATTAATTCTTCGACTTCTGCAAGACTAAACTCACCTATTTCTGATGTCTCTATAAAGGGATTTCGAGTCCAGTCATACAATCAACTGACATGTCAGGGAAACAATGGTTAATTTTTTCTACTGACGATGTTGAATGACTAAACCATTTTGCAAATCTGTATTATTATATTTTTTTTTGCAAACTTGAATAAACATTTCTACATTATTTTCTTTTACTCTTATCTTCCACATTTTTTCATTTCTTCCTTGCATGGTAGGGTTTAACTTGTTCCGGTTATCATGTCTGTTAAACAAGCTAGTGTTGAACACCAAGAACCATTTTCTAATAATACACAAAATTCTGGTTTGTTTTCATATTGAAAACATATTAATATTTCTTCTTCAAGTTCAAAAACACGATTTAATACGCGACCTTTCGAAAGCAATCTCACTTCGGTATGAAGAAGCAGGTTATTGTGATGAGATTGCATCTCTTCACATAGTTTTGCAAATATACGCGATTTTAGTTGTCTAACTGAGATTAATGATTTCTTCTAATACTCTTTTGAGTTCAAGGTGTAATAAAAATGTGTATAACGTAGGTGTGTCGTATACAGTATACAAAATTTTAAATAATAAAAAGTAGGTTCCCCAAAAATTCATACCTTACACCACTTATAGTTGTGCCTGACTCAGTCGGTTGATTAATAGGGTGGGTTCGAATATACCACTAGATCTGCTCGATTATTTTCACTTACCATCAATAATAAAAATGTAAAACTAATGAAATTATCTTGGGCGCCAAATTGTTTCTTATAATATCGGAACAATTAAACCGAGTTTATAAAAATGTAAAAAAATAACAATATACAGACTATGTTTATTTAATATCAAATGTAATGATAAAATAATGAAGGTCTTAAAATTATGCTTAAAGTACTAACGAAAAATCACTACACAAATACCTTAGAAATTTTTGTACACAAACTTTTCTTTTTGACAACCTCTGGTATCTAAATATGATTACGAAGCGGTTAACCTGCATGAAATCATTCTTACGTCATCATTGTGCAATCTTGGCATAATGTTATCAGCCGCACCCCACACTGAATTTATCTTTATAAAATCCGCATAAATTTCTTCTTAAAATTTTTAGATCCACTTCTTATTGCATTATTTGGAAGTTTTCCATTCAAAAGAAAATTGTAATCATAAAACGAAAAAGGTACGCAACAATAAAATCAAATGCGTACTTAAGATGTAATTATGTTGTAAATTGAAGTAATGATAAACGTGTAATTAAAGTAAAAAATGGTATAAAAAATAAGTAAAGAAAGCGCCACCAATTTGATGGCACTTTCACATAAATTTAGGTAAAAATCAAAAAGAAGCAGCTTCCAGCTTCTACATTAAACAGGAAGTGAAAGAAAATGGAGGCTTTCGAAGTAGATGATGCGGTTCTGAGCACAAGATATGAGCAGAATAACTTAACGCAGACGCGTTGCTTACAAGAAATGAATAAAAATTGAAAGTAGGAATATAAATCTTTACGAAAGTATGCACTATGTAGATATGCAAATTAAGTTGCCTACCTCATAACCATATCTTAATAATTAAAATTTTCTTGTATTTAGAACTAAATGAAGGAAAGATCCTAAATTGAGGTATATTTTATACAACACAAAAAAGAGTTGTTACAAAGGCTTATTGTCTTTGTTACCAATGATTCATTATGAATGAAACAGTGAGTTGTTACAATGCATTCGTTTTCCTTTTTAGCGTTTGAAATAAATATGGTTCCAATAATTGAAGGAGCACCGTCTGAGCATACACCCATGCAAGATTTCCACGGTAGACCATTCGTATTAAAATATGTTTTCATCATATCAAAAACAACTTTTCCCGTCGTAGTTTATTTGAATTCCTTGCACCATAAAAATTCTTCCAAAACTTCATCTTCAATAAATCGAGTGAAGACAAGTAATTGTGCTTTACCACCGATATCAGTTGACTCGTCCAATTGCAAACTAAATAATTTCGATTCGATTATCTTATTTATAACTGATTTTTCAATATCAACTGACATGTCACTAATATGGCGACTCATAGTGTTATTTGACAAAGGAATCTGTTCTATTTCTTCTTATGATTCAGCACCAAAAATTGTTCTCACAATTGCTGTACAGGCCGGACGAATCAAAGTTTCGCCAAATGAGGCTTCATTTCTTTTGCGATTATTTCGGCGACTAAATAACTGGTCTCTTGAACACGGTATATGATCATTTTTGCGTAGAAGTGTCGCAATAGCTTACTAGGAATCATTTGATAAAACTAATCCACACACAACACATTTGAGTCTAGGAATTAAATTATTACCACATCAGGTAAATCACATTTTTAGGTAACTGTCTTCATATAAGTGAGTTTTTACATTCTTTTTTAATGCAACATTTTTACGAGAACTTATTGTTTCTGTTTCTGGTGTTTCAAGAGTGCTTGTTTGTTGCTCAACGTTAAAAATAGTCTAATCTTCACTAATAGAGCTCTCAATCTTTGATGATTTACTAGCGCTAATTGCTTCCTTGGTTTTGCTACAAGTAGCCACTCGTTGATCATTAATTCATTAGAATCTGCAAATTTTCCTTTTTTAATGAAAAAATTATTCATGATATTAAACGACATAATTAACTTCAATATTTTATTATAAAATTCAAGTTAATAATTTATTTTTTCTTGTTGTAAAGAGGAAAAATATTTACATATGATGCTTTTTCGTTATTGTTACAACATATAACAATAATAAAAACAACTACTTACTGCATTAAACGCGTTTAGTATTGCACTTCTACTCCTTGCACGGAATAGAACAGACGACAGTAACTGGTTTTTTTTTCAGTATTTACGTGTCGCCATTTACCGAGTCACTGAGACAACTGAAGGAAAAAAAGGAAAAGGCCATGTATTTCATACCCTCCTAAAGGAGGAGGGTGGGCTGCTAAAGCTTTCCGAGCTCCTTCAGTCACAGTCATGGATTCGCAGAATACACACATACATTACGTATATATGCATGGTGGGATTAAGGATGGGTGTGGTCAGGATAGGATCGGAAGGAACGGTGTTAGGGTTATGAGGGGGGAAATACTACCGCAGCATTCGACTAAGTTGCCGCACACGGTGTGCATATACGCAGTGACCATGCCGCTGCATGTGTATGAAAAGAACCCCATGAAAAAAATCTCATATAAGGTAGACGGTAACGGAAATCGAACCCATTACCTTCCGAATGCTAAGCAGGTCGTGTCATCACCACGCTACTAGCTCGATTGAGACAAGTGGCGACGTAACATGTTACGGTAAAAGTGTTCGCTAGGATACGGTAAAAGATAAACCTGGTTTTTGCACGGCTAGCTCGGCGTGCGGGTGAGGGTCTATTGGGACAAAGCAGTCTCGTCTTCGTAGTTTACGCTATCTACCAAAGTCGAAATCGGGAAAATGTCACAATAGGTTCCGGTAGGCGCCAGGATATTCTAAAAGAACACACCAGGGTGATTTAAAACGCGAAATAAACGACGGTACGTAGTGGTCCGAATACCCAACTTACCACACTTACCAAGTCGTAACGCTCATAAATCCAGGTTCCGCAATACTGCTTCACCTGAAAAGGCTTCAAAATCTGCACCTAAATCTGATCAACTTACCACCGTGCAGCAATATTCAAATTCAATACAAATCTCTAATGTTCCCCTTACGTTAAATTACTCCCTTAAACAAATCAACATAACACATACCAACTGACTTCAATTCGGTTACAATTCTTTTCTAAACTTGTAAATTACGATACGTTAACTTAATCTGGCAACAAAACAAAACAAAAGGAAACCAAAACTCCAACTTCTCTCAATAGAACTCGGCGACGCTTTTCTATTTGAGCAATATATCATCACCCTTTGTCAAGGCTTAATATTAAAATAATTACTCCAAAATAGTAACTAAGATAAACATCTATTAACTCAAAATAATTAAATAAAACAATTAAAATTTAAACATGTCAATTTGGATATTATGGTAATCGTTTCTTCTTAACTTTTACCTCATTGAATTCTGGCCAGTAGCAAAACTATCTTAAGCTAAATTGCATTCAAAGAAATTCTATAAACTTGAATTACGTCAGCACGTAAATCATATATAAACTGAATAATGAAGGTAAGATTTTATTTACCTCCCTGCATAAAATATTAATGGTATCAAGAACACCTTAAATAGCTACTAAATAGACAAAGGAAACTGTCCGAGGAGGTTAACAAAATGAAACACTAAATTAAAAAAAAAATTGCTTCCAACAGGTTCCTTCGTTAACACAGATGACATAAAATATTCCATATAAAACACAATCAAATTTTATTCTCACAAGTCGCAAGAGCAACAAATAGAATATAAATTACATTACCTAGGTCACACAGGCAAATAGGAGATGATCCTTGCTCGGCGAAAGCGTCGTGTACGACTCGTACAGCCCACGGTCCACGATGTAACTGCTTGTCGACAACACGAAGCTGTCTGACCCCAGGTCTCTACCACGTATTCAACTTGCGTTTTAAATTAATTTAGAATAATTCCTCGTAACTTATTGAAGCTTAAATCACTTTAATAATTTCTTTTAACTCGAGGTTGTTAAGGTTCGACTAACAGAAGAAAACACACAACAAATCGTTTTGCACAGCTTACATTAATAGGTTTAATTACGAACAATCCTAAACAGTATGTGTGTGGTTGGGCGATCGTTCACTACGTTCACTTAAATCTTAGGAAAGGGGTTCTCTAATTATATCTCGTTACTAACGAAAATTCAATAGTCATCAGGTTCGCACTACAAAAAAACACGAACCATATTTCTATCATAAACGCACTCAAAGATGCCGTTCTTCTCCAATAAACTGACTGAATGAGCGAGCTCGGTTGAAATGTTACTTCACAAAATATCCCAAACTTGGTTATAATCGACTAATCTTTCAAGTCTTCAACGCTCCTTAACTAAATTTCACTAGGAGCTCGCACAATTATGAAACCCCAATTCCGCTAATTCGAACGACTTCACCTACACGCACGACTTCACGCGTCAAAAGTTTAGGACAGAGTCTCTTCCATTCAAAATTACTTTCTCGCCATATTAAAAAAAACGTTCCCCTCCATACAAATTCATTCAAACAAATCAATCAACCATTTTAATTTTAAAATTTCGACCCCCCTCAATATACGATGATCCCTCGACTTAAGGCGAAGAAACTGCCACGTTAGCATTTTCCTTCGACCCGATACAGAACTGTTATTGCAAAGGTACAACCAATCGCCCACCCATATTACTTACATCGATGAAAACCAATATTCCGACTCTCCAATTGTTTCTCTACACGAATGCGACAGTACGGCACCAATGCGATAACAACGCAATGAAACTAGGTAACAAAACTAAACGAATTTATCTCAATAAAACTCCACATATGATTCGGGCAATAAACTGAAGATTGTACTTAAATTTCCAAAAAAACTACACTGACGTTTCATAATGAAATTACGTAACTACACCAAAAAAAAATACGAAATTCCTTAATGCACATTACACATTCCTAAAATTCCTTTACATACAGCGTGACCCATTCAAGCAAAACATTCATTATCTACAGTAAGCTCTTAAACAAAACAAAATATATCCGGAATCTAACTAAGTGAATCAAATTACAAACAAAATTACCCAATACGTATACAGGGTGTTCAAAATACCCTGACAAACAAGATTAGTAGATAAGACATATTGAGAGTGGGAGTTATAAAAGAGTGGGAAAGTGAGACGTAGTCCACTTCAAGGATATAAGATTGATAAATGAAATAATAAACCATAAAAGAGAATAAAATAGAAACATAAAAAACAGGATTGTAATAAAGAACCAATATTCATCTTTATTTAATTTAATGTAATACTTTAACTCAATTATTTCAAGTAATTTTGATTTAATTATTTAAAAATTTCGCGTCATATCTGTGGCGAACTTGCGGCATCCTAAGGTGTCGCGGCACACGCTTTAAGACCTACTGATTTGAAGGGTGATCTAGTTTTGTGCAGTTATTAATTACCTTATTTGATTACCACAAGCTATTAATTCATTGTAACTGTGTATAAAATGTAGAGTTGAAATTATTAACACAGGAAACGTAAATTAATTATATACTGGTCAACCATTTTCTTTTATTATTAAGTATCCACAGAAAATCCACGATCCGGACGAAAATCAGCTAATTGTTTACGGAAAACATTTTCAAAAAGAAAAGGTCACCTATTTCATTCGCTCCCCAAGGGGGACGGCGGGCTATTTTAGCTTTCCAAGCTACTTCAACCACAATCATGGATTTCCAGCATACACACATACATGGTGTGCATATACGCGGTGACCATGCCGCTACATGTGTATGAGGGAACCCCCTGAAAAAACTCTTACAAGGTAGACAGTAACGGGAGTCGAACCCATTACCTCCTGAATAGCAAATAGTGTTGAGATTGTTCATTATACCAGTGATTACTAACATATTTTTGACTGACTTTGTTTTTTAATGAATTGTCAAATTTAATTTTCAATAAATAAAAGTTGTAAACACATCTGAATTTTGATCAGTTTTTAAGATTAGGCACTTTAAAAGGTTATGGGCCCAGCACATGCCGCCAAAATTGTGTACTAAATCAATAAAAGAGCTGTAAAAGTATATTATCAGGTGAAAAAATAAAATAGTATTTATAACTAAAGTTGTCAAGACTGTCAACACAAAATATGGATAAATTTCCAAAATTTGAAAAATTACATGGTAAATCTAATTTTTACTCATGGAGAACGATGGCGTTAGCATATATGAACTTAAACAACCTTACAAAAATTGTTACTGGTGAAGAAAAATATCCATCTAATAATACAACTGAAGAAAAAAGTGAAACAAATTTTTTAAATAAATGTGAAGATTATCGCTATAGACATTATTTAAGTAAAGTTTTTATATTATTTAATGTGGATTCTGACATAGTTCCGCAAATAACGTGTTATACTGATGTTAGTAAAATGTGGAAAGCCTTATATGATCTTTTTGATAAGAAAAATGAATATACTCTACATGCATTGGTAAAATCTACAATTGGTATTAAATGTGAATCAAAAAATACTATTGCCGAGCACATTTCAAAATACAATGAGTTATGGTCTAGATTAGTTGAAAGAACAGTAAAAACATCTGAGGAAGATGATCAAGAATCCTTGGAAGCTGCATTTAGACGAATGGTAAATTCTCTTAAAGCGAAAGCATCTTTATTTTTAACTACTCTTCCCGAAGAGTTGGATAATATTATAGACAATTTAAAAACAAAACAAACTTAACTAATGATGATGTATGTTCTCGTTTATTAGAATTATCAATTAGTAATTCGCCAAATGACGATAATCAAGCTTTTTATACTAAGAATCAAAAAGCTAAGAAAAAACAATTGGAATGTTCTTACTGTAAAAATAATGGAAAATGGTACAAAGGTCATACAATTGAGTATTGCAGAAATAAGAAAGAAAAGGCTCACATTGTATACGCGTCTGAAGAAGATTCATCAGAAGAAAGTCCAGAATCTAATAATTTCGCATATACAGCATCAGTAACTACAGCCAAACAAAATAAATGGGTGTTTGACACTGGTGCCACGTCTCACATGACAGGAAATAAATCCATTTCACGAAATATTAGACCTTTTAGTGGTTTTATTCGGTTGGGAAACAATAAAAAAGTAAGAATAACAGAAATTGGGGACGTAACCCTTAGAGCATTATTATCTAATGGTGAAATTATAAATATCACTTTGTATGATGTACTTTATTCAAACGAACTTAAATGTTCCTTAATGTCTTGGGAAAAAGTTAAATCTTAAGGAATTAAAATGCAAGGCAATAAAAATGAAATTGTTTTATCAAAATCAGGATAAATTGTTGGTTGGGTTATATCAGAAAATAAAGAACAAGTATTTCAAGAAGTAACAACATGTGACGTAAGTAATATCAGCGTTGCTACATGGCATAGAAGATTAGGGCATATATCATCTATTGAAGACACAAGAAAAGTAGTTGCAGATCCACACGTATTACCGGAAAATTATTCAGAAAAAATTGAATGCGTAGCATGTAACAAATCCAAGATGTCGCGAAAAATATCAAGAGATGAAGGACATTCGTGTTCCGATGTATTAGAAAAAATTCACTCTGATGTAGTTGGACCATTTTCAATCAAATCTTTAGGTGGAAAATAGTATTTTGTTTCGTTTATTGATGAGTTTTCCCGTTACGCCAATGCTTATTTCATAAATAAAAAATCTGAGTTAGAAGAAATAATAAAAAATCACATAAAAAAATTGAGAGACAAACAGGAAAGAAAGTAAAAAATTTTAAAAGCGATAATGGTGGTGAATATGTTTCGAAATCTTTAGAAACATTTTTCAATGAAAATGGCATAGTACATGAATATTCTATTCCGAGAGTCCACGAAACTAATGGATTAGCAGAAAGACTAAATAGAACTATTACTACTATGTCTAGAACTAGTTTAATTGATGCAGATTTACCAAAATATCTATGGGCTGAAGCAGTAGCATATGCAACTTATACAAAAAATAGGGTGTCACACTCTTTTCATAAAAAACCCCCATTTAAATTATTTTATGGGCATAAACCTTCAATAAACCATTTAAAAATGTTTGGAGAAACAGCATATATACATATTTCAAAAGAAGAAAGGAAAACCAGTAATAAGATGGGTAACCGAGCAAAAGAAGCAATATTTGTTGGATATGCGGAGAAGGTTGGCTGGTATCGATTCTGGATACAAAACAAAGTAGTCATAACAAGAGACTACAAATTCATGTCCCACGAATCTAATGTAGTTTTAATCGAACCTATGAAAAAGTCATTCCAGTTCGATGATCAGTGTGAAAATGATGAAGACAGCGATAACGAAAATATTCAATTTTTAAATGGAAATGATAAAATTGAAGATGAAACCAATATACGAAATAATGAAGAAAATATAGATAATATAATTGAAGAACAAAGAACTGCTACTAGACCACAATGTTCGTTTGAACCTCGTCGAAGTGAGAGAATAAAAAATAAAATTAACTATTCAGAAGAAGACTATTTAGTATAGCTCTGGATGAACCAAACACATACAACGAAGCCATTTCTCGACCTAATAGTGATAAATGGATTGATGCTATACAAGATGAGTTAAATAGTATGGAAGAAAATAAAGTGTGGGAAATTGTAGAAAAACTAGAAAAACAAGATCGTATAGTTGGATGTAAATGGATTTTTAAAAAGAAACTTTCAGACACTGGAGAAATAACTAAATTCAAAGCTCGCTTAGTTGCCCAAGAATACAGTCAAATTCCAGGTATTGATTTTACAGAAACATACTCGCCTGTTGTGAGGTATGAAACCATTAGGATGTTATTAGCGCACTGCATACAAAATCAAATGATTGCCCGATAACTTGATGTAAAAACAGCATTTCTGAATGGAGATATTGATTGTAAACTTTATATGAAAGTTGCGGAAGGAGTAAATGTGCAACCAGGGAGAGTATGTTTGCTAAAGAAAAGTATTTATGGGTTAAAACAATCTCCTCGTCAATGGAATCAAAAACTTATAAGTGTGTTGAAGACAATTCAATTAAAACAATCCCTAGCTGATCCTTGTGTTTTTGTTTCTGATGACGGAAACCAAATCATAGCGTTTTATGTCGACGATTTGTTATTGTTGGCCTCAAATGAGGAAAAAATGAAACACATTGAAAATGTTATATCTGAAAATTTTAAATCTACAATTTTAGGAACCCCACCATTTATTTTACCCTTTCAAATTAAGTGGTTAAACGACATTAGCATTTCATTAAGTCAAAAACAATATTTGGTCAAAATTTTAGAAAAGTATAATTTTTTAAACTGCAAAGGTGCACCAACCTCAATGGATAACGGTGCAAAACCTCAAAAGACAAAATTAAATGAAAAAAAAAACGGACAAAGATATATCAATCGAAAATTGGAAGTTTACTTTATCTGGCAACAGGGACTAGACCGGGTATAGCTTTTGCTGTTAACATGATGTCGCAGTTTTGTCAAGATCCGACAGAAATACACACCAATATGGTAAATCATATATTTAGATACTTGAAAGGAACAATATACAAAACTTTGATATACAGAAAGGATGACCAGTGTAATCTCAAAGTTTATAGCGACGCCTCTTACGGAAATTTGTTAGACGATCGAAGATCTATTAGTGGTTATGTAGGTCTTTATGGAAATGCTGTTGTAACTTGGGCTGTGAAAAAACAACAAAGTGTAGCTGTTTCTTCAACTGAAGCTGAGTACATGGCTTTGTCACTAGCCTGCAGACAACTGATGTGGATGATGAACATTTTAAAAGAATTAAAGTCAAATAGTTTTCGGTCCTTTTTATTCTGTGATAATCAAGCTGCGATTCATATTTCTACGAATCCTGTCGTACATCAAAGAGGCAAACATATTGATATACATTACCATTTTGTGAGAGAAAAGATAGTGGAGAAACAAGTAATTTTAAATTACGTAACCACAAATGAAAACATTGCCGATCTGTTTACGAAACCTTTGGGCAAACTACTTTTTAGTCAAATTATTTCAACATTGGGCTTGAAAGCAATCACTGAGGGAGAGTGTTGAGATTGTTCATTATACCAGTGATTACTAATATATTTTTGACTGACTTTGTTTTTTAATGAATTGTCAAATTTAATTTTCAATAAATAAAACTTGTAAACACATCTGAATTTTGATCAGTTCTTAAGATTAGGTACTTTAAAAAATAGGTCTTGTCACCACTACTCTACCAGCTCGGTGTATTTTCAAATACTACGCCGCTGATATTTGGCGTACCCTATAATGTCGGTATTACTAATAATTGAACATTTTACAAAAATATTTGACTGTTTACAGAATTGATTTTGAATGAAATGTAACACGTAGGTTACTGGTGTTTACCAGAGTTACTATTATGTGAGAGAGCAAGGGCATCAAGCGGTAGCAGTGCAAGGTATATAGGGTGTATACATTGAGCATATACACATTATATAATACTTAGTAAGGGTTTCAGTATAATTCTAAATGATATTCTGAGGTAGGCTTAGAAATTTTCCATAGCGGACGTTCATAGTGCAAGTCACCATTTTGAACACCGTACGTAATACCCTTTCATTGCCCTTATTTGAGCTTTAAATTATCACGAAAATTATTCTTTTAAAGTACAGGAAACACCTTGGCCTCTTGATCACAAGGCCTGAACCTGAAAAAGTACAGACATTTATTAATATGGCCAAAAATTTTTTCGATAGTAGGAAACTATGAATTAAAAAAAATTAGATAGAACACTAATTATACAGGGTGTTTCCTAATTATGGTACATAACTTCAGGAGCGTATTCTGCCACTAAAATAAAGGCAACTTTGCTTATAAACTGTGTTTCAAAAATGCTTCGTTACGGAAGTACAGGGTGTGAAAGTTTCATTGAAAAATCACATTTTTTTTAATATTTCCATAACCACTTGAGACACTTCAATAAAATTTTGCAGTGTTTGAGAGCTAGCAACGGTGCGTATTTTGCGCTAAAACCGGCGGATTTACTATAATCAGTGGCGTGTAGGCAGGATAATCGTTGCACAATTTGAAAGAAAAAATGCGGTACACCATTGTTTATAATCTTTCTCAATTTTTTTTTTTGGATTGTCTGTTCCATTTGAAGGAAAAAATTGCTCTCGTCTTTTTTTCCTAATACTAGCCGTTTTCGAGTAAAAAAATAAAAAAAAACATTGTAGTGCTCCATGATGTAATAACCAGTGTTGATAAATGAGTCTTGTGGCAAACTGATAATAAACCTATAAAGAAAATAAAGTTTTTTCATTGCTTTTAATTATTTTTAAACTGTTTTAACAATATACAACAAAAAAGTTATTTAAAAATGTTTGTCCAATACTAAAGATTCAGTCTTAAAAAAAAGGAACTGTCTTAACAATGTATAATAAAAAAGTAATCTTAAACTATAATGTATCGTAATTAAATGTTCATAAATGAACATAACGCCATTTTTATTTTTTTTTATTATTTAATTACAAATAGCAATCATAAAAATAATCACCACTGACACAGAATTAAAGTAAATGTTGAAAATGGCCACCTTCTGATAAAACGCACGATTCCAATCGTCCCATGAAAGACTGTCTCACTCGTTCAAAAACTCCTGGAGTATTTCTTATGGCATTACAAGTTTATATTATTCGTTTTCTTAAATCATTTTCATCTAATACAGGTGTTTTATACACGAGTGACTTGAGGTGATCCCATAAAAAAATCGCAAAGGATTCAGATCGGGACTGCGAGGTGACCAAGCGTGAGGACCTCTGCGACCAATCCAGCGATTAGAAAAAGTGTTGTCGATGTATTGGCGTGCAACAAGGCTGAAATGAGCAGGGGCACCGTCGTGCATAAACCATAAATTAGCTCTCACCTGCAGAGGCACCTCTTCTGATAGAACGTTTAATTCATCGGCTAAAAATTGACTATACGAATTACCATTTAGTCGGTTGGGTAAAAAGTGTGCTCCAATAAGATGGTCACCAATAATGCCTATTCATACATTTAGTGAAAATGTGTGCTGAAAGCTATCTTCTCTTAAGGCATGGGGATTTTCGTCCGTCCAAATATGTGCATTGTGGAAGTTAATAATTGCTTCTCGTGAAAATGTTGTTATGAGCCATTGTATGGATTATCCACCTACTAAAATTTAGCTTTGGTTAAAAATCGCTTGGCAACAGAGCTTGTACTCGTTGTATATGGTACGAAAATAGTAGAGAAATGTTCAAAACTTTCCAAACAATCACTGGACTTACTTGAAGCTCTTGTGCTATATTTCTGGTAATAGTGCAATGATTTTCTTCTATTTCTCGTAGTATAGCATCTTCTAGCACAGGCGTTGTTACTGTTCGAGGTCTACCAGGAACTTCCGACTTATGCTTAAAACTGCCGGTTTCACTCAATCTGGCGTGTAGATCTCTAACTGTTTTAGCACATGGCGTTACTCTATTCGGATAACGTTCATGATAAATTGGCCGAGCTTCTACTGAATTTTCATTTGCTAGGCCATAAATGAAATGCATCTGAGCCAATTCAATGTTAGTAAAGTTATTCATTTTATGTTTTGAATGCTTTACACAAAGATAAATACGGTGACAAGTAAAATGTCAACAATTTCACTACCAAACAGGCAACTGGATAATAAAATAGATATTTATACCTTTATACGAATATTCCTTTTTTTTAAGGCTGAAGGCTTAGTATTAGACAAAAATTTTTAAATAACTTTTTCGTTGTACATTGTTAAGACAGTTTAAAAACACTAGTTATTACATCACGGAGTATACAATGTTTTTTTTATTTTTTTACTCGAAAACGACTAGTCTTAGGAAAAAAAGACGAGAGCCATTTTTTCGTCCAAATGGAACAGGCAATCCAAAAAAAATTGAGAAAGATTAGAAACAGTGGTGTACCGCATTTTTTCCTTTCAAATTGTGCAACGATTATCCTGCCTGCACGCCACTGATTATAGTAAATCCGCCGATTTTAGCGTAAAATACGCACCGTTCCTAACTCTCAAACACCACAAATTTTATTGAAATGTTTCAAGTGGTTATGGAAATATTAAAAAAATTGTAATTTTTCAATGAAACTTTCACACCCTGTACTTCCGTAACGAAGCATTTTTGAGACATAGTTTATAAGCAAACTTGCTTTTTTTTTAGTGGCAGAATACGCTCCTGAAGTTATGTACTGTACTTCAGAAACACCCTGTATAGGAAACATTAGTCTTAAAAAACTTGAAAAATTAATTACCATTGACAGAAGTATGTAACTGAATCGTCAAGCATAAAAATGGATATGTGAAAGTTGATGTACGGATTCGCTGGGCACTGTTAGATTCTACGAAAAGAACGGAAAGGTCACGTATTTCATTCCCTTCCCAAGGGGGAAGGCGGGCTGTTTGAGCTTTCCAAGCTCCCTCGGCTACAATCATGGATTCCCAACATACATACGTACATTACGTATATACGCATGGTGGGATTAAGGATGGGTGTGGTTAGGACAGCATTGGAAGGAACGGAGTTAAGGTTCTGAGGGGGAAAATACTACCCCAGCATTCGCCTAAGTTTAGCACGTGGTGTACATGTACATGTGCGTGTGTGCGTGTGTGAGTGTGTGCGTGTGTGTGTGTGTGCGTGTATGCGTATGTGCGTCCGTGCGTGTATGCGTCCGTGCGTGCGTGTGTGCGTGTGTGTGTATGTCAATGTGTGCGTGTGTGCGTGTTTGCGTATGTACGTGTGTGCGTGTGTTCATGCGTGCGTGTGCTCGCATACGCGAGCGTATTTGTGCGAGTGTGTCTGTGGGCGTGAGTGCGTGTGTGCGTGTGTGCGTGTGTTGCTTGTGTGCGTGTGTGCTTGTGTGCGTGTGTGCCTGTGCGTGTGTTAGTATCCAAGATAATACCAGAACAGCAATACGTACGTACTTAAAATTGATTTATTTATGCTTTTTTTTCCTTTCTCTTGGAACTTATTGGATTTTGGGAACAATTCGACAGCGGGACGATAGTATGTTACAAGTAGTTTTTGGTTTTTATCGAATATTTGTGAAAACAGTGTATATTTTAAAAATATAAAAATACCAGTCTGAAGACCTTAAACACGTCGATTGAGTATGTTCTATTCATTTTTTTTAAACCGTCGCGTAACTGCTGCAAAAAATTCCAATATCTGTATATTTTCAATATCTGAACAACGATTAATTTTGTAAGAAAATGTGTAGACATGTTATTAAAGAAAATTTAATTTTACGTAAGGTTTCTGAATAAAAATTTCTTAATATAAATCAAAATAAGTCGCAACATTAATTATATATGATTTAAAATTTATTTATTATCGATGTTTTGTAGAAGCGGGCGGCTTTGGGATATATTATGCAATTAACATCTAGATGTTTATTAACCTCTATCAGATATGAAATTTTAATAGTCTATTTGACATACGAGGGATGTGCAGTATTTCTGGTCCCTAGCATAAATGGCGTAAAAATATGTTGTCCTTAATAACCGCACTTGTTTTAATATTTTATTTACAATCAAATTGCCAAATTTCGTTAATCAAGTTTTAATAGTGTTAAAGCTGTACAAGTTGAAAGTAGTGGTTGCACGAAGATTGTGGGAAATGGAAAAAAATGGACGTAATGCTGTCGCCAAGTATCTACAAAAGAAACGTTTAACACCTAAAGCACTTCATACAGATATGGTTAGCGTGCTTGGAGATTCTGCTCCTTCCTGTCAAGTAGTAAAAAATTGGTCTCCAGCGTTCAAATGTGGCAGAACAACTTGTGAACATACAAAATGGTCGTCCGCATTCCTGGTGTACTTAAAAAGATATTGATCTTACTAATGACTTGATCAAAGAAGATCGTCGATTGACAGCAGGACGTATAACGGAGATAACAGGCCTATCAAATGGTACGAATGGAACCGTAATACATGACTATTTAGTCAGCAAGGTGAGTGCCCTGAATGTTGACGCCCGAATAAAAGCGTTTGAGGATCACATCTTCAGAAGCCAATTTAGCTTTGTTTCACCGCAATTTTAAATGTTTCCTCAATCTCTAAGTTACCGTTCATGAAATTTGGGTTCATCACTTCGATCCCGAGTGCCAGCAATAAAGTATGGAATGGCGTCATCCAGGACCTCCCCCTCCACGCAAATTTCATGTACAGGCTTCAGCAGGCAAGATAATCGCTACAGTTTTTTGGGATGCCGAAGGAATGTTACTGGTAGATTTTTTGTAGCGTGGCCACACAATTATTGGGCGACATTATGCAGCATTAATTACAAAACTTCTTCTTTATTGCATTAAAGAAAAAAGAAGTTTGTCACGCGGAATTCTCTTTCAAGACAACGCCCCAGTTCATAAGAGCCTTGGTTCTATTAATGCAATTCATGATGCTAGGTTTGAAACTATGGAGCATCTACACTACTCCCCTGAGTTAGCTCCCTGTGATTTTTATTTATTTCCAAAGCTCAAAGAGAGTGTTCGGGGAACGAAATTTGAGAGCGATCACGCTGTTATGGCAGCAGTGCAGGGCTTTTTCTGTGATCAAGACTCCGAGTTTTTCAAGAAAGGTGTTGCTATGCTTGAACATAGGTGGAATAAGTATCTTCACGTTCAAGGGGATTATTTTGAAAAATAATGTTGTATTATATGCTAGGGACATTAAATACTGTACATCCCTCATAGATTATTGTTTTTTTTTACAATGTAGCTAATTTCCGTTATGAACGTACTAAGAAGTGGTTGCATAATTGTACTAAAAAATTATTATTATAATTATTTCGGTCCTTTAATTTCCACTGTTTGGGTTGGAATGTCGTGTATCTACACCAGATATCTTTACCTTCTTATGCACAACGTAAAGTACTCGTTTCGTGAAAAATGTCGATGTCAAGTTTTTAACGGATTTACACTTTTCGGCGTTTTTGAAAACCATTTTCGGCTTGGTGTGTATACGCTCGTATGTAGGCGTGTGTGTGTATGTGTGTGTGCGTGCGTGCGTGCGTGCATCCGCGCGTGTGTGTGTGAGTGGGCGTGCGTACGTGCGTGCGTTTCGTTGGTTCGTGCGTGCCCGCGCGCGTGTGTGCATGGGTGTAGCTACGAAAACTAAAAAATACGCAACCCATCTTGATGATATGTTTTATTTAGAGTTGTTTTGAAAATATCTCGTTTCTATCAACAGTTGCTTAAATGTATTCTGACAAAAATGTAGTTTATACGTATTTCTAAAACGAATCCTGTTAACATCTCGAAATCCGTTAAACTTATTGAAAAAATTGATAAATCCTTTATTCAAGACATTTAAATATTTAATCTGTTTTCTTAAACGATAAAGGGTATCTAAAGCATTTTTTGTCAATATTTCAAAAACTACCATTTTTACGGCACAACGTTTTAAACATAATTCAATTTAAGTTAACATTTTCTGTAAGAGTTTTTAATACGAAAATTAAGAAGCCTTAAAAATTAATTTAATTAAAATATATCTGATGTGTGGTATATAAACCGTTAATTAATATAGCAATGATTTTCGTATTTGACAAATAGAAACAAATTTTAATTAACAACTTAAACGAAATTTCATTTAAAAATGATTCATTTCTACGTTATAAAATGAGAAAAACTTTTGTCAGGTGGAGTTATATAAGGCTTACATTTTTGTACATTGAATGTAGAAGGAAGTTAGAAATAGCTGTTCTGCCACTGATTCTTTTTCATATGTATTTGCTAATGAAGGATTACGTTCACATGCATAAAAAGTTTATGTACAGCGACATATTGACATCACAATATTAGGTGGAGAAAGTAGTAATAGTAGAAAGTAGCACTAATTCAAAAATTTTCCTTTACTCAATTTGGTTGAAAACCTGTGCGAGTGTATTGTTCATACAGAATTAAACGAAGTATTAGTAGGGCGTCTCTGTTGGTAAAATATTATAATTCGTGAAAACACCGTTTTAAAGGAAACCAAAATAAGGAAAAAGGCATTTTAATACTTATGTTGACCGCCAATTAATGTGATTAGTCTTATATTGCTAATTGGACTAAAAGCGCTAGAATTATTTAAACATATCTTATTACAATACATTACAGTTAAACACATAAATATACAAAGCAGAATACCTTAATAAGTATTGTGAACGTGTAACATTAAGAAACTGTTTGTTCAAAGATAGAAAACAACAACGCTGATCGATGAGGAAAATGCCTCGGGTCTGTGACAACATATTGTGATATATACGCAACACATGAATTTCATTCTCAAATTATTAATCTTGGGAACTGGTTTTCTTTAGTAGATTACTCCTGTGTGTGCTTTTGAATATCCAAAGCTAAACTACGTCTAAAACCCTTTTGAAAAATATAAATTAAGGAACTCAAAAGATTTTTTCTATCTTGTAAAAGTAATTGACTGATCTCCTTTAACTTCAAGTCCCTACATGTCAATTAATTGCTTCCTGCAAACCATCATTGTCCTTTTTATTCTTTAGAAAATACGGTTTTAGAGAATTCCTAAAGTTAACTACCAAGAACAAAAGTTTACGTCAGAAAGATATACATAATAGTTCTTGGATGCCTAGGAACTCCTTTTAAGTTCACTGTATAGAAATTAATCTAAAATTTACAAAATATTAATTTTTTTCAACAACCATTTTTCATACAAGTGCGAAATTGAGTGTGGCTTTACTCGTTCAAAAGCTTTTTATGAATGCTTGTCATATCCAACTCTCTAATACATTAATTACAGAGTAAATTAATGCCTTTAACGATTAATAAATATGTAGATTATTTTAATTTTAGGGTTTTACAGGTCGATATTATATTTAGACGCTGTTACAATGACCTATTCACTAGAAACTTATTGAATAAAGTTGTTAAACGTAACTCACGACAGAAATGGCTATTGTTCACTTTGTTGGTCTTGAATTTAGTTGAAATGCATGTTGAAGCAATTTAGTTGGCTGACCTCAATTTCTTGCATGAATGTGTAGTTCTTCTTCATATCAACCTTTTGTCCATCTTATGCAATTTAGATGCGGTCATTTTAAACCTCTCCTTCATACATATTAGGGATTATCCGTCATAGAATTTTTATATAAATAGGTCACGTTTTGTTTGCGGTTAAAAATTTTACTTAAAACTGTATTTGCTTTATTTATTACGTTAATATTTACTTTAAAGCTTTATTTATTTTTAATTTAAGCCATCATTAAATGTTTTTTTGATCTACTACTACAGATGAATTTTTCCAAGTGATGAAAGGATACACAGGGCGAGACATGCTTGAAGCTCAAGCACTACTTTAATAACACAAAACTCCACTAATATAGTAAAGGCAAGCATATCCTACTAAACTAGTCTGATTCGTGATATTCTAAGAAATGTCGCTTATTGATTTAGAAGCTACAAACAATAGAGTCGTAATACGTCATGGATGATTTTAAGTTTTTCAATTTTTGGTAGCTCGAATTTTAAAAATAAGCATTGATTTGTTAAAATCAAGATACGTTGATATTCTTTTGTTGAACGTTCCAGAGAACTTTTGTCTCTTCTAAAGATCTCTAGCTCGATAAGCTAGCAAGCTCTTTAAACGTTATTTCGCAGCTTTTGTACCCTATCGCATACATAACATGTCTTTCGAGTTGAGCAAAGGAGTACCTGTACGTAAAAATCCTTTTTAAGCGCATTTTTCAAATATTGCGAAACTAACATTTTTAGCATACCGTACAATATAGTTATTAATAATATTTCAACACATACTAAAATTATTTGACCGTTTAAAGAATTAATTTTGATGAAAAATAAAATAAAGGTTAAAATAATATGTACGGTACAGAAATTTGTATGGTTACTTTTATATTGAGAAATAATCTAACAGCAATTGGCGTATACATTGACATGCCAGCTTAGAGTAGTCTGTTAAATGAGTTTGATTACCGTAAATTTATAGGAATATCAATGGTATATTTTTATAGAAAGAGTGAAAATGATATAATGTTATAACATACTATTTTTCCTTGACTGCAAATTATAAATTTAACCTAACTTTTACCTTTGTTACTATATTTAATATTAATTATAATTAATTAACCCTAAAAGTAGGAAATTAAAGTCGGGAGGGCTAATAGGGTCATTATCGTTGTTTATTACCCTTCAATTAAATAAAAGTGAAATATAAAAAATAGAATTGTTATCACAATTCACGACAATAATAAAACAGATTTGATAAATAAATATTATACTAAACAACAAATGACTAACTATAACTCGGAAATCCAAATTAAAGATAATTAAATCATTTGGTCGCAAGTAAATAACAATAAGTACGCTAAGTAGCACAAGAACTAAGAATCGCGTAGGGAAAAATCGAAACATAATCTAATTGAAAATTATGTAAGTAAAAAAAAATGTATGTGTATACATGTACATTTAGATATTCATACAGTAAGTAAACACCCTATATTAGTTATATCTTTCTTGACTCTGCCTATATTTCTACCTCTTACCTCCTTACGTGTCGGGGTAGTAGACAAATAACTGAACGGTAGTAGGACGATACCATTAATACGGAATGATACATCATCCGGGTCACCATTTGGCTAGCAACCGTATGCCCGCTGTGGTATTACTGAAGACAAGAATACAATTGCCTCGGATCGACCTGGTTACAAGAGGCGGTCAAGGTCGAAACAGACAGACCCCGTTGCTGACGTCTATGCAAGGAATGGATGGCGAGTCGGTACGTGGAATGTTAAGAGTTATGCATGGTAAAGGATTTGAAATTGCGAATGTAATGTACGAAATGCAGCTTAATATTCTGAGTGTATTGGAAACAAAGCGCAAAGGAAATGATGCTGTAAAGAAGGAGGATGGAAACCTAGCACTATGGTCAGGTGTTGAGATTGACGTGCATGGCGCACCAGAAGTTAGGGTGTTTGTAAGTGAAAGCGTGAAAAGATGTGTTAAACCGTACGAATTGGTACCTCCCCGAGTAAAGTGGGTTAGAATTTTTCTTATTGCATGCTATGCACCGGTGAATGGAGAAAGAGAGAAAGAGCGTGAGAACTTCTGGAATGATGTAGAGAACGTGTTGAACGTATGTAAGCCAAACGAAAGAGTGGTGATAGTGGGAGTTATGAACGGAAAGATGAGTGTGCAGAGAGAACATACTAAACTCATTCTAGGAAAGTTCGGAGACCAGAAAGTCAATGAGAATGGTGAACTCCTGGTGAACACCTGTGTGGAAAGAAGCCTGTTTGTATCTAAACATGAAAATGTGCATATGTATTCATGGCAAAGACGTGAATCTAAAAGTATGATTGACTTCATATATTAGTATAATGAACGGCTTAGAAATGTGGTGAAAGACACATATGTAATGCGCGGACCGGAGCGTGGATAGGACCACCGTTCGATTCTATCGAGAGTCTGTTTAGGGCGAAAGTGGGTTGGAAAAGGAAAGCAAATGCAGTGCTGATGTCCAGAATTAGGGTAAACTTACTAGTAGATAATAGTGCAAGAAAGATATATGCAGATGCTGTTAGTAAGGAGTTGAATGCGAATGAAACAGTGTGTAACGAACGAATAAAAGACATGGACGCTGAAACTGAATGGATACGCTTGAAAAGCTAGCTGTGTTGTCAATTGTGCCGTGTGGATATGTGGAAGAGCGACTGTAGGTGTACAGAAAAAATGTGCTTTGTGGAAAGAATCTGTAAAAAAGGTAGTATGTAAGAAACAATGATTGCTGCAAAAAATGAGACTGAGAAAAAGCGATTGTATGAGGTGTACAGATTAAGAAAGAAGGAAGCGAAGGAGGCAGTGAAAATAAGTAAAGAAGAAGTGATGGCTGTGGAAGAAGAGAATATGCACAATGAATTTGAGGGAACCAAAAACTTCTGGAAATGGTTCAAAAATACAAAACGTGGCACAAAACAGAACGCGGCAGGAGCGATGAATACGAACAACGAAATAGTATGTGAAATGAGGAAATGCTGGCAAGAATATTTCGGAAATCAATACAGTAGTGAGGAAAGTGAAAATATAGAAGGAATAGTGAATGAAAATGAGAAGGATATTGGGATAAATGAGGCAGAGAAAACGGTAAGGAGGTTGAAAAACGGTAAATGAACAGGCATAGATGAAATCACTGGTGAGATTCTAATGTATGGAGGGGCAAAGCTTATACGAAGATTGTGTGAATTATTCAATGTATGCCTTAAGGGTGGAAAAGTGTCGAGGGATTGGAAGAGCGCGATCATTGCGCCACTGTACGGCGAAAAAGAGTGATTGCAAGAACTACAGAGGAATAAGTTTGCTTAGCGTATTTGGAAGAATACTTATTGATAGAGTACAGGAAACTACACAAACTAAGATTTGGGATGTGCAGTGTGGCTTCATGCCAGGGGGAGGATGTGCTGATCAGATGGTTGCTCTCCAGCAGATGATTGAAAAGTATTTAAGACCAAAAAGTAAGCTGTACTGTGCGTTTGTAGATCTGGAGAAACCATACGACAGAGTCAATATTGACTAAGGAGTGCAACAAAGATGTGGTGTCACCGTGGTTGTTCAATGCATACATGGATAAATGTGTTACATAAGCATGCAGGCAACACGGTATTATTAAGTGACGGTGCGAATGAGCTAGAAATTGCTTCAAGGAAGTTTCGTACAGTATGTGAGAGCATGGATCTAAACGTAAACGTGAATAAATCTAAGATTGTGGTGTTCAATCGGGAAGGTGGAAAAGAGAGTAAAGTATATACTCTGCAAACTGAAACTTTGGAGCAAGTGGACGAGCTGGTATATCTGGGTAGAATGTTTATTGCAGATGGTACAATGGAGGGCGAGATTGGACGAAGGGTCAATGCTGGAAGGAAAGTGATTGGAAGTATGTGGACGATGATGAGCCTAGCTGCGAAACGAGCAGTCTATAATGATGTGTTTGTCCTGCCAGTACTGTATGGAAGTGAGACACGGGTATGTAAAAAAAAGCACGAAAGAAAAATAAATGCATGTGTATGAGATTCCTGTGAACCTAGGGTAATGTTTCTCATTTTTAAAATATTAGACTGATGACATCAATCTCAAAGCCAACACGAAAATAATGACTAAAGTATGGGAAGGTAATGTTCTTGTTGATAAGGGATAGTGCACTTACGTAATTTTTTCGCCGATTGTAATACCAGTTGCTTAGATTGAAGGGAAGAGGATAAAGCATGATTACATTTTATGAGGTTAAACCGAGGAGACAAACAGATAAAATGGGATTAGAAGTTTAATAGTTAGGTGGAGCTAAACTAATGAACAAAAAGATCAAATTACATGCCGGTCGACATAATGCTTATTTTGTCCAAACAGCGAACTGTTATGCATTTTGTATAATATTTTGTTTGGGGTTACGTAAAGTCGTGGGGGAATAATTAATTAAATATTACGTACAGTTCCTGTATAGTCAGTTTATGACGAAATTGTTTTAAGAAATGTTATTCAAGCATCTCAAAGTTTATTAGGATAGCGTCAAAGACTTTAAATGGTTAAAATAAGAATTGAAACTTAAACGTATCGTAAAATGAAATAAAATGTAAGAGGTCCTTTGCATGTGTATAAGATGGAAAAGGGAGTTTACTCGTCATGTACACAGTAGATTTTTGTATCAGTTGTGCACAGTTCAGGTACCCGAGTACCATAAAGTAAATTTTAAATGGAAAAGCAATATTTGCTCGATAGTGTTGCAAAATTGCAATTATAGGTGCATACAGCTGTATGGATGTCACGTTATAAAATGTATTTCTAAATAGATAATGCCCGTTAAGCTTCCTGTAACTACAGATTTCAGAGAGGAATACCGATAGTGCAGTAAATAGTAGTCAATTTTTCAAATTACTGTACTGTCTAATTTCATATAAAAATGCTGAAGAAAAAATGTTGTGTAAATGATAAGTACTTTTGCAGTATTCATAAGCAAAGCGAGAAATGTTTAAAATCAATTATCTTCTCTACAGTGAAGATTTATCATATTCAGCCTACTAACCTTTGCTTTGTTTCTTTTTCTATTTAAACCTATGATCAACGGCAGTTGAGTGAAAGTGATCCTGAATATCTACGTGAGGACTCTAAGGAAGAATGGGTTCGACCACAACAAGTAGGTTTGTCTGAGTTGTCGAATGTTGAATATGGAAATGCTGACGGAAGTGTCGAAATATAATTAGATGAAAATTCTTCTGAAGAGAAAGGAGAAGCGGATGGAAACAACGCTGCCGCTGGTGATGAACATATTGCCACATCATATTTGGTCGCTAAAGCTGGGACCGAATGCAATGAAGCGCCAACTGCCGTAACCCTTACTTTTAAGCACAACACCGTCCCTCAAAAACCTGGTTTGGTGGTATCAACTAGAGGTTTTTATCAGTAAATGTTACTTTCAAGTCTATCTTTTCCGAAGAAATAGTGGATATTATCGATGGGAAACCCATCAGAAAATCTGATCGTGTCTGCCATAAATGGAACGCGTAGAATCCCAGTAAACTCAGTAAAAGATGGAGACATTTGAATATTTATTAATTTTATGCGTATACTTGATAACGATGGTTGACCAACACCACAATAATCAGCACCTCAAAAGTGTTGCGAAGGACGGATTCGTATCTCTTGCACCGAGCTACAATGGAAATCAAGCGATTTCGAGAGATATACTTGTTCATTCGCTTTGACAACGAAAATAGAAGCGAGAATGGAACCTATCATCGAAATATGTGACAACCGATCGTATTAGGGTAGATAAGTAACTTCTCCCGCTTAGAGGTAGGAAGAAGTTTACTCAATACGTTGTTTCCAAACCGGCAAAATACGGCATAAAGGTTTGGTGGGTTTGGGATAAACAAACACAGTGTCCTAGTACTTGACAAATATATACTGGTAAAGGACCGCGCGGCCTATAGAGAGATCAGGGGTAGTGAACTGAAAGGTACTTACGCATCCAGTTCAAAGGATTGGGAAGAAACTTGACCATGGACAATTTAGCTTATCTATTGTTCAGTTGGAACCTTTCAACGTTTGGGACACTAAAGCAAAGCAAGCTTTACATGCCAAAGGAAGAAGGTATAGCTACTGTCCTCTCCACAATGAATAATGACAAGAACACCACCAGACTTAAAGGAAAACTCGAAGTTATCACATACTAAAATAGCACTAAAGGAAGTGTAGACAATATGGATAGAATGGTTACTCATTATTCAACAAAAAAAAGGACGTTGGACGTAAGCCATGTTTTTCAATATGTTAAGTGTAGCTATTATAGCAGCCTATATAGTTTATTCCCAAGACATTCCTACAACATGCAGTCATAACACAGCCGGCAAAATTTTCTTGGGGATCTGTAAAATAACTACCCGTGCCTGAAATTAAAATTCGATCAAAGATTAGTAAGCTTTTGGAACTTTTTTCTACAAAATCCGGGGTAGAGGCGATATTAGAGCTCTTCCTCCACAGTCCTTGACACAGCCACCACCAACGTCGATAGTTGCTTTTGTTGTAGATCAAAATCCCCATTTCAATGAAAGACCCCAAAATGTTGCGAAATTTGTAGACAACCGATCTGTAACGAACATTCCATAACAACAGCAAAATGTCATTGCACTTTGTAAACCGTCTTATATGTATAAAAACTGTTTTTTTATAAAACAATACATCTTTTATGTTACCCTCTTTCTTGTGCTACTTCCCGTTACCTTATTTACAGATAGCCATGCATATCTGAACGGAAATGTTTATAGGTGCGCTTAAGTTATAAACCCCTGTTTTGAGATAAAAGTAATTTTTATTAACTTATATAGTCGTATCATTATCTAATCAACTTCAAATAGATTCATTTAGGCTAAACAAGAGTTTCAACAATGTGCCTCAAAGTAGTCATTAAAAAATGAGAATTAAAGTGCAAAAATACCCAAGTACCTTAATGAGCACATAAAGGTTAAATCAAGCTATAATGTAAAAAAAAACTATTTATGTATTAGTAAGTTTGTTAAACAAACCATTCTGGAAGCATTTGCAATAGAGACGTTCATAAAAAAAGTGCCTTCCCAGTTGAAAGAGGTGTTTTAGCAGTTGAGCGCAGTAGCCCATCTTGGATATACAGCGACCTGTAATGTGCTGTATCTTACGCATGACGCCGCATAGAAACTTCATGAGATGTAAGATAGGCATTAAGAAGTTATCATTGGTGGCACACAATGTAACGAATACGTTTTATTTTGATTTAATATATGTATAACGTATGGTATGTAATTATTTCAAAGTGTTCCTAAGTGGAATTTACTTACTGTTATATTCTTTGTTATTTTAGCTACGAAAGTCAAAATAAGAATATAATAATGAGAAGACGGCATATACAGGGTGTAAAGTTAGTGAGTAATTCTTATGTTGCTCCATAACTATTTTAGATAAAGAAAATCTTTAAACATGAAAGTTGGGTATTAGCTTCTTCTCTGTCACCTAAAAATATATACAATTCTGCAGTGTTACATTTTCGGATACCAGTATCCAACTTAAATATTTTAAATTAAACACCCTGTCTATTTATAAATATTCTTATTCTGCCATCAAGTACCTATCTGGCAATGTTTTGTTTTTTAACCAGACTCAGCCGTTATAGAGTTATTAAAATTTTTAGGAAAAATATGGATTACCTATCCAAACACAAGGAATAAACTCTGCAACCACCACATTGTGACAGATCCATCCGAAAAGTTAAAACTTGTACAGGGCGTTCGCTACGGCGCACCAATGACTTAATACTTCGATTGGCCATAACTCAATTTTTTCAATGGAAGACCCTGTATTCTGTAAGTGATTCAGGTAAAGAAACAAATTCTCTTTCGATTTTATATTGGGTTTCCTATGCCTTTTTTAAATTATTGCAGAATAATAGGACCGTGTTATGCGAATTTTAATTCTAGAAGCCTATGTTAAATATTCCGAGAGCGTCATTTCTGCATATTGCAAGATTATCATAAAGAAAACAAGTTGATCAAATCATGAACACAAAGCAACGACTTATTTTTATTACAAAATCTTAACACCTGAACAATCAAAGTAGTAGAAGAAGTACCAGATAAATTTACAATAAGTGTTCACACACAGCGCCAAATGGCTCAACTGAGTTCGTTCTGTAAATCAACGTTGAACGTCAATTAGCATGTCATGCGTCACTTGGAGAAAAACAACACGAATTTTCTCTTTCATATCTTCGGTATTAGTTGGAGGAGTCCAGTTCTGTGGACCACCTCGTCCAATCCAGCGACCATGGAATCTACTATTTAAAAAATTTCGCACATTCTGCGTCGAATGTGTAGGTGTACCACCATATTGGTACCACATTTTCAGGGTCATGTTGCAGTAAATCGTACAATTCATGTTGAAGAAGCTGGAGACGCATTTGATCATTAAGATGGTTCTCATAAAAAATGTGAACCAACAACTTGTGTGCCGACAATTCCACCCCAGTGATATTGATGATCAACTGCTCTCAGGAATTCGGGCTTGTCAGTAGCGTAATGATGGAAATTTCACTGATTAGGTAGACCATTGTTATTAAAGTCGCTTTAGTCGGCAAAAAGGGCACAGTTCAGAAAACTGGTTCGGCATACAATTTATTACTAATCCACTCACAAAATTACTTCCGGCTCTCTAAATCTTGCGAAAAAAGTTTCTGGTGTTTATGGATATGCTACGGATGGAATTTATTACTTTTTCAAAATACGGTGTACAGATGTATGACTTGCATCAATAAATTGTTGAGAAACTTTTCGAGTTGATTGGTCAGGATTTTCAATCAATGCAGCAACTACCATTAACCTGTTTGGTTACAAGTCTTGCATGCATACGTTGAGTCTTTAAAAGCTAATTTCCAATGGGTGTGCCCTGTCAGGATACTTTTGAGGATAGCTTCGGGACGCAAGAAGAGTCTCAATCACATTCTCCTAATATATAGATCACATCAACACACTCTTCCCTAGAAAAATTGATTCTGTTGAACAAACAGTGAACTTGTGCAGCACAACATACAAATACTAATTTTCTGCGAGCTAATATGACAGACAATTGTTTTTCTTTTTGGAGTTTCTTTCATAGCCCTCTAAAAAATTACAATTCGAATTACACGGTCTTGTTATTCTTAAAACTGAAATAACTTAAAAAGTGTCCACTTTAGGTATAAGAAACCCAATATAAAATCGAAAGAGAATTTATTTTTCTATCTGAATCACTTACAAAATACAGGGTGTTCCATTTAAAAAATTGAGTTACGGCCAATCGAAATATTAAGTTATTGTACCACCGTAGAAAACACCCTGTACAACGGAATTTTTCGGATGAGAGTAGATGACCATGACAAACGTTTGACAAAATATTTATTACATATCTGTCACAATGTGCGGCTGCAGATTTTATTCGTTGTGTTTGCGTACGTCATATTTTTCCTAAAAAGCTGAATGACTGTACCGGCTCATCCTAATTAAAAACAAAAGATTACTAGATAGGCAATTGATGACAGAATATGAATATTTAAAAATATACAGGGTGTTCAGTTTAAAATATTTAAGTTCGATACTGGTGAAAATGCAGCACCCTGTAGAATTGTAGATGTCTTTAGGTTAAGGAGAAGAGGCTAATACACAACTTTTCCATCTAAAATAGTTACGGTGTAACATAAGAATTACGCGCTAATTATACACCCAACATATTACACCGTAATGTAGATAATCTAAAATATTTTCATATTAGTCATTTCTTTAAAAAATCGAAATATTAGAAGAAACTGGAATTTTTCATAACTTTAGGTCATTTTTTTATGTGCTGATTTTGCAATTATAATTACTTGATACCAACTAACAAGTAGAAACCTGTGAAAATGTTAATAGAGATGAAAAAGCAAAACTGGGTTATGTTATCTTAAAGGAACGTCTGTGATACCCGTGAAGTCGGTCAAGTATTGAACGCCGTAATAAATGTATAAGGGTATAGATGTCTGATATCAAATATAGAAATAGACAAGAGATCATATTCTGTTCTATGGCATTACAATCCTTTAAACTATCGGAAAATAATCTTTTTTCTTTTTATTTACGTGAAAATGATGTAACACTTTAGAACAATAGTATCTTAGAATACGTAAGAACATGAGTTTAGCTACGTAAACTGAGCACTATTTTCTAAATATGAAATATTTTAAGATTATTTCTGGTTATTTCGAATTTATCGATAAAGAATTTTAGAGTGTGGTGGACCAACTAACGTCTAATCAATTGATAACAGATTAATGCAGGATTAAGGGTGTTCTCTGTCTTGAGAACTAACCCCCAAAATTATGGAGTGCGTCGAATAAAAAGCAAAGGTTTTTCGTCACTGCCCTTTAATAACTACGTAAAATAATAATAGCTTTAAATAGTACAAACGAGGAAGCATTTTTAACCTCAAATAAAGCACCAGTAAGAAACGCGCCTGCCAAAACCCAAATTCCCTTTTAAGAAATACCATTAGAGAAATAACTTGTAATGTAGCTTGTGATTGTCATACGAATATACTAAAAAAATATTCAAACAAATACAAAAACGTGTCCGATTGCATACTATAATTAAAGGAAGAGTAACAACTCGTCGAAAATATTCCTGCGTTAAACTTCCTAGACTGTAAAGTAACTATAATAAATTGCGTAACGCTTTTATGTTGCTACCTTTAGTTCCAACTAAATTCACTAGGCATTAAGAAATATACCAGGCATATACGAAGGCAATCCACCAACTAACATTTCGTGTAGCGCGGGAAGTAGTAGGGGTAGGGGTGGCGTGTTTATATCTGCGAACACAGGAACTCAGCGCGCAACTAGTTGTATCAGTGTGAAAGTGGTGCTACATTTGGTTCGCCCGTTAAGTTGACTTAAAATTGCCACAGTAATTGAAAACTCCGCGAAGTGCGAAATCCGTGCTGTGATACGATTTTTATTGGCAAAACCTGTCAGCAGCAGACATTCACCGTGAAATATGTACTGTTTCCGGAACAAATGTCATGAGTGATGAAGTTGTGCGTCAATGGTCCTGTACGTTTAAACGAGGACGAACGACTATTCATGACGCGGAGAGGAGTAGCCGCCCAATCCTAATCGGTAATGAAAAAATTACACAAAAATCCGTAAAAATCGGCGTTTCGCAATATATCAACTTTCTGAGCACTTCCCAAAAATTAGGCTATCGGAAGTTCTGTGCTCGGGGGATTCCGGGAGTGTTCTCTGAGAATCACAAGACAAAAAATGGGCTCTTCTTTGGACTTTCTTTCGCGGTATGATGCAGAAGGAAATGAAGTTTTTAACAGAATTGTTATCGGAGATGAGACTTGGGTATCGTATGTCAACGCTAAAACAAAACCGCAGTCACTGGTGTAGGGCCATACTGCTTCACCAACCAGACCAAAGAAAGCTCGACAAACATTGTCTGCGAGAAAGGTATTGGCCACCGTGTTCTGGGATGCAAGGGGAATATTGTTGGTGGAGTTCATGCAGCGGGAAGCAACCATCCATGCTCAAGCCTATTATGAGACTTTAAAAAATTTAAGACGAGAAATTCAAAACAAACGTGGCGATTTGCTTACGTCCCGGCGTCGTGTTCTGGCAAAACAACGCGCGGTCCCATACTGCGCAGCAAACACAAAGCTGCTGCATCGGTTCAAGTGGGATGTTTTTAACCACCCATCCCAAAGCCCGGATCTCGCTCCCAGTGGTTTTCACTTGTTTATGCATGTGAAGAAGTGGCTAGGGTCACAGAGATTTGACTCCAATGAAGAAATTCAAGACGCTGCTACAGGCTGGCTGCAGTCTTAGGAGGTAAAATTTTATTAAGATGTAATTTTCAAGCTAATTACGCTATGATAAATGTATCATGACTCATTTTGGACATTCAGTGACCTATACCGATGCTAAATAGATAGCAGATAATTACTTTTAATCTTATTTAGTGTTTGATGTCGTTGTTAAACATTACATTTGGTTAAGAAAACTCATTTTTATTTTAGTGGGGGAATTCGTACCATTCACTAATGTGTAGTATTTGGTACATGACCTAGAATTACGTATATAAGAGATATACTGGTAAGGTAGATTTTGAAGAGTTCACCATTTGTAATGCTGGTGTATTTAATTTTTTGATGCATTGTTTTATTTAATATACGTATTATGTGAGTTCATAGATGTTTCTTTACTACAAAATGGCCTAGTTAAAGTAATTTATTTAAAAGCGTTAAGTTGAAAAATATTTTGTCACATTCATCGTTGTTTACAGTTATGAAAGTAACTGAAGCAAGGCACTGCCATTTAAAAATTCAATTTACGTATGTTATGAGTACAAGAACCATTCAAAATACGCAATAAAACCAGCAGTGCATGAAAACGGTTTGATTTTGTCTGTTGCATTGGGTTGTTTTCCATTTCATTGCCCTTAAAAAAAATTAACTTAATTTCAAATTACGTAGAAAATTTTAGTGGTAATAGATTTTAGATTTAAGCGTTGAATCCAGAGATAATGATTTTTTACATTTAGAAAAATTCGATAAAACGCGGTGGATATCTAATTAAACGTCAACCCCATCGATTGATTTTATTATCTCGTGTAACGGATTTAAATAAACTGTTTTTGCAGAGAAACTAGTAGTTATAGTGGAAATAGTTCTTCACCCTACAAAACTAACTTTCTACAAGCTACGTTGCTACTAACCTTAGTCATAATGACTACACATTGATTAAATATTAAATACATGCCATTTCAATTGAAACATTTTATTGAAAATACTTTTTATATTAGATAATAAACTAGTACTGTATAAAAAAATTAGAAAGGAAGGCAACTTGAATTGTTTGCCCGGAATTGCCTTCACTAACTATCATTTAAACAGTTACAGTACTTTAAAAAATTTGAATTGGTTGAATAAATACCTTATAGTAAATGTATTTTATTAAAAACTGCATTTAGTCAATAAGCTTTTATTATATGTAAGGTAAAACACACCTTAACGGCATTTATGACAACGGTTAATTTTGTTTTTCCCACGTAAATTTTTTTCGTTTTAATAACACTAAACTTCGACCAAAATAACGTGGACATCGTGTACAAAACCAAAAACATGTTTAATACCTACCAGTACTACCCTGTACTAAGCATATCTGCAGGAAGAACTCAATTGGATTAAACACATGAGAGTGTGGATACTGCAAGTGGTTCCAGATAGCAGATATCAAGGTGTAATTAACACTTGTTTATCAAAGAAGTGAAACACGTGACGTGAAACTTAAAGGCCATCTAGATAAACTGGTGAAATATCGATTAAAGTGAGCTCGTTATAAACCTCACATGCTATTAATTGTTAAGCAATTGCCAAACTAGTTAAAATGCGTCAAATGGTTAAAATGAGAAATTGTGCCTCTGGATTATGTGTTGGTGAGTGCCAATGATAGGGATATACGGGTGTTGGATTAAATAACCTAGTTAGAGTAAGACTAATCTTGAGCAGCTTAATAATAGATTCCTGTCAAATCTTTTGTCTTTTAAGTTGCAAACTCAACAGAATACGCAGCACTTCGTGGAAACTATCAGAAACATCCAACCAAACTACGAAGGAATACTGGTAAGCTTTGACATTGTTAGTCTATTCACAAATCTGCCTACCGATAAGGCATTAACTATCATAAGGGACAAGCTGGAAAAGGGCGAAACGTTAGACGAACGCGGTAAACATAATAATGGAACTTCTGACAATATGCATTAGAACTACATATTTCCAAGTAGAAGTCAAATTCCACCAACAAGAGTTTGGGATGGTGATAGGTTCCCCACTATCACCCGTAGTGAGCAATATATATATATATATATATATATATATATATATATATATATATATATATATATGTATATATGGAAGACTTTGAAGAACAACCGATATCCAAATTCACAGAGAAACCAAGGATGTGGCTTAGATACGTGGACGATACTTTCGTAGTTTGGCAACACGGCAAGCATAAGCTAGATGAATTCCTAGATCATCTAAACAGCCGCGCACTCTTCATAAAACGCACAATGGAATTTGAAATAATTAATAGTATATTTCAAATTTATTATTTTACTAATGTTAATAAGTGGTTAACTATTTGGCTATATTTTCCTTTAGCGTTACTCAATTTATCTTTAGGTAATCGTAATATTTAAAAAATTTTAACTAATCTGTGTAAATAAAACGCAGATCTGTGATGTCAGTACTAATTAACTCCGTTGGATGGATTTGGGCATGTTGGGCAGACTAATTAGTTAATGCATGCCTTAAGCTCAAAGACTACTGAATTTAACACATACCGTCTTTTAAATAACTTAATGATTGTTTATTTACTAAACAAGGTACAAATTGAAACAAGTGAGCTGATTGATAAATGTTGTATTTTCTAAAGGTACAATAGGATCTAAGAATTTATGTGGCAACTGAGGCTTTATTTATATCAAATGTCTACTTTATCCGTTTTATTCTGCATACATTTTGATTGTAGTGGACTCATGACTTATTGCACCGATTTTTTAACTAAGCTTTGGTAAGTGAATAATGTTAGAACTATTTGAGCTGTTCAGCAACCTATGCTCGCCACCTTCTCCGTTGAGCCTAGAGTGGCAACTCACGTTTATATAAAATTATAGCGATTAATGGAGTTTAGACCTGTAAAAATAGAATTTTCATGTAATTTATGGGCTTGTACGGGCCAATAGTAGCTGAATCATATGCTTGGGACATTTAAGGCCCCGTAGTTCTCACAGGAATAAACCTATTTTGTAGCATTAGCATAGAATTAAAGAAAAGCAGTATTAAGAAACACTTTACTAAAAGAACTGGTTTCCATATTCCTGTCTATGATCGATTGTAGTTAAACCATACATGGTAGGAAGGCCTACCATACAAAATTTAGATTGTAATGGAATGCCATAACAATTTTTACCCAATGTACATAAAGCTAAGGTAAAGCGAAGGTAAATGTTGTTGAATTATGATTATGTATATTTGTGATGAACTTTAAGTTAGTTTTAATTACCCCTAGTAGACTTAACATCTTAGATTAGTATTATTTCGCTGGTATTGAAGACAGCTTATTGAACCTGATTTACTTAATCCATTAACGTTTTTTTTCTGTTTTGTCGCTTGCTTTACAGAGATAGAAATCAAACGAACCATTTTAATCTTCATTTATGTAACGTTCACGCATAATACAATTAACTTCCTTGTAGTGTTTATACTTGTTTGTGCATTGAAAGTAATTCAAGGTGAATTTGGGACGAACTCGTCTCATATTTCAGTTGAATATAAATAATTTTACAGTTACACTAAATAATAAACTGGATTTTTCAAATTTAACTTACTTATTCGGTGTGACATGAATTTTATTAAGTCATTAACTATTCTAATACATTTTTAGCATTACCCAATTTAGAGGATTCGAATTGCGGTTTCAAAGGTTTGAGCACGTAAACAAGATATGGATTATTTCGTTATTTTGTTGTCATCTTGGTGTAATTACAATAATTAACATTTTTTGCCAATTTGTATAATTAAAATGCAGATCAGTAATGTACACGCTAATTAACTCCGATGAACGGTTTAAGGCAGGTTGGGCGGACTTTATTCAACGCAAACCAATTAATTAATAGATGCGTTAAGCTGAAACGCTGCTGAATTTACCACATTACCTTTTATAAATTAATTTAATGATTGTTCATTTACTAAATATGGTACAAATTGAAACCAGTGAGCGCATTTACGAAAGTTGTATCGTATTTTCTGAATCTAAAATGGCAATAAGAGTTATGTTGTAATTAAGATTTTATTTATACCAAACGCGCTACTTAGGATCTACTTCCATATACATTTTTGAGTGTAGCGGCATTTCTTGGTCTATTGGTTTTTTGGTTAAGCTTCGACAAGTGAATGGTAGAACTATTTCATCTTAAGATTTTTCATGTAATTTGTAGACTGGTAAGAGGAAATATTAGTTAAAACATACACTTGAGACATTTAATATCCCGCAGTTCTGAAAGGGGTAAATCGATATTATAGCATTAGCAAACAATTTAAAAAAAAGGATTCTTTGAAAAAAATCTTTACTGAAGGACTTGGTTTTCATACCACTGTGTATTATCGAACGCAGTTAAAGCGTAAGTCATACGTGGTATAAAAGTGTGGTTTATCTACAAAATCTAGATTATTGCTCTGGAATGGTGTAATAAATTTGTACCTAAATGATACCATTTACAAGTAAAGGCAAGGACTTACGATACATTAAACTTTTCATCTGTATAAAAAGAATAGGTATATCTCTATCATTAGCTACAAGAATTAATTAAATGTCAATAATCCATACAACCTATAAATCACTACACCTCAGTGCATTTATACATTACAAAGAAATTAATGCCCAAGTTAGTCCTTTAATACAAAATATTTAATTGAATAACCTACCAATTATTTTTGGACAACAGACATTAACAGACAACAAAGTTTATCACGTTACATCGCGTGTATTAACAATGTGACTAATAGAGTTTTTATTTATTTAGTGTCAGATACTATCAGCGGATATTGATTTATGACATTTGATTATTGTTTTTTATTTATGATTTTTTTATGGGTTCATGTAACTTGTTCAGCAGTTTAATATTACTTTAAAACTTTTCGTACTGACGGTAAGTGATAAACGTGTATTTATCTTAGTAAATGTAGCAGGTGTGTTCAATTCCATTTTCTTCATTTTTCTTTTAAGTTTATGTTAGTTATGATTATTTCTTTCACAGTCTCATTTTAAATTAACAAGGGCACAGTTGAGAATTATTAGTTTTTTTCCCTACACCTCCTCCCATACATTCATTGCCCATTTTTTCATATTCGTACAAAATAAGTTGCATTTGGTAAAGCTATGTTCCATAACAAATAGATACCTTAAACACAACGCAACTCCAAACTTACTCTAAATTCAACATACTAATATGCTTTTCCTCTATTTCTCCGATAATGATTAAATTTAAATTTAAATGTTTTATCAAATCGACAAATTTGTCTGAATGTATAATTCCTATTAAATTTTAAATTAAATAACTTTTTGTAAAGTTTACTACATAAATGATTAGAAAACATTTTGGAAAAGGGTAACTTATTAAACGTATGGTTACAAAAGGAAATTGCTGCCGCAACTCTTAGTTGAAGGAAATTGAAATTCTGTTTTTGTTGAGATACATCTATCTACCTTCACCACATTTCTCTACAAACATAAAGCATTAAATAACGTTTTCAAAGAGGAGATTAATGTCAAACAAATTGAAAAATAACGATCTTATCATATTTATTCAATTATTATTATTTCTTTTTATTCGATAACATAGTGCTTATAGTTTTATAGTATTAATAGTTCTGAATATATTTAATTATAAAACACATTCTACTGTAAATTCCGTTTGAAATTAAATGGGTAACAAATTAAATTAAAGATTAGGTCATTATTACTATATGCTTTTGTATTACTCTTACAAGACCATTAAGTATCATATTAATTTTCATGGAATCCGTAAGAAAACAAGATTCTGCTGTCGTATACTTACCTCCTTACCAGATCAGCAGGATTACACATTATTATCTTATTACTATTACATTAGGTTTAAGTACTCGCCCGTGCCGCTGCATCACAAGATACGACACCGTCGCTGCACAGATTGTCGTTCTAACTACCGAGTGGCTCTAGGCCGCCAACTCTCAGAACAGGAAATATCCGAAGAAGACGATACCAACACCGCCAGTCGCTTCGCTAACTGGGGCTCAGCTTGTGCTTTCGTCTACGTCCTCCACAGCAGCCACCAAATAAATAAGGACTGGTAAAGATACACTCCCCGTATCCGCAAGCTCCCTTGTGTTCGTTGCGTATACAAAGAATCCAAAGAAGTCACTGATGGCCCGCCCAACAATGCTGTTCCAGAACTAAAACGGGTCCATGCTACTGGGTTCACGGGTAGTTTAGCAGGGATTGAACAGAACGACGACTGAGTAGCCAATAGCAAGCCACTAGTAATCCTTTGTCAGAAAGAGAATTTGGTAGTCTTACTTCTAGAAGAAACTCTCTGGAGTTATCTCGTTTACGAGAGCCACGGTATTAGTGAAGGAATTCGGTTCCAGTCCACCTCAACCCAGGGTATAGACAGGCTTACAACGCCCTTACCTTTGACTATTAATTAGTCATTTAATCGTTGCAAGTGTGGCACAACTCTAACTTAATCTATCGTGGCTTAGTTCAAATGCCGGAATAGGGAAGGTTCAAAGGTTTATTTGTATCTCTATTAATCACTAACTGGGATTACTCTATAAATTAGCTACCTATACTGTATTGTCGGATAGTCAAAGTCGAAATGGTTTTATTAACAGTATTCCTATTTCTTTACAGTTCTAAACAAAATTTTTACTTGTAAACTAAAAAAACATAAACACAAACATAATTCATAGGAAAAAAACATAACTGAACAATCTACTTCCGAATTAAAGAAACAGAAGTGAACGGAGCGAGACGTATATTGTGCTTACCAGGCGGTGTTTGGCTAATTACTGAAAAAAAGTTTACTAGTAACGCAATAACTACACTAAATAATTGTTTGGGAAAAGATCCGGCAAAAATACGTTAATTTGCAAAGTTTTAAAATTTCCTCTAAACGTCTGACGTCATGTAGTAGCTAGAATGGGAAAGTTTTAATGTGGATTGTTTCTCAGTTGGAAGGTTTAAGGGGAATATTTCTTTCAATGTTATCAGCTTGTGTACAAACAGTTATAAATTTCTACAGAAGTTCTCTAGATGTTATAAAGAGATATAATCAATATTTTTAAACTTACCTATTTAAACTTATTTTCACACTTACCTTTACTACATACTACTACTATTTTTAATTACTGAATCGTTAATAGCAACATTTTCGTTGTTATAAGAAAATGGTGATATGTAGAAAAGCAACTGAAGTTGCGCTTTATTATAAAGCATCTAGACCGAATGCTAGGTTACACAAAGCGACTTATTCCATCGCATTAAATACTAGAGACTCTAACCAATTATTAAGCGAAACGATTTTCATGTGGAATGTAAATTGTTTAGGGAGTTTCTTTAAACAAATCTGACCTGGACTAAATCGAGATATCGGACTATTGGAATACATACAAGGCAAGTAGTTTGGTATTTCTTTAATGGAAAGGTGAAAAATTTAATTACAGATTTCTGGTTAATCGGGCACACTCTGTGTTCACCAACGTTCTTAGTTAAGACAAAATAGGAGACTCATTAAATTAAGTGTAACAGGACAGGTGGTTTATACTAAAATGGTTTAAACTCTAATCCGGTAAATAATTTACCTTCAAGTGGTAAATATACCGTGTTTATACTATAGTATATTTTCCAGGATTAACTGGAAAAACTTAGCGTATCCCTATACAAAAGATCAACAGGAGAATTTGAATAAATTCTATGTGGTCTAGGTTATATAATGCTTCAATAAATTATTTGAAGCAAGAAAATTAGTATTATGGTCATATTTTGAAATAACGAGAATTTGTAAGACTAGAGTTAGGCGTAATAATATTTATATTCATTCGTGAATTCCATATTCAATGTCAAAGATGCAACTAAAGACATTTTGAAATCGGGTATTTATAAATTGAACTGCACATTCGGTAATTCCGTTTACATCGGACAAATATTTTGATATTAGATACAAACAACAAATTAGATGTTACAAATATAAACATTGACACAAATCAAATTGTGCCAAATATTTAATGACTAGTAATCACCTTATAACTTCACAAAACAACATTGAAGTTTTACATTTTTGTAATAAAAATGACAAATTAGACGTCTTGCAAGCGTTCGAAATTTAAGAACATAAACAGAAAGTATTTTTAATGAAAGAAATGAAGTTTGCTATTTTGGCTTAATGATTTGTTACCATAACTATTTCTTTGTTATTTTACTTTTATATTTTCTCTTCGTAAAGATACATGTATTGAAACCCGTCGAGAAATTAATAATTATATAAAAGAAGTTGCGACATTATATTGTGTTTAAAACATTAATGCTATTAAAAATAGTTATGCTAAACTGGGAAATTACGTAAGGAAAATAAATGTGATGTTTATTTTTATAACATAATCCTTATGTCGGGAGTTTATTACCAAAATTAATTAGGGGACTCTGGGGTTGGGTCAAAATTTGTACACGATAGCTCCTTTGTGTATACTCTACCTGGTCAATGTGTCTAGTTGTCCGCAGTCAAATTCAATGGTGGACAAGGGCAAACATCTCGTTCATTATAGAGAAGCTATGTGTATGTGCCGACCGACGATGCTTGCTTTTGTCATTCCGACGAGGTAAGAAGTGGATCCGAGCTTACATCTCTGCTTCAGTACTTCCGTTTGTATTCATTAGTGTAGATGACGTTTAAAAACTTACATGTGGGCGTTATCAGACACTAAGCCAATTCTGGTCGGGAGCGGGACAGAAAAGGTTTGACAGTGTAGGGGGAGAAAGTCTGAAGCGGCTAGGGCCTCGAAACAGACTCCGATATTGTAAGCGTGTTGCGCAGTTTTATGTAATCAAGAAGTAGGCAGACAATGGTACTAGCGTGACGTAAACGTCACTTATTGGACTACTGAGAGAGAGATAATACAGCGAATGTTTAACTAATAATCAATGTAATCAATCTGCCGTAAAGAATTTCAAATTGCAGTAAACCGATTAGGTAAACAGTGAACGTCAAGGCTATACGTATCATGCCCATAGAACTCACATGACCTACTGTTACTATTAACCCTTCAGTACCCGTATTGGGTTGGTGAGACCGATCAAGCACACGATCCAACTTATTATCTACTGCGCAATCGTCAGCGTACCCGCCATTTTTCAATACCTTCGTGTATGTTACTCTCGAAGATCAGTACGTAGTTTGAAGTTAGTGGGTGCAGTGGTTCAAAAGTTATTTGCATATTGGTTTCAGAGACCGAAGCGGGTACTCAAGTTATATTTATTTTTCTTTTTTATTTGCGACCAAGTTGAAAATAAGGTAGTATTTTTTAAAATTTTTGATAACATTATTACACTAAAACATTATTCTAGCCATGGGAGATTATGAGAGAGAACAGGCGCACCCAGTACAGTTGATGCGGAATGCAATGACAGCAGGATGATGACAATACGGTTTATGATGATGCGCCATCGTCGAACGAAGAGGATTTACTAGAAACTAGGCAATTATATAGCGATACTGAACAGGAAATATCAGACGATGAAGATGCTACTCAACGAGAAAATGACGAATTATTTTATGAGGGAAAAGATAAGGTAACAAAATGGAGGAAACATGTTCCAGCTAAAAATGTTCGAACCCGATCCGAAAATAAAGTCATTCGTTTACCATTGTCAAGACTGCCGACAAGGTCACTAAAAGAACCCCTTGAAATTTGGAAATATTTTGTCAATGATACAATGTTAGACTTGATTGTGGACAGTACAAATATTTTTATAAATTCAATATAACATAATTATTCACGTGTCAATGACGCCAGACCAACAAACAAACCAGAAGTACAAGCCTTATTAGGATTAATATACTATGCAGGAGTTCCGAAAGCTAATAATTTGAATACACTTATGGAAAACTGACGGGTCAGGGATCGAAATTTTTAGGTTAACCATGTCTTTGAATAGATTTCGATTCCTTCTTAGCAGCCTTAGGTTTGATGATAAGGCAACACGCGAAGAGAGAAAAAAAATTGATAAATTGGCTCCTATACGAGAATACTTTGATCAATTTGTTGAGAATTGTAAAAAAGGTTACAGCCATTCAGAGTACGTCACCATAGACGAAAAACTCGAGGGTTTTCGTGGGCGATGTGGATTTCGGCAGTATATTCCGTCAAAGCCGAACAAATACGGAATTAAAATTTTTGCTGTCAAACGCTCGAATGTATTACACCAGTAACTTAGAAGTATATGTAGGAACACAGCCAGAAGGACCCTTTAACAACAGTAATAGTCCTGGTGCGGTAGCTGAGAGGCTTTGTGAACCAATATATAACACAAGAAGGAATGTGACTATAGATAACTGGTTCACAAGTCTTCAATTGGTCAATAGTTTGCTGGAAAGGAAACTGACCGTTATTGGCACAATTAGGAAAAATAAAAGAGAATTACCCTTGGAGTTTAGCAAACCAGTAAAACGTCCACTCAAATCCAGTGTATTTAGCTTCATGAACACTTGTACCTTAGTTTCATACATTCCTCGTAAAAATAAGAATGTTGTGTTAGTATCCAGCCTACATCACGACGACACTATTGATGCTGCAAGCGGCGAATAATTTAAGCCGGAAGTTATAACAATGTACAATAGTACAAAGGGCGATGTTGATGTGGTCGACCAACTGTGTTCAAACTACAATTGCGTTCGGAATACTCGTAGATGGCCCATGGTGGTGTTTATTCAACTTTAAATGTAGCGGAATCAACAGTTTGGTAATATACAGCTCCAATAATCCAGATGTTTCCTTATTACGTCGTGAATTTTTACATAAACTTGCCATGGACATGACAGAACCGCATTTACGTGTACGAGCTAGTGTACAGTGCCTTCCTCGATACAAGAAACTCCGAATTGAAGAACTGTGTGGTATAGAAAGGAATTCCGAAGTTGTAAATGTTGAAAACCAAAAAGGTAGATGTTATTTCTGTGACACAAAAAGAAATCGGAAAACACGGTATTTTTGCAAGAAATGTAAAAAGTTCATGTGTTTGGAGCATGTAACGGTGGTTTGCTAATTTTGTTATGAAAACTGTTTTGCAGATCAGTAACATACAAGAATGTTTTTTACATCAATATACTCTTGATCAATACATATAACAAGGTTTACTGTTCCTAAATTAATTCGTTTTAGTTTAAATTTGAATTGATGTAGTAGTTTAAGTTTTGTTTGTTTGTTAAATTTATTTGACAATTATTTGTTGATTTTTTTTTCATAAACACATCACAACAACTATAATAATCCATTCCCCTATCTTAATCTACTTAAATATGTCTTTGGCGGCGACAGCAGGGCGTCGGTTTGTGAGATCGAAACGGGGACTGATGTCTTAGAATTTCATACGGGTACTGAAGGGTTAAAAAAACTTGAGCTTACCAACATTATACTAGGCTAGTGCAATAATAAATATTCTGATTAGGTATTTAAAGTGCTCTAATTACTGGGTTATACTGTCTAGATAGTGCTGGGTCAAAACCTCCCAGATAGAACCTTTCTGCGAGATTGTAAAGTGCCACAGATAAATTATGTGCCCTCTTACACAGTATCCGAACCTGTTCAGCTTGCCATGCTCTTTTGTGACACCGTGTATAACTTCCAAATTCCATCGAGCGATATTAAAAAAAATTATTTAATTTAGCCGAATTTCTTTTAATTCGTGTACTGTAGTTAGACTAACTCTCTATTACAGTATGATTGTTAATAATTCTTTTCTTGGTAATATGTACACAAACACAATGTGTAAAGGAATAATAATTTTAGTTTATCAGTTAAACGATGGAAGATATCAAATTGCTGGTTTCAGTTGATAATTCTCGCAAACTGTTATGGATTGTATATATGTATAGATAATACACTAAATTTACTTTTAATGATGATATGGTTTAAATTGTTACATACAAGTCGTAAATCAAAATTTGTCCTTTTCGATTTGTAAGATTACATAATATAATATATATTTATTTTATATATAAGAGTACATTTTGAATGCACGTTATAGCGATTTATATAAATTCAGAGATATTAAAGATATTACGACCTTTATGTATATAATGTTAACTCCTTCAGGGGCAAAGAATTTGGAGACTTATATATATATGATTCTCACTGTGACTTTCGGAGGATAAAGACGTGCGGCGGTCTGATTCTCCGATATTTCAATATTGAGAGCGCCCTGACCCGAGAGGTCAGGTGCATGCGATAGTGATAAACGCGCTCATTCATTGAATAGCGTAAGTTTATTTATTTTAGTTGTTTAATTCTTCAATAATTTAAACTAAACCATCAAATGAAACATTATGTTTCCTCTCCCAACGGGTAGTTTTAATACCAATTATGGGTATGCTCCCAATCAACCACTGAATCAATATCAACTTTATCAATTACCTCAAGGTAGTCAGCAATCTCTCCCATCTAATTCTACATACCAAATCCCTCCACCTAACCTAACCATGAATACTCCTTTTACCGGGTACGACCCAAAAGTAACAAGCCAACACTCCTCTACGGAAATAAATAACTCAGCCTCCGCTGATGACAATGAAACCCAGGAAATATCAGATAACACTCACCCATGGCAAGTTGTCAAAAAAACGGCGAAGAGTCAACAGATCCACTGAAAGTATCGTGTTAGACCAATTCTATCCCAGTACCAGAAACAGATATGAATCTATCGCGCAAACCTCAAATGAGAATCCGTCAAATCCAATGCAAACAGAAAGCAATAGCAACACCCCAAAAAAATCCTAAGCCACCTCCAATTTATATACACGGCGTTACTAATCACAATCAAATGATACAATATATTTCTGCAGTTGCTGAAACTGAACAATTCTACACCAAAGCGCTAGGAAATAATACGATTAAACTTAACGCACATACATCAGACACATACCGACAAATTGTTAGATACTTAAAAGACGAAAAAGTAATCCACCATACGTACCAACCCAAAGATGAACGCGCATACAGAGTAGTCCTTAGACACGTACACCATTCAATACCAATTGAAGATATTAAAGCGGAACTTGTAAAAGCAGGACACAAAGTACGAAACATAATGAACGTAATACACAGGACAACTAAAGAACCACTTCCACTCTTCTTTGTTGACCTTGAACCAAACGAATCCAATAAAAAAATTTTTGATATAGAATTTCTCTGCAACAGCAAAATCAAAGTAGAACCGCCTCACAAAAAAACTGGCATTATCCAGTGTACAAGATGCCAAAATTATGGTCATTCCAAAACCTATTGCACCAGACAGTATATGTGTGTCAAATGTGGAAAACAACACGACTCAAAAATGTGCGCAAAACCAAAACAACGCCAGCTAAGTGTGCATTATGCGAAGGAAATCATCCGCAAACTATAGGGGTTGTTCTGTCTACCAAGATATAATAAATGCAAGAAACAGAACATCTAATAATCCAACTCGAAATCGAAATAGTAATCAACCGCCAAACATACCCCAGGAGTCACCAACCCAATTATATAACGGGAACCCCCAAAACTACGCCCCTACCTATGCGACAGCTGCGCAATCTCGCAATACTATTAATAATAATAACGATCATCAAACCGGCACCGGAAGAGAACTAACGGCTTTCCTAAACGAGTTCAAGAATATGTTTACGCAGCTTATGAACCAAAATAACATAATGCTCAATCTCCTGTCAACCTTAGTAACTAAATTAACCAATGGTTAACATCATACGCATGGCTACTTGGAACGCAAACGGTCTTCTCAACCATAAACAAGAAATTATTACTTTTCTAGATATTAATAAAATTGACGTGTTACTCATCTCCGAAACACATTTCACCGATAGAACGGTGATGCGTATTCCAAATTATTCCATCTATAATACAAATCACCCAGATGGTACTGCTCATGCAGGAGCAGCAGTAATAGTCAAAATTCTATATCACATCATCAACTCGACCCTTTTCAAACCGCAAAACTCCAAGCCGCTAACGTTGAAATCAGCGCATACCAGTGGTCATTTACTGTATCTGCCATTTACTCCCTCCCAGACACACTCTCTACAGAGGAGTATTCTCATTATTTCCATACCCTAGGGAACAGATTCATTTCTGGAGGTGACTGGAACTCCAAACACACTCATTGGGGTTCCAGACTCATTACAACAAAAGGTCGAAACCTCTTCAGGTCAATCATGGCAAACAACTATAACTGCCATAGCACTGGGGAACCTACACACTGGCCCACAGATTTAAATAAACTCCCCGATGTATTAGATTTTTACATTTCGCATGGCATAGCCATAAATTCTATGCTGATTGAACCAAATAACGATCTCTCCACAGACCATGTGCCAGTAATCTTAAACCTAAGTACCAAGCCTATTAACATAAAACGGAATCCCAGATTGGTATCAACACAAACCGATTGGCTGTTGTTCCAGCAACTTCTCCAGAATAAAATTGATCTTAAAGTGCGCTTAAAACAACCTGAAGACATAGATGAAGCAGTACAAAACCTCATTGCTTATATTCAAGAAGCTGCCTGGAAAGCTAAGCCTACTGAAAAGAGCACGTAAATCATACAAACAACATACCACTATATATAAAAGAATTAATTACTGAAAAAGACGAGCTCGAACTAAATGGCAAAGAACTCGTAACGCCGCTGACAAGCTAAACTTCAATAGATTATCTCGACGACTTCAGGCGGCCCTTCTGGACTTCAAAATAACTCATTTACTTATTATCTTACACATCTTAACCCAGAAGACCACAGCATCTGGAGAGCAACAAAAATTTAAAAGACCTCAAGTCAATATACCACCGATAAGAAAATCTGACGGTAGTTGGGCTAGATCTCACAAGGAAAAATCGGATGCTTTTGCTGAACATTTATCTACCGTATTCCAACCACATCACTTAAACAACGACGACGAGGCTATAAAAGAATATTTAGACGTTCCATGTCAGATAACGCTACCTATCAGACCCGTTTCACCTGCAGAGGTCCAGTTCGAAATAAATAAAACAAATAACCATAAAGCACCAGGCTACGACCTTATTACAGGCCAAGTTCTAAAGATGCTTCCAAAAAAAGCGATTGTAGCATTGACAACTATCTATAATAGAATGCTAAGCCTATCGTACTATCCACTGCTATGGAAACATGCGCAAATAATAATGGTCCCAAAACCTGGCAAACCACCTGAAGCGGCTACTTCATATAGGCCAATTAGTCTCTTGCCCATCTTAGGAAAAATTTTTGAGAAATTATTCCTTAAACGCCTTTGAATGACACAGATACCTTGTCACATATACCAAACCATCAATTTGGATTCCGCGAAGGGCACTCTCCAATACAACAAGTGCACAGAATAATAAATCAAATTTCACTAAGCCTTGAAGAAAAAAATACTGTGGAGCTGTATTCTTGGACGCGGAACAAGCGTTCGACAAAGTCTGGCATACCGGATTACTTTACAAACTCAAAAGGCTTCTTCCTAGCTATTTTTATCTTCTCCTTAAGTCCTACCTTACGGACAGGTATTACACAGTTAAATACAACAATGAAATATCAAACTACTTTCCTGTCAAATCTGGCGTCCCGCAAGGCAGTATCCTTGGACCTCTCCTATACCTAGTGTATACAGCTGACCTACCTGAAGGTACAAACACAGTTATCGCTACTTTCGCCGATGATACTGCCATCCTATCGACACATGAAGATCCTTACCTAGCAGCCGCAAATCTCCAGCAACATCTGAACACCCTAAACGAATGGCTTACTAAATGGCGTATCAAAATTAATCCGACCAAATCAGTGCAAATAACATTCACTACTAGATTTAGTGTGTGTCCACCAGTCACCTTGAATAATATCCAAATTCCTACAAAAACAGAAACTAAGTACCTAGGACTACACCTTGATCAACGCCTTACATGGAAAAAACATCTTCAATCCAAACGTCAGCAGTTAAACTTGAAGTTCCGCCAGATGTACTGGTTATTGGGGAAAAAATCAAAACTGTCAATAACAAACAAACTACTGCTTTACAAAACTATCCTGAAGCCTATTTGGACTTACGGGATCCAGCTGTGGGGATGTGCCAAACCTACCCGCATTAAAACCATCCAACAATTCCAATCAAAAACCCTTCGTGCCATAGTGGACGCACCATGGTACGTGACAAACCAGACAATACATGAAGATCTCAGCATCCCCTTTGTTACTGAAGACAAAATTAATGATCACTCTAGTGAACTTGTCCATCAATTGTCTACACACGCCATCCCAGTGAGACGGCTAAAAAGAACCTGGCCATGTGACCTGAGAACCCCCTAAATTAATAGGACTGCTACAAGAGTGCCTCTGCTGAGTGGTTTCTCTTAACACTGCCATTTTATTGTCATCATATTTACTTAATACTCCATATTGTAGAGTAGATTGTAAATTTGCAATTATTAAATAAAAAAAATATATATATATATATATATATATATATATATATATATATATATATATATATATATGTATGTATATAATTTTAATATAGTCGCCAAATTATAAGCGGAGCTACATTAGCACTTCCCGTACCTATCTACTTCTATGAAACGTGTTATAATCCTTTTTAAACAAAGCGACACGTTGCAAACGCTGCAAACCTGCAAAAGCTAGACCCAAAAAATAAACACATAATGTGTGTGGTAGTACATATTCAGTACCACTCAATTACCAAACATTACACATTATTCTGAGATGCACGCACGCACGCCCGCCCGCACGCCCGCACGTCCGCACGCACACAACTACGCACCCACGCACCTGCGCACCCACATAGCCAGGCTCCTGCGCACACACATGCACACACGCAGATACACACATACGCACATACGCACACATGCACACACGCACCCACCCACACACACACACACTCTCACACACACACACACACACTCAAACCCACACTCTCACACACACACACACACACACACACACTCTCACACACACTCACACACATACACACCTGGAAATATTTGTGACAACTCGAGGATATCCCCCAATTGTGGCACTTTCAAAGAAATATACTTTTATGACAGTCATCTCCTAAGGATGATGTGAAACTGAGAATTTTTACAGTACGTACCACAATTATATGACTACTGGAATTATGTGAAAATAGATTGACACGATTATTTTAATTTCGGTTTGTATATAAACTCGTTACTGTCAAATTACTGCTACAAATTGGGCTTAAACCATTATTCTATGAAAATATGGTTATAGATTCCGATTCGTTATAGCGAAGGGCCAGTATAAGTAATCAACGATTCTAATGCAACCGATCTTAATTAGTCAATTCGTTTAAGATTTGGACGGCTTGATAACTCATAATATAACTTTAGACGAGCTTTTTGACCAGTGTGCGGATTAAGTATGGAACACATTCAATAACAGAAATATTAGTATTTCTACAAACATTATTTAAATTTTTACGAATATTATAATACTATTGTCAATGAATGACGACATCGATATTTGTTTAAATAGTACTCCCGAAATAAGTTTGCACATTACTTTTAGCTACTTAATTCCGTGTACACGCACACACTCACACACGCACATTCGCTAATTAATTTCGTGTACAACGACCTTCGAATTGCCCAAATGTTTCGGAGGTATTGTTTTTTTTTTTGTTTAGAAAATCTGAAACACTTTAAGTGCCATTTTAACAATGTAATTTTTGTTTTAAATACAAAATTAATAAGAACTCAGAAAAAGGAGTATTTTACATAAGCGAAAAACAGGATTTTTTTAGAATGTACGACAAAAGGTTCATGTTTCGCAATTGTTATTAGAATAGTAAACCTACCTTTGTGAGTACATTAAAATGTTTTAAACAAAAAAACAATGTATCCATTATGCACAAAATTAAATGGCGAATAGTAATATGCAAGTGACCACCAATGTGGGTTTAGGCAAAGTCGTTCAACAGGTGATCTTCTTTTATATGTGACCCACGTTTATAACAATACAGTAGAGTAGTCCGGTGAAACAGTTGTAGTCGGTTTAGATATCTCAAAGGCGTTTGACCAAGTTTGGCATAAGTGTTTACTTGCCAAATGATACGCTCATCAACTGGGTTTCTAGTTTCCTTGATAAAAGACGAATACGTGTCCTAGTTGATGGCTTTTTTTAAAACAAGTTAGCATTAACGCGGTCGTACCACAGGGATCCGCTATAGCGCCTACACTTTTTCTGCTGTACACGAATGACCTTATTTCTTCAACAACTAACCCCATCCATTGATTTTCTGACGATAGCACTCTTCACTGTTGTTCATCTCAGTCTACTCATAGTGATAATCCACCTTCCATGTCAAATCAAGAAAATAAAGCTGAAATGGCAAATTCAATCAACAAAGACATTCAACGTATTCTCGAATGGGGAAGCAATAATCTAGTTAAATTTAATGATCAGTGTTGCATTGTGTCCCCCAAAAAAGATCGATCATTTCCTGTTGTAAGTATGAATGGCTCAGTTCTTAAGTTTTCAGACTCTATTACTCTGTTGGGTATGACTGTATCTTCAAATCTCTGATGGGTTGACCATCTTCTGTCAGCTACCAAAACATCTGCTCGTAAAATAGGCTTTTTGTACAGATCTAAGCAGTACTTTACTTCTCGACAACTTCTTCTGCTGTATAAGGCCCAAATATTCGGCCTCATCTGGCATATAATCCTCACCTCAGGGTTAGTGCTCCCCAATACGCTCTCTATATCGTTGATCGTATTCAAAAGAGAGCGATTAGGCTTATAAATGACCCGTCCTTAACTTCTCACATACAGTCCCTTGAGTGTAGAAGGATGGTTTCAGTTCTTTCTTTGTATTATCGTTATTACAACGGCTATTGTGCTGCTGAATTATATTATTTGATACCATCTCGGGCTATCTTTTTGAGAAACACTCGGTTCGCTCATTCACATGATCAGTATGCAGTACAAATTTCGACTTGTCGTACCAAACGAGCGCAAATTTTTCTACACGAATTCTAAACTCTGGATTGATCTCCCTAGTTCCTGCTTTCCTCTCACTTATGATATGAGAAAGTTAACATTGCAATTTTACAAATGTTTTAAATAATAACTAAAAAATTACAATTTGAAAATAATAACGTTAATTTAAATCTAAGTAAATAACTTAAACAAATAACAAAATTTAAAGAAAAATTTAAAATTTATTAAATCATAAAATTTGAAATTTAATTAAAATTAAAATCCCTTTGATTATTGAAAAATTAATGAAAAGAATAAATATTTAAAAACTTACTAATTAAAGTATTTAAGAATTATATTAAATTATAAATTTATAATAAATTTACATTCAAAAAAATTAAAATTCTTTGTATATTAAATTAATTTAATTGTTAATTTAATAACATATTGAATAATTATAAATAAGAATTAAAGTAATTATTCTAAACGTTACTCAATCTAAAAAAGTTTTATAACAATTAAAATTAGTTTTGATAAAATGTTCTTACAATTGTTTATTCACAATTTTACTAATAATATTGATAATTCATATGAGTAAATTAACTTTTTTAATAAAATTATAACGTAAGCTCAATATTATTAAATAAACAATAACTAGATATAATTCCTATTAATGAAAATCTTCTAACCACATTAGGATAAAATTTCATAAATGAAATAATATTCTTGAAAAAATTATTTATATTAACTTAAAACTTTATAAGATAATAATTATTTAAACTTCTAATTAAAATGATCAAACTTTTCACTAAATTAATGAAATAACTTATTTATTAAATGTATGACATTTGAAAGACATAAATCCAATACCAATAAAAATTTATTAACCTTATTATTTAATAAATTGTAACTTATACTTAAACTTTAATAACTATAACTATTTTTCAATTTTAATAATTTTAACATTTAATAATTCATTTGCATTAATACAATTTTAATTTTCTAATGACAAGTTCACAATTTAAATTACATTTCTATTCTGCTTATTGATTTAATTAAATTATTTTTTTAACTTACCCAATTAATAATTGATGTTTTTTAAAATTAATAATTTGTTTTTTTGTAATTTGATTAAAATTAATTTTTATTTAAATTTAAATAATTAGCATTTTTTTCAATACTATAAAGTTGAAACATTAATTTTAAATTAAAAATATTATTTTATTACAAATAAACATAACAACGATTAGAATTTAAAAAAAAACTTTATAATTTAATTAATCAATTTGAAAAAATAATTTATTTAAATGTAAGTTGACATTCATTTATTTAAAATTCATAAAACGCAATAAATTTTAATAAATTTGAAATTAAGTTGTAATTTGAAATCCATCTTTAATTAAATTTGAATTATGTTTAAATATTAATATTTTTATTTAAAATATTATCTTTAAATAAGTTAATATATTTTAGCAATTTCAATCAAATTTTCATTTTATATTCAAAGAATGTTATACAAATTTTCTTTATAATTTAAATTGATATTAATAAGTCAATCTATTAAATTTAGAGTAATGTTATTTTATATACAATAGTTTTTAATTATAAAATGTTAAATCTATAAATATAATATTTAGCATTAAAAAAAAATCTTTCTATAAATCAAAATACGTATTTTCAAATGATGTTTTTAATAAAACATGACTGAATTAATTAAAAGTTCAAGTTTTTATATAATTAAATCTTAAAGTTTAATGAACTGTAAACAGATATCCATTATATCAATACGAGATATTTACTAAGTTCCATGACATGTACAATTATCAATACGATTAGAACTACTAGTATTCAATAGCATAAATTGATTGACTTAATATTTGAATATGGCAAAGCAATTTATAACTACGATGCATTTATAACTATAACATTACACTAACACGATTATTGTAAGACTCAAAATCCGAATACTTAAGATTCCAATGAAATTCAATAATATCTTAATGAATGATCGTATATCATGATTCAATTCAACTAGTAAATTAACGAGTCAATTTAATGTATAAGATACAAGCTATTGTACAGTCATAAATTTAATTACATGCGAATAGTAACATGCAATCAAGTGATAATATTGTTAATGTGATTGACACATTAATCGTTATAATACGATTTCATGCAATCAGTATAATATTAGTTTGATTATGCTAACTAATTGTTAAAAATAATTAGTTTGAATAGCAATGTAAAACTCATCTGTTAGCAAATAGAAATTTTGCATTTTTTAAGATTTTTGTCTTATATCATTATTAAATTATGTATCAATAGTATATGATCTTTCAAACTTATTATTAACTTGTATTCATAATGCGATGATCAAAATAATTTCCAATTATAGTGCATTTAAACTTATAACGTACAGTCAAATCAGTTATTTGAAATTAAATTTGTATTTTAAATTGTCGATTATTATAAGTTAAGATTTCAATATCTTAGACGATCAATTTGATTTACACATCTATGTTATTCTTAACATTAAATTTAAAAATAAATTTAGAATTTTAAATTAACATAATATATTTTAACAATTGATATTTGTACAAATTTAGAATCAAAGTCGGCATTTAAAAATTACTGTATAACAATTAGTTTAACATCGTATTTGATATCGATATCATACATTTTACTGACTATAATGAATTAATCAGTCTTGATGTACTATAAATTATTCAAGTAAATTATAAAATATAATCGTAGGTAATTTACATTAGTATTTAATGTAAAAATACTAATTACTTCAACACTACAATTATGAATCAATATGATCTTAATAACCAAAGAGCTAATCCTAAATTTAGATTTAAGAATCAGATAAATTCACGAATCATTAGATGTATAACTGCAACTTAAATGTTAATATCTTAGTAATTAAATAGCTGATGTTAATGAATCAAATATTCTAAGCAATATCGTAAGACTAAACAATACATTTTGATGATAGATTATTCAGGATCTGTGAAATAGTTCATAAAATTTGAGATTAATGATATTGATCGAATTAGGATTCGATGAATCTTAAATTAACCAATACTTACAGTTCAAAATCGATTAAAAGTAATACTATTAAAACTAATTTAATGTCAATCGAATTTTCACAGTCGCAAATAAAGTGCAAGTCAAAATTAACATTCCTAAATTTTTTCTAAATTCATGAAATAAAACTTATATTTTATGAATATAAGTAAAATGAATTCTGACTAAAGATAGTAGTCGAATTTCCAATTAAGTACTCGAATACTTAATGTTAAATCTTATGGAAAGATCTATGTGACAATGTAAAATGTAAATTTAAGTTAATGTTAATTACTACATCAATTAAATAAAATTCATTAACCATTTTACGTAAATATATTGAGAATAAGTTCAAGAGAATACTTACCATTAACGATCCATTCATTTATAAATTCTAATACCGATCTTAAGACTAAATCATGTTACTTATAAGCAAGTATAGTCTATATGTTAAGTATTAGAATCTTATAGTAACGTTCTTTAAATTTAGAAATCATATTTAATGATCTGTAATACTATAAACTGTATATATAACACTTAATATCCATAAACTGAATGCATAACTACTTTAAGTAAAAATTCAATGACTGAAATAAAGCACCTTAAATCAAGTATATACCTCAAAAGTCAATGATTTGAACTAAATTTTAAAATTAAGAGGAAAGTACTCATATTTACGAAATTAAGAAAATCATCTTTATCTATAATGTTGCAAACTTTATAAGCATGTAATACAATAATAAAATGTAATTGTTAGTTTAATGAGTAAGTCAGTCTTATACGACTCTTTAAATGATTCAGTCAATAAGTCTTTAAAAATCCATTACAATTATCAGTATGAACTCATGAAAATAAGAAGTATAATTGAAGTTCGACGTCTAAAATTACATTCAGTTTGTTTAATCATCAAAGTTATATTAGTTATAAATGTTATAAATGATTGTCAATATTAATAACGATAATTTTCAAAAGATCTTATTTATCGTATGAACCAAGCTTATTCTCATAGTATTTCAATATCAATTTCTGTAACATAAATCTTTCAAGCATATTAATAAAATTTGAAAATTCATAATGAACAATATTACGATATTACGTATGCATAATGCTATTTAACAGTTATTTGATGTGAATCAATCAAATCGGTCTAATTTATTAGAGTAATTCAATAATTTATCTAGTTTGGACAAGTTAATTCGATTTCTAGGAAGGATTAGTAAGTATTGTGGACATTTGAGACTTATCTAATTAAGGTTACGCTTTACCGTCTAATATCAGTTGTTATTTATCGATATATTACCAGACATCAAATTTAGTTCATAATTTATCAAGTATAGAAAGACTGCTCTAGATATCTAACATCTACATTCAGATAATGTTCAATCGATCAGTTAATCGAATTGAATGTATAGTTCTATTTATGAACATGCATATTAAGATGAATTAGCTAATCGAATTAGCATTATAGCAATCTATAATTTCGATTCTATTTTTAACTTATTGTGCGACTCATGGAACGTATATTAGACTTTAATAAATCTTATAACCTTATTCTTCATATAATGTTCATATGCTTAATTACGCGATTAGATGTAACGTTTCGGATAATAAAGTTATCAACTAGACTGTATCATGCGAAACTAGTATTACATTCAGTTGCTATCATTACTTACGTTACCTTGAATAGATATTGCACGTAACGCGTTCTTTAGAATATTACTGGTATCTAATATATTATGTTAGATTCCTGTAATTACTGGCTAATTATTGCATCACATATATTTATACATCACTATCAATCTAATATGCAGTCAATAGTGCATTATAGAATCCGTTTTCATACTAATAACGCTAATTTTAGTTCCTATGTAGTATAACTTAAGTTTTGTTCAAATACTATAGGAGTATCAACATTTCATCGATCAATTATACATTCATTAGATATTTTATAGTGTATATAGTTACAATAGCAAAATTCTATAATGATATAGATGATTATTAATGATAGTATTTAAATGTATTAGGTATAATGTATGTTATAGTAATATGATTAATCAAAATTAGTTTGAAAAATAAAAATTCAAGGATATTATTATAACTGTAATTCAAGACTCAAGAATACATTACAATAATTTACAAAAGCATTAGATCATAAAACAAAATGTATAGATAATTTTACTAAAATGTACTAATTGTATCAAATGTAATAATTTCAATAAAACAAAAGTGACTAAATGATACTGAAAGCATATTTCTTCTTATACTTTAAAACAAAAGTTAATTCAACGAATTACATGAATACATAATTCAAATTCATTAACACTTCAACTTTATTTAACGATATCATTAATATAACTGAATGTAATGATTAAGATTCAACTATGTAAACTCCATTAATACATTTATTATCAATATTAAGATTAATACAATATCGATTTTAAACAACATATAATTATAACTTGTATACTTATAAATATATATATTTCTTAAATACCACATAAATAAACTAATAACTACTAACTGTAAATTGACATAATTATGAAATTAAGAAACTATAAGACTATGTACATTAATCGAACAACTAATGACAATCGAAGATTGTGTTTTGGAAAATTCATTTTTCACAGTAATTAGACACAAACAATGAATTATAAAACACGCGTAAATGCAACTATTTTAGCAAACATAAGATACGTAACTGACAAATGCAAAGCAATCTCTGATTTATTTAATTTCGTTATTACTGAATAATGTAGTCGTTTATGTTAATGCAAAATATTTCAAAAACGGGTGCCGACTCGAAAAAATACTAAGTATGATTTTATTTGCAGAATTAAATGTTGAATTTGACAAAAAAAATTTCTTCAAAAAAAGCAGGGACGTGCGTTTTTTTTTTTACTTAAAGTGATTAACGAACATATTCTACGCCACTGGATAGAGCCAGCTGACTCAACATCACCTGATTAATTGTACTTAATTAGACATTTAGGTGTACCAAATCTCAGTGTAATATCTTTTGTAGTTTTTGAGGAATCTGGAAAAAATGTTAAAAAAAATTATTTTTTAATCAACCTGTATCTCGGTTAGAAAGCATTTTCGGTAAAGCGTTCATGATAATTTTTGTCTTATTTTGAATCATAGAATCTCCAGTTTTCGTTTGTAAGTGATTTTATATCTCTGTATATATATATATATATATATATATATATATATATATATATATATATATATATATATATACACTGTGTCTCTTGAATTTCTGGACATAGGGAATTCCTATGTTAAAATAAACCATTGTAAATATTGGCTCCCCTAATTATTTTACAGTAAAATGTCAAATGTAAAACTTCTTAACGAAAAAAGGCTACTTCTTAAGTTACAATTGCATTTACATTTGGTTCATCCGTTTTCGAGAAATTTAGGAAAAACTAAAGGGCTTTTTCGTAACTGGTCAAGGTTGCTTTGCTTTAGACAGACAATGCTAACAATAATTATTAATTGTCATTGTAAATCATTCATTGTTCAAAAACGATTCATTGATCATTAAAACTTTATTTGGGACAGATTATTACTTTTTAAAGAAAAATTTGTTTATAAAAATGAATTATTACACCATTGAAGAAAAAGTTAAATTTATTGAATGGCATTACTCTGGCAATTCACTTAGAAATATCAGAGATTTGTACTCGGTAGTTATCAAAACCGGCAAATTCCAAGTGCAGAAACAATTTAAAAAATTATCAACTTATTCAAATCTACCGGTAACGTTAATAAGCTATAATCGACTTGGATATCGTTTAGCTGCAAACGGAGATTTATTTGAACACTTGATGATGATTTTTTTGTTATTTATTTTCCAATATTCATAATTAATTTGTTTATTTAGAATATCATCTTCTTGTTTATAACAGACTTATTTTATTTGTGCTCCTTATTGTATTTATCCTGACACTTACATGGCTTATTAACGTTACCGGTTACGAAAAAGCCGTTAAGCTTTTCCTAATTTTCTCGAAAACGGATGAACCAAATGTAAATGCAATTGTAACTTAAGAAGCAGCCTTTTTTCCTTGAGAAGTTTTACATTTGACATTTTACTGTAAAATAATTAGAGGAGCCAATATTTACAATAGTTCATTTTAACATGGGAATTCCCTATGTCCAGAAATTCAAGAGACACAGTGTATATATACAGGGTGATTCACGTCGATGGTACCTTAGACGTTTACGGAAAACAAGACATGGGATCTTTTTGAAAATTTGGTCACTTGCATGGCTGGCTCGGATCCGTCGATCCAAAATATTTTCAGTGTTGCGACTTTGTCGTTTATGTGGAAAAGTGGCATCACCTTTGATATTTTTAATGAGACGCCCTGTATATTATTACATTTTTGGGTTCGCTATTACTTTTAAATTATTTTTGCCTCACATATTCCTATGCCTATCTTCAACCGTTTTTGAGTAATTAATTAATTTCCTTATTTTTTAGCCAAAACCTGGTTCCAATCGAATGTTCATTATTGTGGTGTTTGAATTTGTAGAAAGTTGAAATTCTGGATGCACTTTATGAATAAGCTGTTCATCAGTTCTGCGTAACGAAATTGGTTCCATATTGTATAGGGTTGTTCGAAATTTGTTACGTTTCCACAAGGTACAAAAATGCAGAAAAGTTCATTATTTCAAATGGGACATCCTGTATATTATCGAATATTCTGATAGACAATTGAAGTCCCTTTAAAATGATATATCATGTTCATATACTTAAACAGTAACGTTTCCGAAATAGAAGCATGTTCCTATAAAAATCGCACTATTCTGTCTTTTCTGTCACAATTAGTGCACTAATAATAAAACATTCGGGTGTTTATTAACTGGAGAAATTTGAAAAGGGTCAAAATAGCAGGAAATTACTACACAATTCAAGTTTTGATAAAACTATTTATTTTTCATGGACAATGTGACCAAATTATAGCGAGAACATGCAGGAGGTTCAACGAAATATATCCTAATTTGCGACCAATGGACAAAAAAAAGTTTGTATGATTATACAATAATTTCATTAATGATTAATACCTACTGTTATTTATAAAAAAAGAACGTCAGATAACAAATTCAGTTAAACATGAATCGCAATGCAAATAATATCAAACACAAACTAACAAAACTAGAAAGCATTTAAAATAAATTTTCAAAATGACGACCGTTGGTTTTCAAACATTTCCGAATACGAATACTCGTTGATGAAATTGTGGCCCGCCTTATCTCTGTGGGATCTAGCTCTTCAATGCTCCTGATAACTCGTTGACGCAGATCTTGTTTAGTGAGTACCGGTGTCATATAAACCTTCCTCTTCAAATTACCCCACAAGTAAAAATTAAGAGGTGTGAGGTCGGGTGATCTGTTTAGGTATAGGAACATGATACATAGTTTTAAAGGGCCTTCAATTGTCTATCAGAATATTCGATAATATACAGGGTGTCCCATTTGAAATAATGAACTTTTCTGCATTTCTGTACCTTGCGGAAACGTAACGAATTTCAAACGACCCTGTACAATATGGAACCAATTTCGTTACGCAGAACTGATGAACAGCTTATTCATAGAGTGCATCCAAAATTTTAACTTTCTAGAAATTCAAACACCACAATAATTAACATTCGATTGGAACCATGTTTTGGCTAAAAAATAAGAAATTGGGCAAAAATAATTTAAAAGTAATAGCGAACACAAAAATGTAATAATATACAGCGCGTCTCAATAAAAATATCAAAGGTGATGCCACTTTTCCATATAAGCGGTCGCAACGCTAAAATATTTTAGATTGATAGATCGGAGCCAGCCATGCAAGTGACCAAATTTTCCCATGTCTCGTTTTCCGTAAACGTCTAAGGTACCATCGAAGTGAATCACCCGGTATATATATATATATATATATATATATATATATATATATATATATATATATATATATATATATACAGGGTGTTTCATTAAGGCTGGCCACCGGCCATATTTCAGAAACTAGTGGACATAAAAAGTGGAGAAAAAAAATTCATTATAAAAGTCGCTACGAGAAAATCCTGGAAATTATTTTTAAGTTCCGTAATTCATCGCAAGGGGGCGCAATTGAAAATTAAAGAATAAAATTATACATTTCTCCGAAAATTCCCACATTAAGGCATACCTTTGGTAACATCGTTAGAAAGCAGCTTAGACAATTCTGCATCATTTTGGTCTAAGGCTCATTGGCGTACCGACCTTAATAAGAGTGGGGGAAGCTATTGAATATGTAATCATTTAAATCGCTGTTATTTTTAAACGACTTATCCGATTGTAGTAAACCTAGGCTTGTTTAGAAGAAAAAGGTAAGTACTTTTAACTGTCGCATCCATTGGTACGCGATAGCTCATAATAAAATTGTTAGAGGGCGCAATTTGTAATAATACCAGTTTTTTTATTTTATTCAGAAAAATTAAATCATACGGTATAATTATGACATCATAAGCGGAAAGTAGCTTAAATTTGTAACAAAAAACGTAAATAACGCAATTTGATATCTTTATTTGTTCCAGAGTTATGGCGAAAAGAAGACTTTTTAACCGTTTAATTTAATAATTGATTGTTGCTATGGTTTCTTAAGGTGTATAGGTTGGATTAGTAATGAGGAATCTGCATTTATCATAGTCTGTGCCTCCCTTCACACTCTATCTAGGCTTAGGACTCGTCCAAACTAAGCAAATTGCAAAATTTGGCGCGTGTTTAGAGGCCAACGGGCCATAACAACGATATCAAAGTAATGATTGATTTTTGTTTAAGAAACTTTTCAATAGAATGGTACAAAATCATGAACAACTGTTAAAAACTAGTGAAAATCTATAAATGTTCAAATTGACGGCCGTTTTGTAAAAACAACTATTAATTCTTCTTCTGTACGTTTATAACATCATATAAAACTTCTAAGGCATAATTCTAATGTGGTGTGTTTTAAAATAATAATCTAATTTTCTGCGGAACAAAGTCGGCTCGTTTCCATGGAGGTAAATAAATTGAAATAGTTGTCAACTTACTTAATTTTGATTGATGTTGTGTTGTAAAAATTTTTTGCTTCATTAGTTTTGGGTTTCATTGTACCTTATCAGAAATTAGTGCTATCCTTCAAAAATGTCGTATACCAATGCCGAGGCTTACGACATGCTTGCCGTGTATTATGAATGTTTTCAAAATGCAGCTATTGCGGAACGACAATACGCTATCAGATATCCTGATCGAAGGCACTACACTAGAAAAGTGTTTCGGCGAATGGCAACACGTTTAAGAGAAACAGGAAATGTACGACGTATTCCACTTCCTGTCAGAAGACGTCGCATAAGAAATGAAGACAATAGTATTAATGTTCTTGCGTACGTAGAATCGGAGCCTCACGTAAGCATCAGGGAGATTTCCACAGAACTAGGTGTTAGTGTTGCTTCTGTGTTCAGAATTTTAAGGGATTTTAAGCTGCATCCTTATCATCTAGTTTTACACCAGGCTTTATCAGACACTGATTTTGACAGGCGGCTCGACTATTGCTATTGGCTGAGAGACATGTGTAGTGAAAATCTTCGATTCCTTTCCAAAGTTTTATGGACCGATGAGGCTACTTTTACTAGCTGCGGCAGAGTTAATTTGCACAATATGCATTATTGGTCGCAAACAAATCCTCACTGGATGCGCGAAGTGGATCACCAAAACAGATGGAGTGTAAATTTGTGGTGTGGTGTTTTAGGTGACAGAATTATCGGACCATTTGTTTTCATGGACACCTAAATGGTGAATCTTATTTAAACTTTTACAAAATGACTTGCCCAATCTTTTAGAGGACATTCCCTTGACGTGAGAGCATCCCTGTGGTATCAACATGATGGATGTCCTTCACACTATTCCCGAAGAGTCCGTGATTTCTTAAATGTTAGATACCCAAATCGCTGGTTGGGAAGGGGTAGTTTGTTTCCGTGGCCACCTAGATCCCCGGATTTAACTGTATTAGATTTCTACTTGTGGGGAAGAATAAAAGATATTGTTTACGAAACGAGACCAACCACCCGAGAGGACATGATTCACCGAATTGAAATTGCAATAAATTCGATTCCACGAGACGAAATCGAAACAGCTGTTTCCAGTACGAGAAGAAGAATTAATAGTTGTATTTTACAAAACGGCCGTCAATTTGAACATTTATAGCTTTTCACTTGTTTTTTAACAGTTGTTCATGATTTTTTACCATTCTATTAAAAAGTTTTTTAAACAAAAATCAATAATTACTTTGATATCGTTGTTATGGCCCGTTGGCCTCTAAACACGCTCCAAATTTTGCAATTTACTTAGTTTGGACTAGATAGAGTGTGAAGGGAGGCACAGACTATGATAAATGCAGATTCCTCATTACTAATCCAAACTATACACCTTAAGAAACCATAGCAACAATCAATTATTAAATTAAACGGTTAAAAAGTCTTCTTTTCGCCATAACTCTGGAACAAATAAAGATATCAAATTGCGTTATTTACGTTTTTTTGTTACAAATTTAAGCTATTTTCCGCTTATGATGTCATAATTATACCGTATGATTTAATTTTTCTGAATAAAATCAAAAAAACTGGTATTATTACAAATTGCGCCCTCTAACAATTTTATTATGAGCTGTCGCGTACCAATGGATGCGACAGTTAAAAGTACTTACCTTTTTCTTCTAAACAAGCCTAGGTTTACTACAATCGGATAAGTCATTTAAAAATAACAGCGATTTAAATGATTACACATTGAATAGCTTCCCCCACTCTTATTAAGGTCGCTACGCCAATGAGCCTTAGACCAAAATGATGCAGAATTGTCTAAGCTTTCTAACGATGTCACCAAAGGTATGCCTTAATGTGGGAATTTTCAGAGAAATTTATAATTTTATTTTTTAATTTTCAATTGCGCCCCCTTGCGATGAATTACGGAACTTAAAAATAATTTCCAGGATTTTCTCGTGGCGACTTTTATAATGAATTTTTTTTCTCCACTTTTTATGTCCACTAGTTTCTGAAACATGCACGCACGCACGCACGCACGCACGCACACACTCACACATGCGTAATATCATTCATTCTGCCGCCACTGTTGAAAGTCTTCTTCAATTAACATCAAACAAGTGGTTATAAAAATCTACATCAGATAACTTAACCGATTTATTGATTTTGATACGAAACACTTGCCTGAGTTGACATGATTTTTTAGTGATATTTTGTTTCATAATACCATCTATGTAAATTTGTATCAAATTGCAGAATGTGTAAATCTGTTCAAGATGGCTATCAGTTTCGTTGTCTGTTTCCTGGTAACAGCCCTCAAGCGATTAAGAATTATATACTTACTATGTATTATAATTTGTTCAAAACTGTTTACAAAGTCTACCACCCAATTTAATTTTTTATTCAAAAATGTAAACTTTTCTGTCACAAACTTTTTAAGCAAACAATCCATTTGACTAAACACAAATGAACCACAACTATTTAAGTTCTTTTGTGTTAAATGTGTTGTATAAAACATAATTCCCTTAAACAGCAATTACATTTATGTTGCTTTAGTTTAGTTCAGAAACTAACTACAAACTATTAGTCATTAACTTAAATTTACCTACTATTGTTAGGCTGCTTATATAGAAATCGTTATAACCAACGCAAATAATTTCTATAATGATTGTTACATAACATTTAAACACATGTACTTATTACGAAAACTTATTCAAATATAATAAGAATGAATTCCAGAAATACATAAATATAAATTGAATTGATCGTATAAATGCAAAATATTGAAATAAAAGCGAATAGAAAGACTCGATAAACGTTCCAAGTCTCGCTTTTAAAGTAGTTTCGGTGAATATTTTACAGGGGTGACACAGTCTACCCTATTTCGTTTCTTTTCGTATAATTAGACCAATCGGTCAAATACGCGTTTTCCCGATTTTATATAAAAGAGATCATTATTTAGAAAAACGAATTTTTCTCTTAAAAAGCCACAGAAGCGCTTCATTTTCATATCTTTTAACAAAAAAGAAACCCTACATTGATTATATTTTGCTTTAAGCATTATTTTTATTACAATACGGTTTTATGAAAGTAACATTTATTTAAAAAATGTAGCATTTTTGCATCTGTAGTAACTCGATGCATAATATGTAAAGTTCTCAATGCTGATGTTTCGTAATTATTAAAAGCGATTCAATCTTTAACACGGAATTGCAATTCTAAGGTTACGTATATATAAGCTCTGGTTACGACATATTTAAGTATATGTAGCATGCAAGTAAGGAATGCGATTTACTGCATAATATATAAGAATTGCATACATATCGTGTTATTCATTGGTATTTCACAAGTAAATTTATATCTTAAATGAAATAATTATTAGACCTGTTTACAATATTTAGGGGCAGCTACCAATTATCTGTTCTGATTTCCAGAAGCCCAAAGTTCAGGCAGACCTGTGAGAGGTGCGATAAAAGTTTGTCGCTATACTCTTGATTTGTAGCCGGTGAGACCGTGCGGTTCTTTTCAAAAACAATTCGTGAGATGGTAATAATTCTGGGCGCCACTGATTCACTACTAATTCACGTGCACTTGGCCCAGAAAAATAATTAAACAAAGATTTAACAAACTCAAAATAACAAATTTTATTTTTAAACATACAACAATTATTTATTTGTGGTTGCTACTTCCTTTTCCACCAATTTGAATTACCACAAAAAAGAAAATAGCTAGATTTTAAAACTTTTCCAAATTGAATCAAAATCCAACCTACCCACTAACATATAAATATTTACAACAAAATAAAATAATAAACACGATTACATAGAGATTACGTAATTTTCGTACTGGGTTTTCTTTTTTTTTACTAGAATATATATTCGTATCTTAATTACATTGGTTTTCTTTCGATGCCTTGTATATACAAGTATCAATGCTAGATAATAAGATATGGTGTCTGCAGATCTCGCCTACTTAATTCTCAATGAGAATTCTGCTAAATTTTCTAATCGGCAACACTGCTCCTTAAAATGTTTTCTACAGATACCATTTACAGATTTCTATAGGTACGCTACTCATACACAATTTGATTTATATGGTGGCTTGGGTTTTAACAGTTTTAATTTTATTTTGCATGAATTTTACTTTTGCTTTAAATGATAGTTGCATGTGCTTTTTAATTTTATCAATTTTGCTTTATTTTGTTTCACAAAGAGAGAAATTTTTCATTGCTATAAGTATGCTTAGTGTTGGTATAACACACGCTTGAAGATTTTCAAAGTGATATTCAAATCTTGGTGAGTTCATTAATACTAAAACAACAACTCTCAACTATTTTATATCCGATGGATAACTAACTAAACAATAACGTATGTATCAACATAACTAATGATTCGTAATTGAAAAATTTAATCGTACTTATAGCATACAGACGACGTTACTAAATTCGATATCCAATGCACTAATCTATTACCTACGATCAAGGTTACCAACACAGATGAGAAATGTCCACTGAAACTTACTTGAGTTTCACTCATGGTTCTACTAGGTATACTCCAACCTGATACGCTCGTCAATAACATAATTCTCCGCGCAATTTTTCACTTTCTAATTTACATCAAATTATTTATTCGAAGCATGTTACTTATCAATGAAAATAATAAACTCCAAGAGCGTAAAAACTTAAAACGATGACTTCAAAATAAAATCGTAATCGAAAACTGTAGGATACAATGCTATCGTAACAAAAAAGTTGCACCAAAAAAAATACGTAGCAGAAAAACCCCATAGGAGACAATAATGTAAGCATTTTTTTTTTTGATCCCCATTATATCGGGTGCTGACTGAATATCATACAAAATGACAATAACCAATATCAAGCCTGCCGGATGATTATGGCATGATCCCCTAATCAAGGTTAAAAAGCAGTTAATAACCATAATTCACCCCTTTAAAAAATTTCACAGCTCATGCAAAAGATGATCGTGGCAAAAGAGAACTTATCACCCAAAGGTGACTGAAAGTGAACCTTTATCAGATAACAATTTCAAAATGTGTCAAATGTGGCCAAATATGTAAAAAGAACATCAGATCCCTGTATTGTCCAATTAGAAATTACAGAAACCTGTATTTTTAATAAACTCTAATAGCTGTTGTTTTCTTATTTCTCCCACAAATGACTAATGACGAATACAAAATCCTAATTATTCAACTATTTACAAATTTCTTTATGCTAACATTTACATCTTAATACACATAATGACAACTAATAAATTCAAACGTTAATACGACTACATTCTTTCCCTACATACTCCGGATCATTCTTCGAATCATACTACAACGTAATATAATCTACCCTGCTTCTCTTTTGCCGTCGAAATGCATTTTTTAATTATTCTTAAATTATGAAAATGTAAACTTTCACCATTATTATACACATTAAAAGACTTTTCTTTTTTGTTTTTTTTTATGGTGTATTTGTATATTTAAGTTATACAATCTAAACATTTCGGTAACACTTACAGTTATCTTCATAAGTAGTAATACTATCTTTCAAAATTGTTAAAGGTGTTGAAACAATTTTGTGAAATTTGAAAAATTGAAAACTGAAACATGTCTGCTATTAACACAGCAGTTTGATAAACCTATAAAGCCAACTATGGAACACAATTTTAGTAAAGGATAACTAGATCATTCATAAACTAAATATTCTTAAACTGCCTTGAAGATGACAAATCACCTTTTAACGCTCAAAGGCTGACAATGAAAAATGTCATACTCAAAGAACAAAATTTAACAAAATTTGATCAAGATACGATGTAAGTGTAAAATTGTGAAAAACTTTAATTTAAATTTGATAAAAGCATTCATAAATATAATTTGACAATAATTGCTTTGTTAATAAATGCAAGTGTGATTTAATAATGAAAAGCATAATGAAGTACGCTTAATGCAATTTTTAATTTTAATTTTAATTTCTACTACTTATATTAAATTATAGTGTTGTGTTCTAATTTGTTATCTTCAAGGCAATTTATTAATAATCTAGATATTCTTTATTAAGGTTACATTCCGTAGTTGGCATATTACTGGCAGGCTAATGTTTACGTTTTAAATTTGATGAAGATAACTGTAAGTGTTATCGAAAAGTTTAGATTATAACTTAAATATACAAATACACCATAGAAAAATCAAACAGATAAACGCAAGAAAGCGTCTGAACAGGAAATCATTCCCAAAATTAACGTAGTTCGAAAACACAACTGAGTTTTTTTTTTACCATCAACGAGTGTTCTGTATTGTTTTCTTGAATATAAAACGTGTTCAACGTAGCGCAATTGAGCTTTACTCACGTAGTACCAATCCGAAGTTCAATAAGTGATCAATGACTGTGTTTATAATAGATAAGTGTTGATTGAAATTCCATCGTCGAGTTATGGTAACGCGTAAGGTTCCCAATGAGCACCGTATCTAAAATTAATCGCCATAAAGTTTGAATGAACTAAGTCCTGAATGGAACAGCCAATGCCATTTAGAGATTAGAATTTGCTAACTTTATACCTCAAACTCAACTCAAATAACCTGAACCACGTAATTTATTTAAAATGATTCTATAAATCCCATTGATACCGTTAAATAGAATATTGAGCAATTGACAACTGTCCGAATACAAATGACGGAATGGACAACTCGTCGAACGGACAATTCACCGAATGTACAATTTACCGAATAAACAATTTAACGAATTCACTTGAAACTGTGTTGTGGTACACTGCAATAACCCAATACCAACGCCTAAAGTAAAGATACGGCACTCGTCTTTTATTTTTTCAATTCATGTATTTCTATACTCCTTTTTGTATTTTTTTATTTTTATATTTGTTTGCTACCATTTAAAAGTATTTTATGTATTTTCCCTACACTAGTCAAATATACAGGGTGAGATTTTTTTCATTTTAAGCATTGGCATGTCGGAACCTACAAGAGATAGAGATTCGGTTAAATGGGAAAGAGTTGCAGTTTTATGAACCTAAATTAATGATACCTACAGTAGTTCATGGCTTACTAGATATTTAAAAAAAACTAAAATTTTGCATTTTATTTAATTCTAAATAACTCGATTTGAGAAAAAAATGGTAGTGTTCTTTATGCTTTATCTACTGGTGTCACCACTTTTGTTCTATCTCTTGTTATTCCCTGGTTATGATATAAACTTTTGTTTGTTTTAAATGGAAGATATAGAAGGCTGTGCCTTTATCGGATGCGCATTTTTTAAGCTTTGTAACGATATCAGACATGATGTATCTTTTTTTAAAAAACAAAGTTATAATTATTTTATTGATTAAAACTTCATCATGGAAAAAATGAATTAATTATTATGGTTTTTGGCAGTTTTACACCCTTGCGATAATATAGACAGTTTTTTTTCCATTTCAAACTTTGATGAGCGAAAACAAGTTTAGTGATTTTTCTTTTAAATGTTGTAGAATCGTTATTATTAAGAATACAACCAAATAACACCAATAAAAATTTTAGACATTTTAATGCGTAATATGTTGTATATACTAATTTCCTGCTCGCTTGAGTTAGAACAAACTTAAATTTTTTTTAAGTAACAGTAATAGTTGGCTTTGGCATTTTTAAAAAGAACAATTTTTTCTCTTTATAACAATATAAGGTTTGCTACATTTACTTTGACGAATAAACGCGATACAGGAATTTTCCTATTATTGAGAGTGCCATGAAAAAAAAAACAAAGTACTGCTGCTCATGTTTTAGTTTGGCAGTTTTGAACTTCATAAATTAAATTAAATATGATTTCTAATCGCGACAAAGTTAATATGTTGGAATGTTTTATAGTGAAAAATAAAAATAGTGTTCTTTCTGCCGAACGATACTAACAATTGTATGAAAATCGGCGTCAACCATATCTACCGACGTTCAACAATTTATATAGAAATCTGAGGCAGTTTGGTTCCTTTTCAAAACCAAAGAGGGATGAAAGCATCATATCGAAATAAATGTATTGGCCTACGTTTTGAAGAAACACAAAGACACTGCATCCATGAGATCAAGCTGCAAGAATTGCGTTTAGTAACTGGTACATTAATATGATTCAACAGAATCAAATTTAGTGGACTAATGAAACCAAATTTACTACCTGCGGTATCTTAAATAGGCGCAATGAACATTTGTGGATGCAAGAAAATCCTAGGATACTTCGCGAAAGACGGCCCCAAAGAAAATTTGGATTCAATGTTTGATGCGGAATTATTGGATTGCGAACTCTTGGACCTTTGATTTACGACTAAAAATTGAAAGGCCAGCCTTACCTTAAGTTTCTATAAAGTGAATTTCAAGATATTTAGGATATCTTAGATTTGGAAACAAGACATAATTTACGTTGGTTTCAACACGACGGTGCCCAGCCGCAAATAAACTGCAAGTGAGAAAGTACCTAACCAACTGTTCCCAAATTTTTGGATAGGAAGGAACAGGCCGGTCCCTTAGGCAACAAGATCGCCAGATCCTTCTCTTTTAGATTTTTTTCTTTTGGTACTCTAAAAGATTAGTTTTATTGGCGAACTTATGCTACAAAATAAGAACTACGTGATGCTGTGATACATGCTTTTCGCAATTTAGATGGTAGGATAATTTGGGAAGCTGTAAAATCCATTGTGAAAAGATGCCGTTTGTGGGCAAATAATAATGGTGTACATTTTGAGGATTTGCTGAGATAGATTAATTTTTTTACATACAATTACTTCAAAGTCAAAATTTAAACTCAGTAATCCCTAGTCTCTTTGCGTTTTATTCTATTTGAGACCGTAATTTTTAGGTGAAGTGTTATAATAGACAGAGTAATTAACTTAACCGGATAAAAATGTTTTTCCATGGCACATTCAGTACTCTCAGTAATACAATAGTCCGGTATCGTTATAAAGAGAAAAAATGGTTCTTTTTAAAAATGTCAAAGTCAACTATTAGTTCTGTATTATAAGATTCAAGCTTTCTGAAGAGTTGTTTGACTTCGGGGCCGTACCGAGTTACAATTCTGTATTATAAATTATAAAACTGTGGAAATAGGCCGATAAACTCCACTAATAGGAAACCACAGTTACAAAAAACTGTGGAAATAGGCCGATCAACTTCACTAATAGGCAACCACAGTTACAAAATTGTGGAAATAGGCCTATCAACTCCACTAATCAACTATTACTGCTACTTAAAAAAATCTAAGTTTGTTCTAACTCAAGTGAGCAGGAAATTAGTATGCACAACATGTTACACATTAAAAGAAAAATCTCTAAACTTGTTTTCGCTCATCAAAGTTTGAAATGGAAGAAAAACTGTATTTATTATGACAAGCATGTAAAACTCCCAAAAACCATAATAATTAGTCCATTTTTTCTATGGCCAACTGTAAATAAACAATAAAATCATTATAACTTTGTTATTTTTAAAGATAAGTGCATCATGTCTGATATCGACACAAAGCTTAAAAAGCACGCGTCTGATAATGGTACAGCCTACTACACCTTCCATTAAAAAAAACAAAAGTTTCTATGATAACTTTAGAATAATAAGAGATAGAACAAAAGTAGCGCCAGTAGATAACGCAAAAAAAAACACTACCATTTTTTCCTCTACATTTTTTTTTCTCAAATCGATAATAACAGACTTATTTAGAATTAAATAAAATGCAAAAGTTTAGTTGTTTTGAAATATCTAGTAAGCCATGAACCTTTTCCAACAACTGAAAGTGTCGTTAATTTAGGTTCATAGAACGCAACTCTTTCCCCATTTAACCGAATCTCTATCTCTTGTAGTTTCCGAGATGCCAATGCTTAAAATGAAAATCTCACCCTGTATACATTATACACATTATGTTAGGTATGTATTTGAAGGTATAAAAATCTTTACAGGTACCAATATTAATTAAAACGAAATATTATGCGCAATTGCACGTAAATACTCCATTAACTTTGTGTTGTCAGATGTAATCACTAATCGTGAAATGCGAAAGGGGAGGTCTTTATATTTTTTTTAGACTCGGATGGATTTCAACCAGGAAGAAACTGTTTTACTAAGACGTTGAATTCAACAATTTCCAAATGGAAGGATTATTGTAAGTTAATTGATATTCGAAGGCACATCAGGCTTCTACGGAATTATTCGTTTTTGGGAAATTTTGCTGGACGCGTTAGCAACAATTCCACATTATCAAGTTCATAACGGGGACTTCTCCGTCTGTTAGTCCGGGTAGGTCGTCCTCTGCATGTTTCTTCAAAGTAATCAATATATTGCGCCTCTTCAGAAAAGATGTCGGAATTACTAAGTTGTAACATGCGCTACTGGAACAAATACTAAAGATGATAGGTATGGCATCCTTAGAGCTAATTCAGGATCAGTGTCGTATCGTTCTCTCAAGCAGTTTTGTTGAATACTTGTATAGATGCACTGATTAAAATGGAAAAAACACTCTCGAACTGTCGTATTAGGGATTGTTCATTTATGGCATAAATCATTGCCACTTTAATATCAACCATAATTGTTTCCGGAGGCAGGTGAGGTTCAGTTCACTCAGGAATCGGTTATACATTGATTGTGACTTGTTTGGAAGCAGCACATATACTAAAGGCGCAGCCAAATGAAATAAATAAGGTACGGTTTTAAACATTCTATCCATAAACCAATGTCGAATATTTGGCAGTAACTGCAAATTTCGTTCTGCAACAAACATTAGAAACGGTTGCTCGGATCAAATAGTAAGAAATTATCAACCTTTTTAGTTTTCTTGTATTCTTCCGGAAACTCTACGTCGCGTCTATAGGTTGGAAGTGCGGGAGTATTGGATGTCGTTACTCTAACACGGCTAGTGCAGATAAATTTCGTAACCTCCGCTCGTTGCTGAAATTATTACCTGGACCAAAGTGGATATAATTACTTGTGGTGCGACACTAGTAGTTACTGCCAAATTCTTCATTCTACTAACAGTTTCTTCCACTTTCACATCAGCAGCACTTGCGGCATGGTTATGATCCCAGGATATTTCACAATAATTTCGCCATTGATAGCACATGCACTACATTTGTTCTTCCTATATTGCTCACTCACCCAATAACGGTTTTGTCTTCCACAAACAAGTAGCTATCAATCTTCAGTTTTCGTTTGCTATTCTCGCTTTGGACGTATTGCAGATCCATTTTGACTACTCAACGTTAGACAAAACAATAGCGATTTTTTTAATAATGCAGCTTATACAGTGTGTCTGAGATTCAGCACCCATGCATTGCTATATTCGTTAATATTGAAGATAGAATGTCGGTTAAATGGGGAAAGTTTTAGAGAATTTTATGGCTATCATCATGGTAAAGTCAGATTTGAAGTAACTTTTTTGTTTTTGAAATAATTGAAGAAAACAAAAGGTGATAAAAAATACTATTCGATAATGTAAACATCCAAGATGGCGTCCATATGAAAAACAATAGTTAGCGTATGCATTTCAAAAACAAATGACTATAGATAAATTTTGGTACTTTTTTTAAAATTGTCTTTTAAAAGTGTCATAATAATGTACAAATCAAAATGTTGTCAGACTTCAAATAAAAGAGCTACAGGGAGTAGTAGAAAATGCACAATTTTTGTTTTCTTCAATTATTTCAAAAACAAAAAAAGTTACTTCAAATCTGACTTTACCATGATGATAGCCATAAAATTCTCTAAAACTTTCCCCATTTAACCGACATTCTATCTTCAATATTAACGAATATAGCAATACATGCATGCTGAATCTCGGACACACTGTAAACTCCACTTTCTAAGTAGCTCGTTAATTGTTAGATACCAAGATAATTACCCACTTAATCACCGATTTTAACGGAATAAGAGACACATTCATCGTTTGTTAAACACTATCATTAATATAATATTATTTATTTCTTGAAATACGGCCTAAATAAACTAATAACACCTCAGTAACCTTCGTTAACGTACCACACTATAAGATTTTAATAGCAAACATGTATTTTTAAAAATAACTATGGTTACTGAGATATCCCGAAAAAAAATCTAATTTGAACCACCCTATACAATAAGGGTTATGCTGGCCGTCGGACGAACCTCGAGCATGTAGATAGCGGACCGAGTAATTTTATTATTGTAATGAACGTTTCCCCAAATCGCAATTGTTGCCGCAAAAGAAAAGATAATTAGTGGGTTTTTAATATTTTGATAATAAGTTGTGATTCGCTAATGTTTTCCGTGATATTTTGTTTTATGTATTTTCTGTAAGAAATGTGGGAATGTATGTAACTAATAGTCGGCTAAGGGATGAAATTAGATGATAGGGTAGAAGCAGTTGTACGCTTAAAACTGCCTTTACCGGGGACCGTAACGAATCTTTGAAATGTAACAATAAACTGTATCAAAGACGTCGTTGTTTTTTACTTTGAAATTAGATATTAGGTATAGGTTTTTCTGCGTGCATATTTTTAAAATTAAGATTTCATTCAAAATATAGGTAGTTGAAGTCGGAAGTGTATATTTTGGTAAAACAACTAATATCCTTATCTTTTTGTGTAGGTTTTAATGTAAGTTTTTCCAAAATTTAATTTATAATTAATCATCGTTGCGTCGAGTTTTAAACCGCGTATCTTAACTCGTCGTGTTTGTGATAAAATGTTTAACTAAAGGGAATACATTCAAGTGTAAGTACCGGTTATAATTGTAAATAGGCAATACCGAGGGTTTACACTCACACGGGTCCATATGACCGTAAAGACTCCTCGAACTCCAATTTTAATGTTGTTATTGTTTTATATAGATGAATATGTAAATTGAGAAAGGGGCACTGTATTTTCTAACGCAGTCGCCTAAGCTTATGTATCGGTCACGTTGTTATGATTTATTTGCACTTACCCTTGTAAGGCTTTGTTTTAATGAGTTTAATTTTTATTGTCTTTGATTCAGTCTGTTTAATTAGAATGCGAAATAATTTTTATTTATATGTAATTTATTGTAATTGCACGTATGTATTTTGTGCTTTATTAGTCACTATACAATTTTGTATGCCTATATTTTGTTCGTACAGTTACCTTATCATCTGTGCAATTTTACTGTTGTCATATTTTATAGGTACCGTAATCTGCCTTATTATTCTAATTGCATATTTACTTAAAGACGGGCATGATTGGTTATATAGGACCGCATGCTTTGTATTACAATTGTGATTCTGGTTTATTTATTACACAATTGTGAGTGTGATTTCTCGGTTTATTTTTTTTTGTGCTTATGTGCAGCTAAACTGCTTTTTTTATTTCATTTTGTTCCTTAATGTTATAATTTTGTACGCACTTGGACCTGATTTAATGGTCTTTTGTTTTGTATTGAACCCTTTCATTGTTTTTTTGTTATTTGACTTATTAATGTTCTTGTGTAATTAGTTATTTATGAATAAATTAGGTTTTCTTGGTGGTTCTTTACCAACATAGTAAATTAACGGGTTGAACCATCATTTGCGCCAAAATCTTTAATTCTAATTTGAGTAGTTTCATTGCTTACCTGTCCCACATGATGCGACACTTAACCTCATTCGAGCCTATCTAATTCAAATAACACAGCGTAGCTACCATTAGACGGCCGATTCTTTTGATCAGACTTGGGGTTCGCCAGTAATTAAATATCTGACTTTCAATTAAATTATAATGTTTTAATTATTGCCAGAAAGGTCAATGTAAGGCAAGGAATTAATTTGAGTAATAGTAGCATTATTGTCACTAAAGTCAAGATACATTCTTTAGCGACTTGACTTGAGGTTTACGAGTAATTAAATATCGGACTTGCAATTAAATTATAATGTTCTAATTATTGCCAGAAAGGTCAATGTAAGGCAAGCAACTAATTTGAGTAATAGTAGCATTATTGTCAGTAAAGTCAAGATACATTCCTTAGCGATAGTTTTGTTCTTGATTTGACATTCTTGCCAATAAGTTCAAATTACACTTTCTCAGATGGAGTACCTGGGGACGCTACAAGTGCGTGTATTAAAAATTTGCCTCCGACAATACTTTTGATTTTAATTACGTTGTTGCCTTTATTCCAATGTTACCCAGTTACTATTTATATTCTTGTGATAAATACTTTTCACTGTTAGTACTCCTACATGTATGGGATTTTCTCACTACAACAAACGAGTTAGTAGGTAGACCTTCTACCCTCTATGAGGAGGTTTTTTCAGGGAACTTTCCTCATGTACATATAGCGGCATGATCACTGCGTATACGCACATATAGTGCGACTATTTAGGCAAATGCTGTGGTAGTATCTTCCCTCTCAGAAAATTAACTCCGTTCTTCCGATAATGTAGTGATCGCACCTATCCCTAGTCTCACCATACATGCGTACTGAATGTATATGTACATGGTGGGAATCCATCGCTGTGGCTAACGGAGCTTGAAAAGCTCAATCAGCCCACCCTCCCCCTTAGGAAAAGAATTAACCACGTTGGCTTTTCCTTTTTGTTTTCTCGTAACCGTTTTAGGAGTAATAGTAGACATTCCCCTTTTGTACACTGCGTAATGTAGTTGAATGTTACGTTGATCATTTGATAAAAAACTCCACTAAACCATATGTAAACCTAAATAAAAGATTAACAAAATTTTGACAATTATTGCGAATAAAAGAAAACGTATTAATATATTCACAATGGCCAACATCAAGAACAATGTAACGTTTTTTCAAACAATGAAAAATAAACACATGTATGAGTACCCTCTGTTTAAATAGTTCTTTAATTCTCATTTTTCCGTGTATTATGAGTATTCTCAAATATCAAATATGAAACTAAAGAACCAGCTACCTTTTTTATTTTTATTTTAAAACTCACATATATATACAAAGCTTTAAAAAAACGTAATGTACAATGAAACATAATCCATCAAGAATTTTGACATTGATGATAACAAGTTCTATTTTAATGTTGTTTTAGTTCTTCATACAAATCTATATAGGTAATATTCGCAAATTTAAGTTAAAAGTTTTCCAATTTTTTCTCGATTTTGTCATTTCTCTGATTAACAGTAATTATATGTAATCAAAATTTGTTTGTCATACATTTTATAATTCACTTTTATTAGTAACTTAAACGCTTTATACTTAGCATCAGTCATGGTTGTTTGGACCTATTCTCCAAATAAATCTCATGGATGAGAAAGCTTTAGTTTACGATTAAGTATGAAAACGTCTAATTTGGAAATGTATAGGGAATCTGTTTCTCTTTTTTGTAAAGTTAAAGATGTACAAAACAGACATCACCAACAGAAACATTTGCTATTGCACAACGACACTCTCGTTTATGTACTCATATCATTCTAAAATAGTGACACATAATCAAGCACATATAGCCAGAGCCAACGCCAACAGCAAGAGTTTCTACTTCATAACCATACCCATCGCTTCATCAGTTTTAAATGGCAATATGTAATAGAAAATTAATAAGCTATACGTTCCACGTAAATATGATGTATTAAACAGCGACTCCTTTAGATCCAACAGCTAACTGTTGTTTCTACATAACATGTACCCGTTTTTAGAAATAGAAATCTGTTTCAGGAAACAAGTAACAATTTTTTACGTTTTGTTACGTGTTTGGCACTTTTTTTATGTGTTGGCCGTTTTGTAGTTTTGTTTGCGTTTTCTTGGCATTTTGTGACGTTTTTTTTACATTTTCCACAGATGCTGGCTTTAGGTAAGAGGTACCGCTTTTTGCATGCAGCGATTATATTAGACCACTTGCAGATGGTTCCCTTACTATAACCAGAGAGTAGTAGTTTCAACCATCCTACCACTCTCACCTTCGTATCAATGCTAAGGTGGTTGTTTTAACCAAAACTTGCATCCTAGGGAGGTGGAAAACCTCAACGTACATCAAAATACCGTCAAACACGTTAGAAAGCGTAAAAGATGTAAGCAAATGTCAAAAACCTCAAAAACGTTGCCTAAAACAGGTTCTATAACAAACAAGAAATTCGGTGTGTAGTTTTAAAAGGTAAATTGCACCACGGTCTAGCTCAGTGAGGTACAAACTTATGAAATGTACTGTAATTGAGAACTCATTTATCTTCAGGTGTGAAGGAATCAGAGATTTATCCGTAGATATAATCAGTATCAACATTTGTTTTATTGTTGGGCACCACTTAATTTCTTGGTTTAATAATTAAAATACAACAAAAATTGAGAAAGGTTGTATCTCAAAGCATAATAGGTAATCTGAATAAACACTAAACAACTGTATTTATATGTACAATTAATAAAGCAACATGTCTGATTAATATCAGCATAAAATAACTAAAACGATATTTCTCGTAAACCTTCCGATCTTGAAATTACTACATTAAACACTGTACAATCTATGTTTACTTAAAATTCAAAATGCAATATGATTAACACTGTATTCAATAATGAAACGTGTATTGACCTATGTCAACAAATTCCAATTGTGATAGGTTATGAACCCAAATGTTTTTATCTTAGGAGCAGAACTCAGCTGTTCCTTTCCTTAACTGTATCAAAATAACACTAACTGATTGGACATTAACTTAAACTGCACCAAAAGGATAAGTACTTACTTGTACAAAGTAAATATTCTAATCTTGTCTTAAACGAACTGTAGCTTGAGATTAATCATTTCCAATTCACAGGGCAAGTATACGATACTGTAAAGGTAATTTCTATTAATCGTACAAATAAACGAAATATAAACGAACTGTAGCGTATAACATATGGTAGTTGTCACAAAATGTTCCACCTACAATAATGAAAAGGTAGATTAAACGACTAACGCAGATTCGAATGCCGAAAACTGCTTAGAACGACGAACGCAGAATATATATATATATATATATATATATATATATATATATATATATATATATATATATATATATATATAAAAGCATGTGTGATTTATGCAAAACAAAGGTATCTCCATTTATGTTCATGCAGATGACCATGCATTATCATCGCCATTTTAAGCAAGTAAAGATCGTGACGTCACACCACGACTTGCAACGATACGGAAATTTACCAAAATAGAAGCTTTTTCTTAACATAAGCGGTTTCCTTGTTCCTACTCTTACTCCTACTTTTTTTCCTACTCTTATTCCTACCTTTGTTTCCTATTAAATATAATATACAGAAAATGTAATCAGACGCCTTTACAAAAGGGAAGCAAAACTTAAAAAGATAACGTCTGAACTGCGTGGCATAACCAACGGAAATGAGTTAAGCGTCAAAGTGTGCCTAGGTTGCGCACAAAACAAAGACCATAACATACTATATACAGAGGTACTCGTAATTATGTAGACTAAAGTGAAAATATCGAGATATAGAAAATTTTAATTATTGGACGAAAAAAGAAATGCATAAAGATACTAATGTAATGTAAATATATTTATCAATAATAATGCAAATTTCCAAACTTAAATTAAGGTAACGATAAGCAAGAATTGGCACGTTACAGTTCTTGTTTACTGCAGTCGGGTATCTGTTTACTACTAATAGGTAGCTGATAGGTTGAAACGGGTAGATGTTTACTACAACCTGTTTATCTAAAATTCTTACAGGCTAGTAGTTATATTCGTTATTAGTAGTAATTGCCTACTTTCCTTGCTTTCGTTTGTTCAAAACTGGTTAATCGCTATAAAATATTTGCCATTCCTCGGTTTCTGTCATATTTCTGAATAGGCTTGGGACAAAATGAAATTCTACGCAGACGAATGGACCGGCAACCAATACAGAAAGCCGATGTAATCTTTCATTTTTAAGCATTAAAATTTAACAATAAAAAATTATATATACATACCACAAAAAGGACAATATAAACATACCTAAGACTAATGGTTCCTAAAATCTAGAAGACTCTGATGGATTACCTGAAAAAAAATAAGTTTATTAGTTAATTATCTGGTTAAAGTAGTATTAAATCTACGATATTTCAATTAAAAACTCTATATTTGCTATTCGCCTAAGTTGATATTAAAATAGTGCAACTATACGTTTAAATGGAAGAATTCAGTCATCAATCAATTATAGTTTTTCTAAAAGAGTTAGAATGTTTGTAAGCGGCATTGGCTGTCAATCTTTAAAAGAGGCTGGAATGTGCCATGAAACTAGAATCTGTTTCTATAATTAAAAAATGTCAATTGACAAACTCAGGAACGCATACTAGAACAGGTACCTTGGGTGCTACCAACAAAGACAAAAACTAGGTATAATAGAACTCATTAGTCAATCAGTCGGGCAATTCCTTACGTAAAAGAAACCGTTCTAATATTCTGTTAACGTTTTATCTTCCAACAGAAAACGTTCAATGAGTTAAAAAAACGTACACACTGACTGGTACAGGATTTAGCGCTGTTCGCATACTGGGTTGTAATTTATAACTCCGAGAGTTAAACAATCGTTATAAATTCGATGTAGAATTCCCTAAAGTTCCGACACAAAAACGAAACACTAGGCCAAAGTAGAATTCATTAGTAGCGCCTGAACTTGTTATTAACGGTTATCAGACGTTTTCATTATTTACACAATACAAAAAAAAATCATTGTTTAATTTATAGCAGTGGTACAATATGCCGATCAGCTGCTGCAAGGTAATACGAAAAAGTTGTTCTTTCTAATGAGTTTATGTTTAATTAAAAAGAAGTGCTACCATAAAATAGTATTACATAACTAAAAGAAGTTTTTTAAATCATAACTTTCGATTGATGATAGGAGTTTGGACCCCCTCGCCCCAAGCTGTTCTTAAAGTCAAGTGCACTTTTAATTAAACAACTCGTCATAATAGGGAAAGCTCCAGATTTTTAAGTGTACTAAAGCAGAATTCTAACCTCAACTGGAATTTATAGCCCGGGCATCTATATCCATAGCAACGTAACGTGAAAGGTTCAACGTAGAAGCCACAGTTAACAAACTTACATTATAAACGTAATGTTGCCATACGTACGTAGCGGTGCTGAACAAAACGTTAACCTAAGCTGTTTAGTGTGTAGTAACAGTAAATACTTTTGGAAGATAATCGATGGATTTGTTCTAGCAAAAGGTTTACAATAAAATACTCCAAATCTAGATGTACATCAGTAAAGGAATCCTATAAGATGATTATGTTTAAACCATATAGTTCGCTTTCAGGTAAAGATTGTGCTTTGAATAATATTTGCAAAAGATACAAACACTTTTGGAGGAACTTTCTAACTCATAAAGCTGTCCTAAAAGGAATAAAATATCGCATGTACTTCCTAAAAATAAGCATATGCGTACACTTCCAGAACACAAGAAAGGAATGAGAGGGCGCTTTTAGGAAATACGTAGATTTACAAAAAATGATTGTGGTCATAACTTAACTAAAGTTTTAAAATTTTTACCCAGATCTATCGTAAAAAAGGCAGAATGGAAAAATATATAAATAGCTATATTTAATGCTAATTTTAAGGATTCGGTCAAGGTTTTTGAAACATTTGAGTGCGTGTACGTTAAAGCACTTTTGAAGGATTGGAAGATTTCAGAACGGTTTTTTTAAATAAAAAGGGAACGTTTATTGAATTATATGCGAAGCATTAACCGAGGGTGAATTGATTTAGTATTTGGATTTAATTAAATTAAAGGCGTAAGAACTCCGATTTTTTAAGGTTGTGCTTGCGACGGTACGATTTTTCCGTCAAAAAATTCAATTATAGAAACCGTCATGAGGCATTAGTAACTAGGCATCTAAAGTTAACATTAGGTTCGTTCAAAATATTTGTAGAACTGGAATTTAGGTTTGAGCAGCGAGCGAGTTGGCGGTTTAATACCAGGGGGAGCCGAGGGACAATCGACTCCCGGCTATTCCTGTGACGATCAGTAAAGTTAAAGTGCATCGATTTTTATTTTGAACCATATTTATAAATTACTGTTGTTAAATCGAGTTTTGTAGAAAGGTATAAAATTGCACTGATTCGGTACAACGTTCAACTTTGTAGTGCCTGGTGTTGTTCAGACGTAATTTAACCTTTGGTATAAAAATTATTTAATGTTTGACGCACGTAAAGTTATATTTTGACGTGTAAATTGACTACGTTAGTGTAAATTTTAATAATTAGGTCGGGGCGTTCTGCTTAACAAAGATCGAGAAGTGCTGCTAAAGATGTGAGAATTGATTGATAATAAAAAATCAGCATTTCGAACTAAGCTACTAATATGGCTAGAGGACACCTTGAATTCTCACTAGACCTGTTGAGAATATTAAATGCAAATTCAGATATGCAATTTAAATATAGAGACTTTTATTATTGCTGGCATATACTTGAAATTTTTCTGTTTATGCTCTATACAATTGTATGAGTTAACTTAAAGCTAATTAATAGATACAATTTTAGTGGATCTATTTGCAAGTGAAGGTAAAGTCCGGAGATATGTTGAGTAATAAGGTATATTTATTTTTTCTGTGTGTGTTTTGGAGCTTTATACTTTCAAAGTTGTCATAAGAGCTAGAGAGAAGGGACACCAAAGAAGGTGAATTTAAGGTGGGTACACTATTTTTCCTTGTGTATCCGTGCTCTACCATTATATTCGTGACCGTCGCGGACTTTCCGGCCAAATAACAAAGCGCTACTGCATATTCCAACCCATTTCTTATCTTCTGTTACCTTCCAACCTACATATACATGTGTGAAGGTATAAACTTTCACCATTATCACACATAATAAAATACTTATCTAGTTTTTTAACGGTGTATTTTAAATTATACAGTCTAAACGTTTTGATAACACTTACCGTTATCTTCGTCAGTAGTAATATCTAATAAACATGAACTTCATGATTCAAATGATTCAAAAACACTTAGGAATAAGTAGTAAAAAGTATTGAAAGCCACTAAAATGCTATTCAAATCTGTAATAAAATACAGGGTGTGCCATACAAAAAAATGAGAAAAATAACATTGAGCAAAATGGACCACCCTGTGGTCCATTTTGCCAATCCGAATGTAGAAGTTAAAACTAGGCAGATTGGAAAAAATAAATCCCAAAATTTGACTCCTATATCTTTCACGATGGCGGAAACGTCAATAACTTAGGAACCGTTAGTCGTAGACTCATAGTACCTTATATCATTTTCCACGGTATTTGACCGAGATTTCAAATATATAAAAATATGTAGGGTGTTACATTTAAAAACACAAGTTTAGTATAGTACTCAAAAATGGGACACCCTGTATATACAAACATATTTTGCAAGATGCTCCTCGTTGTTGACTACAATAATCTGTTATAAGATTTTTATTAAATCAAGAGTATAGACGTAATCTTCCACCCCAACTCGTTGGGACACCCTGTATATATATATATATATATATATATATATATATATATATATATATATATATATATATATATATATATATATATATATATATATATATATATATATATATATGTAACAAGATGCAAAGTTCGATAACTCCTTTGGTTTCATAGATATCAAAAAAGTTCTCAAACAAAAAGGGTAGAGGAAGTAGCAGTGCATTATTTAAAATTATTTTGAACTATACAGGATGTTCCAAAATTCAGATATGAATCTAATTTATGTTTTTTGAATAGGAACCCCTGTATATTATTTCAAATTCAGAAAGCCCACATTTTTTTAATGTCGGGGTTGAATACATTATACAGGGTATTTGGAAAGATATGGATTGTTTTGTGTTGAAATTGTACTCATTTCAATGCCCTGTAGAACAATACACTCTATATAAATGAATTATCTGTTTGCCAGTTGTCTTTCAGAATATTGTCTAGTATCGTTACCCACCATTATTCATTTAGCTACTTGGGGTTTGTGTACAGGGCGGCTCAAAACTCGGATGTGTCATTTTCTTCCTTACCTCAAATGGAACACCCTGTATTTTTTATCACTATCAAAGTCCTCTGGTACTCCTCTTTAATTTTTGTCAGAGGTTCCCTGTATCTAACGTGAGTAGTTGTCGAGATATTTCCAGATATTTGATGAATTTGATACAAAATCTAAGATTATGATGTTTAGTTGGTCGTCATTGTGTTTGACAGATAAATTTGACAATTTTACGAAACAATACAAATAAATCAATCTAGTGCACTATCTAACCTGTTTACTTGATACTGATAGCATTAACTGTAAATATAGAACAACAATAACGAAAGAATAAATAATAAAAAGGAAATAAGCACATAAAATTAATCATATTTGGTATTCGAAATGACCTCCACCAACATCAATACAATGTTGAAGTCGATTCTCGAATGCCCGACTCACATTTCGCAATATTGTAAGATCAACACTCTTGAATGCTTCTGTAATTCTGACCTTCATTTTTTCTTTTGTCGTTGGTGGGTCATTATACACCATACTCTCTACATAACACCACAAGAAAAAATCCAGTTTAGTTAGGTCTGGTGATCGAGCTGGCCAATGTTTAGGTCCTCCTCTGCCTATCCATCTTTGTTGGAAATCATTATTCAGATAGTCCTTGATAGAACCTGTGTTATGAACCGGTGCGGCATCATGTAGCAGCCACACGCGTTGCCGAATGTCGAGGGCACTTCTTCAAGAAGAACTGGTAAATGATTTTGAAGAAACTGTAAATAAACAGTACCATTCACCGTTTCTTCAAAAAAGTGTGGCCCTATTATACAATTTCCCAAAACTCCACCCCAAACATTCAAGGACCATCTTGTTTAGCTATGTGTTCGTATCAAATGTGGGTTAGATGTCTGGTAATAGTGAAAATTGTGTCGGGTAACTCCTCCATTTTTCGAAAATGTTGCCTCATCCCCAAACAAAACAAAATCAAAGAAAAATGGTTCTTGGCCGATTTTCGATTTTGCCCATTGACAGAATTCTACTCTGTTTTGGAAATCATTTACAATTAGTTTCTGACGTAGTTGGACATTTCGTAGCTACTTTTCACTTCAACTATATTGAAACCTGTCGAACTGATATGTCAAATACAAAAACTACTCGATAATAATACAAAAACTTGGTGATAATTACTTTCAAACAGCGAATTGCGATGAATATCTGGAAATATCTCGATAACTACTCACATTAGGTAAAGGGAACCTCTGACAAAGATTAAAGAGGAGTACCAGAGGGCTTTGATAGTGATAAAAAATACAGGGTGTTCTATTTGAGGTAAGGAAGAAAATAACACATCCGAGTTTTGAGCCACCCTGTACACAAACCCCAAGTAGCTAAATGATTAATAGTGGGTAACGATACTAGACAGTACTCTGAAAGACAACTAGCCAACAGATAATTCATTTCTACAGAGTGTATTATTCTACACGGCATTAAAATGAGTACAATTTCAACACAAAACAATCCATATCTTTCCAAATACCCTGTATAATGTATTCAACCTCGACATTAAAAAAATCGAAAAAATGTGGGTTTTCTGAATTTTAAATAATATACAGGCGTTCCCATTTAAAAAAACATAAGTTAGATTCATATCTGAATTTTGGAACATCCTGTATAGTTCAAAATAATTTTAAATAATGCACTGTTTCTTCCTCTACCCTTTTTGTGTGAGAACTATTTTGATATCTATGAAACCAAAGGAGTTATCGAACTTTGCATCTTGGTTGGTACACCCTTTGACATTGATTATTGTTTCTGTTTTTACAATGTTGCATATTCTCGTAGTTAACTTATAAGAGGTCTCATAATTATCCTAAAAAAATGTTATTAAAGTTATTTGATTTCTTTTAATTCCCATTTTGTAGGTTGGAAGGTCGTATGGTGTTCCACACCAGATACTTTGTAATTCATCGCTGCACATTCAAGATGTAGCGAGGGAAATAAAACAACATAATTTGAGTTTGAGCTTTAAATTAAACATTAAATATTGTGTTATTGTGCATTTTGTACATGCTCACATTTCTTAATAACCACGTATTTTAAAATCATTTTTACATAATCAGTAAACATTTTCAAAAAAGAGAAACGACATCCTGTAGATTCCAAACGTTTCATCATGCGTCCAAAAATACTAACATTCCTTGTTGTTCTGAAATACAAATAATGACCAATATGAAATACGTTGCAACTGAAAGCATACCAATCACTCGTTTGCGTACAAATTCATTCTGCGTATCGAACTTAAAAATTGTATGTTAATATTATTGAAACATTTAAAGTATTCAACCATACACATGTACTAAACCTAAAAAAGTCAAATGCTGCAATTTTTACTTTCTTGCTAAACAAGAAAGTATTGCTGCCGAAAAAAAATCGAAAAAAATACGTAGCTTTATTTTGATATTTTACGACTCCCTGAACCCGAAAAAATAAATGTGTTTGTGTCTGTGTGTGTGTGTGTTTGTGGTCACTCGCCTGCCCAAACTATAAGGACGATTTTAATGAAATTTGAAAAGAATGCCTACGAGACAATTATGCCGACAATACAAGCTTTTAAACGCTATAGGTATACAGGGGGTGAAAATAAGGGTGTTATTTTGGGGGCAAATTTTCAATTTTTAACATAGAAGGTAGAAATTCAGGTCATCAATAACTCGCGTGAAATGCATTTTTTTGTAATTTTTTAAAACTTTCAAAATTGAATATGGCCGCATTTACAGTCATATATACATTTTTTTTGTAGAAATATATATTTCCGATACCGCTCAAATATAAAACAATTGGAAATAGGTATTTGTAGTTAAATAAAGGTTCTACCCTACTGTTACCTTCGGGTCTATATGACCCGAAATCAAATTGTTGTTTAGATAACTTTTTTGTTTATTAATATCTAAACTTCGTAGTTAATGACTTTGTTTCTAATCCATTGACTAATGAGGTGGCTTGTTTGTTTTAATTATTTTTTCCTTATTTTTTTAAACATGATTGTTACATTGATGTTCCTCGGGTCATTATGACCCAAGGCTGTAATACATTAGTAGGATGTACAAATTTGTATTTCCAATTATTTTATATTGAAATTTGAGGATAGATAATATGCATATCATCACATGCTTGTTCAAATGTACCTACCTATGCGAGTTAATACAGCATTTTCGGCAGGTCCGTAGCCGCGTGTACAAGTCGAAACAGGAACAGACTTGCAACTTGCAGCAGGTATAAATATCATATCGCAGTATGCAACCGACAGTTTTGTTTGTTACGTTGCCGAGTAAAGTACAGTTTGTTGTACGTACTACCAGTTCTTCTAAAGTGCTGAAATAACAATAATGGCAAAAAAATGTCTTAGTGGTAAAGACTAGAAAAACTTATTGATAATTTGAGTGACAGTAGTGACGATGAAGCTTCTGAAGAGGAAGATCATATCAGTGAAGATAGTAGTTATGAACAGTTAGGCGATGATTTTTTCGACAATGCTGGACGGACAAAATCCTACGCAATTGATGCCACCTGCTCAATCCGTTCAATCTAAAGATAATGCCATAACTTGAATGTTAGATTTATTTCCTCAATCAGAGCGTGCAACTAGTGCAAATATCATAAAAGTCGCTCCAGATCCAACTAGAAACTGCAATGCACGAGTCCAGGATGTAAAATCTACATTTCAGCTATTTTTCAATAGTTCTCTGGAAAATGTAATTGTGAAAATGACTGACATCGAAGGTCGTAGAGTGTACGGTGACAAGTGGGAAGAATTAGATGACATTACGTTTCAGGCGTACATAGGTTTGTTACTGTTAGGAGGAGTTTACAGATCGCCTGATGAATCTACTAGACGTTTGTGGAATGCAGAAACAGACAGACTTTTTTTTCGCGCGACAATGTCGTTGAAACGATTTTATTATATATCACGCGTGTTACGGTTTGATAATAAAGAAGATTGTCAAGGAAGAAGGCTACGGGATAAGTTGGCTCCTATCAGAGAATTTTGGGACAAATGGGCTGAAATACTTCCAAAGTTGTACAATCCCAGGCAAAACGTAACTGTGGACGAGCAGTTCGTTGCATTTAGAGGTCGTTGTCCATTCAAGCAGTGTATACCAAGCAAGCCAGCAAAATATGGCATCAAAATATGGACGCTTTGTGATAGTGCAAGTTATTACGCTTTAGAAGTTCAAGTATATACGGGAAAACCTGAGAACGACCAGGGACTGATAGTAGTTTTAGACCTTACTTATGGACTAAGAGGTCAGAATGTAACTTGCGACAATTTCTTTACATCGTATAAATTGAGTCAAATGCTTCTCAAAAGAAATCTTACTGTGTTAGGGACTGTCAGGAAAAGTAAGCCTCAGCTACCTATCATGGAAGTAAATAACGTTGTGCATAGTTCCACATTTTATTTTACTAAAGATACCGCAGTTGTGTCTTATATTCCAAAAAAAAACAAGAAGGTCATTCTAATGAGTACGTTTCATAACCAGAAACAAATAAGTGACAGAGAAGACAAAAAAACACAAATTATACTTGATTACAATTGTACCAAAGGAGCAGTTGATACATTAGATCATATAATCGGTGCATACACATGCAAACGAAAAACAAATCGATGGCCCATATATAATCTTATTTTACAACATTTTAGATACCAGTGCCTATAATGCTTTCGTCTTATGGTACGAAATATATCCAGACGGGAATAAAAATGTTTAGCTCAAAAGAAGACTGTTTTTGGAACCACTGGGCAACCAATTGGTAAATCCTTACATTTTGTCCAGAAAACATCTTCCCCGTAATGAACAAGCAGTTGCAATTGTAACAGCTATTCAATAACCATTGGTGGAAAATTGTACCGCACCTCTTCCTGGAACTAGCAACAAAAACAAACGAGCAAATTTTCCTCTTCTAGATGTGATAACAAAGCTAATATGGCCTGCATTAAGTGTAAAAAATATTTGTGACCTATTATTATCCCGACTATAAGAAGTAGTGGATCATATCAATTATTAGACATTTTTTATTCCGTTTTTTTTTTTTTTATTTAAATGTGGTTGAAAGTTTCACGTTTCATATAAAAAACGTTGCATTAGATAAAGTTAATAAATGCATAAAAATTGTTGTTATTTTGGTTTTAATTCATATTTCAGGAGTTCGGGTCATTATGACCCGAAGGAGCACAAGTGTATAGTCTTGTCGAGGAGAAGAGCAGGGTTAAAGAGATTTCTTTACGTAATAAATTATGATATAATTTTGCCTATATTTAAGGGGTCAAACTTAAGGAATTATTCGATATTGATTTATTCAAAAATCTCTCCAAGCATTTTTTTTTTATATATATTTTGTAGGCAACCAGCCATTTTTATGAATGCAACTAACTTGCTTCTTCTAAAGCTACTAGTACCTATAGGAGACATGAATTTTCAAATATTTAATATTGATATTGTTATAAGTTTCTAACTATTTTGGTTACAAACTTGGAATTTTGGAAATAAACTCATGCGCTAATGAAATGATATGATCCTGATGAAAACACTACTTCCGGTTTTTCCGGAAATTGAAAACATTCCTCGTATTGCTGGTGTAACATACACATATTCTTACTTTATTTGAAAGTAGTGAAATTTTCTTTAAAATGATATGAAACAGTCCATAGTTATCTTGAAAGATAAGCGAGATACCTATTTTTAACTTTCAACCTACATGTACATATGTGGGTATAGAAGGTTATACAAACGACTTTTTTTTCACTATTGCTAAATCGACTTATTAGCTCATTTTACAACTTTTGGCCAAGTTCCGTCAAACTCGGCCATAATGTCTGGATGTCTTGGTGATGGGGAGGGAGGGTTTATTAGGGTTAGTTTTTGGCTTTCATTAAATAATTCAAAGATATAAAAATACCCCATATATTTTTTATTATTTTGCAAAAAGTCCTGTAATGCATTAGCATTCACCTAGTTTAATGTAGTAGGTAGATACTACAGCACACTTTCAAATAATTATATGTTATACAAAATGTTTTATATTTAGGAATTTTATCACAAAATCGCGACATTTCATATTTACCTGTTAGAAAAAATTTTAATTAGTAAAAAGTAATAAAAATGCATATTATTATTAACATAATATTTGCCCTAATTAAACTATTCCTCTTATTTGATGTGCGTGTGTGTAAATGACATTGAAATAATGTGAAAAACTGTAAGCATTTTTGACACGAAACATAATTTTGGTAATTTATGTGATGTTTGTAAATAGCTTAATAAGCAGTGGAGTATAATATAAAGGAATTGTATGTATTAGAATTGTTTATAACGTGCATCTGACGTTTTAATGAATTTCACATACACAAAAGTGATGTATATTATATATTCACTGCAATGCATGAGTAAATTACTTTCTTAAGGGTATGTTTAGTATGTAAATTGTTTAAGTATCAATTTATGTCTAGCGTCAATTACTTTATTATATGTTATTAAAGTGAAGCACTATAGTTAATTTGAACCCTTAACGATATGAGATTCCTCTGGTGATAGATTTTCGATTTACACTCAACCTTAATAAAGTCATTATAACCCGCGGTAAGTGACCTGTAAGAGTTGTAAAAAAAAATAATTAGATGTTAGCAATTGTTTGTGTAGTAGCGGATTATGGATTTTTATTATTAAGATAATTTTTAAAATCACAAATATAACGAGATATATTAGAGTACAGGATAATTATGCAGTTAGTTGGTATAATTCACGATGAATTATTGTAATACATTTCCCCAAATGCAATTTTGCCGCAAAAAAAGATAATTAATGGTTTTAATTCTTGATAATAAGTTTGATTTAATGTTTTCTGATATTTTGTTTTATGATTTGTAGTTGAAGATATTATCTAATTGTCTAGGGATGAAATTAGATGATTAGGTAAAGCATTGTAGCTTAAAACGGCTTGACTAACTGAATTTAAATGTAACAAAACGTCTGTATACTGTTGATTTTATAATTGATTTAGTATTTAATAGGTATAAGTTTTCATAGGATTTATTAATTGATATTAATATTTGTAATGACAGGTATTTAACCTATTCTATTTAGAGTTTTAATATAAGTTTTTGCAAATTTAATTTATAATTAATCAGTTGTGATACGTCTTGTAATCTTTTAATCGTGATACTAATTTTAACTTAGTGTAGTAATTAAGTGTAATACTATAATAGTTAATGCATTAAGTATACATCCAGTTCATACGTATATCCTAAAACCCTCGATACTCAAGTTGTTAATGTTGTTATATGTTTATAGTAAGATAATTGAGCACTAGTATTCTAAGCTAGTCTAAGCTAATGTATCGATATGGTTGTTATTGCACTATCTTCTTGTAAGACTTGTTTAAGACTTTAATTGTTAATTGTTTATGTTATCAGTTTAATTAGATGTTAATATTTATTATTGTAATTATGTAATTGTATTATATTGCATATTGTTATTCATTTGTGTATGACGTTATTTATGATTTATTCTGTAATCTTTATTTTTCATTCTTATTATGCTCTTACTTAATTGTATTATTATGACTTGTATGTCATGTTATTATGACGATTTGATTTGTTATATTGTCGCATGTTATGATATTAATTGTTTTTTATAATTAGTATTCGTATTCATTTTATTTAATGCTATATTGTAGACTACTTTATGTCATGTTTTTTTAATTCAATTTGTACCTTTGCTTTGATTTAATGTTTTTGCTTTGTATTGTTATTGATATTATTTGTTATTTCTTTTATGTTAATAGTTATTAAATTGTACTTACTGTTATAACTTATATTGCAACTAATTTATTGACAATCTTTATTTAATTTGATTTATTGTCTTTAATGTCTACTTATGCTCATTCACTTCATTCGAATCTCAATTTAATAAACTATGCATATTTTAACCATTACGATTTTGAATTCATGTATTCCAGAATTAATTCTACTTTAATTAAATTTAGTTTATTATTCATAGGTCATTAACAAGGTATATATTAGATTGTAACAGTAAATTCTAGAGATAATCTTTAGCGATTAATTGGTTTATCGAATAATTGTTAATCAAATTAGAATTGCATAATTAGACATTATTGATACTTATTCATGCAATTAGCAAGTGATATTAGCATAACATAATTCATGAAGAATCTAGAATTTATATCTAATGTGCAATATCTCATGTAATTTGCATATAGTATGACATTTATTATAGTCAGTGTTGATAGTTGCCATGTTAAGTCAGTACTGATTTATATACTTCAGTAATTAGTTCATACTTATACAAGTACATTGAGTTTATAGGCATTTTCCTTAATTATTTAGACTTCTATATTACGTTGCATTCATGTATCACTTTATTACATTTGGAATTTAAGAACTTCATGTAAATATACATAATTGTATGATAGTGTAGCTCTACAGATTAGCATTTCCTTCGATTACTACTATAGCGTCAGTATAGCTATACGCAACTAATTCACTCATAGGCATACTAGATGAGATAGATATCGTTCTCATCGAATTAACTCTCTTCGTATCACTTCACCTTGATGTACACGATTCTGTTACTTGACATACTGAAGTAATGAGTTCACTGGTAATCATTTGTGAACTTAGTCTGACTTAATAATAATACACTTAGAAGATTAATATTTCTACTAGATAGGTTTAACTTAAATAATGTAAATTTACATTTGATAATAATATATAATTAGTAGTATCATTGTAAGATTCATCGTAATATCCATATATATACTAATTAAATTAATCAAATTCTAATATGCAATATATATATTGAAATACATGATATATAAACATATTATTCAACATATCAATCTAACGTAATTACACGTTTAATACAATGAACTACTTAAATATTCTTGTATAATCTATTAAGTATATTCTTAATTTTTAATTATGCACATTACTATATCAACTATTAAATATATAGTAAAACTTTTCATATTTATACTTTAACGTAATTTATAATGTTAAAATAACATAAAATTACATATGATAAATCTTAAAATTAGTATATATTATACATATTCATCAATTATGTATTGAATAAATTTAATTAATTATATAGTTATCAATTGATAATTAAAAAAATGTTTTTAATTATTTACATCAACTATCCTAAAGTTAATCATTACATGATACATATCGTATCACTACAATTTTACATACTTCTATAAGCATTTCGTATAGTATTAACTATCTACATTTCATTTATATTTCTCAAAATTAATACAAGTTATAGAGCTAAAGTACAATTAAACATAACTTATACAAGTATAGATTGTATTGAAACACATACAATATAAAGTAACATTCAAGACATATTAGAACAGTAATTTATTCATTGAACTGATTTTGATCGTATATCATTCTAATATAATACTATAATATAGTAATATTAGCTAACGCATTTACATCATTAGATTTCATATTATGACTGATAGCTATGTAACAGTTTACACTTGTACAATAATTATATTAACATCGTCTTATATGTAGTAGTAGTAATTTAAAATTCTACGTTTATCGTAATTATCTAAATATATTCTTTAGACAATTCATTGGAATTTGGACTTTAAAATGTTCACAGTGTGGACTTTGTACATTTTCTATACTTGTGAACTTTATACAATTTAGATGTTTAATTACGATGTATTATAAGTAGTGTTCACTATTATGTACATTAATGTAATATCTTATATACGAGTTAGATGTAAATCAATATACATAAACAGATAACGTTAGTTAAAGCACTAATGTTAGCAACATATCAATCAAATGAAGTTATAAGTATCAAGAAACTTATAAGATTAAATTAAAATAAGTTCAAGACAAAATCTGTTAATTAACTACGTCTAAAATGCAAGTACTCGTAGATATTCAACAAATGTAACGTATTATAGTACAACAGATTTATGTGTACCAATTTTTAAATAGTTAATTAACAGCTTATAGGATAGTTATGTCAAATGTATACATTACTAATATTACATAACTTGTAGATTATAATTAATACAACAATTAAAGTGTATTAAACATCAAGATTAATTAATAATTTTAAACTGTTATTTAATATTTCATTAACATATAAATTAATATGTATATTAACTTGATAAACTACAAGATAAGATTGATTTACAATTAATGTATTAAATTAAACTTATACTATAAAAGTGCTTAATAAAATGCAACTAAGATTTACATTAACACTTATGCATTGATCAACACGTATCAGAATTAAATGTAGAATAATTTAATAGACTACTAAATATATATAAAGTCTAACAATACTATCTAATATTACATCAAAATAATATGAGTGTGATGTTTACATAAAGTTCTCTAGATTACTACATATACTAGTGTCTTAGAGTTAATGATTCAACCAGTACTTAATACTTGAAATATCAAAATCAAGTTGTACAATACATAAACGAATACTATACTCTATACACTTAATCTAATAATGTTATACATGTGTTCATAAAGTTATCAATTAATGATAAATTAAAACGAATTTCAGCACAATTAAAAAATACAAAGAATAAATAGTATTAATATATATATAACAAGTAATTAGTATACATCAAGTCTAATAGCAAAATGATATAAATAAAGTACATATATAAGTATTAATATTTAACTAAAGTTAATAATTAGATATTAAAACGATGATAAAACTATGAATATACGAAATTATAAATATTAGAATTTCTTAACAATAGTTTATATTCATACAACTAATTACTCTACTATTCAAATTATAATGTAATATAAATCAATAGATATACATTATATGAAAGCTTTAAAAAATTATAAAATTCTTAACTAGTGATAACCAAATTCATTAGTTAGAGATCAGAATATTCATAACAATGTTACTTTAACATAGCATAAAATTTATAGGTACTCGTTTCTGTAATTAAAAATGATTAAATATCAAATTCTAACTTGACAAAAATAATGATAACAATGCATATAAGAATTAATCATTCATTAAAATAAATTTCAAATAAGATTAAGATAATTATTGAAGAAAGAAATTACGAAATTAAAACCATGTATCAATTTAAAGCATTCAATATTAGTAAAAATTATATAATATGTTAAAGTAGTATTATAGAAATTACTAAGTACATACTATTTACGCTAAGTTAATTCGTTAATTATAATGTAAGTTCTATAATTGCCTTTCTTTTATCTAAGTTTTAAATTTCAAATGATGAAATTAGATTACTGGTAATAATACTAAATGAATGGATACTAGATAAAGCGTCCAAAATTAAGATATTTACTAAAATCGATTAATATATAGATTAACTATTATGAACTATTTAAGCTAATGTAAAATATTAATATAATAATATCAATCAAAAGTCAATGTATTGGTTGAAATCTAACTGATGAACTAAAATTTATCAAGTTATTAATCAGAAGATACTTAGATAATGCATATTATTAATCTGTAACTGAAATTCTATCGTCATATTCTGAATATTAAAATCTGACAATAGATAACTAGTTAAATTAATCAATTATAATTAAAATAAACTAGTAAACAACTAGTTTCATAATAGTTAATAGCTGGATTGTTCATTATACATATTGTTTCATATTTAAACAGATTCTATAATAAAAATTATCAATTGTATTCTAAGAGTTACTTATAAATAGATGCTAAAGACGTTACTAAGTAGTAATAAGAATCATTATTAATAGTAGTCAATAATGTTAACTAAAAGAATTGAATCATGACTTAAAAGTTTTAAAGCTTAATTACAGAACTAGTATATCGGTAAAAAGTAACTTAATATAATTGTAAATAAGTTCCAAAAACGTTAGATACTGAATTTATAACTCAGAGTTTGTACAAAAGTCATAAAATTGATGTGAAATTTAGTAAATCCGATATTAAACAAGAACATAATATACATAGTAAATAGTATAGGCTAAAGTTAACTTAGAAGATTGACTTCAACGTTAATTTATTTAACAATGTAAATCATGAAAATAATGTAAATTAACCTGATTAGCTGAAGGTTATCACGAAGAGTAAGTCAAACTTATAAGTTTTAATACGTAAACAAAATATAATATTAGATTATACTAAAAATGTTTCTAGAAAAATCTCAATCTATGATACATAGTTAATGCCTCAATAGTTCTTAAGTAATGACTATTATTTGAGAATTGAATAATATGAAAGCTATCTATTCTAAAGAAATTCTAACTCAAAAATGCTTGGAATTTAAAACGTGGATACTATATTAACGTAGAATAACGAAAAATAAGTAAGTTAATTAATTAAGTTAATTTTACCTAAGATTAGGGTCGAAAAATTAAACTAAATTATTAAAGAATGTAATAATAAATATAAGTATTTGAAGATTGTGAATTTCAAACAATGTCTTAGATGAAGTTCAAATACAGGTTTCAAATAAATGGAAGAAACGATTGATTAATAAGCAGATGTTCTTATAAGTTGATTTTATAATTATATTAAGTAATTAAATTAAAGCACTTTGAGGAACTTCGTAATTTCATATCTGTCCTTAGGATTAAAATATTCCAATGTATTTAGAAATGAGCAAACTTCACAGTAAATAGAGATTAAATAGTTTAATAAATGATTCAGTAATACTAATGTAATAGTAGAGCTTAATCGACGTAAAGTTATAATATAGAGTTTAGTAAATGGATTCACATCATCAGTATGCAGTACAAATCTCCACTTGTCGTACCAAACGGGCGCAATCCACATTTTTCTACACGGCTTCTAAACTCTGGAATGATCTCCCTAGAAAATTTAAGGTAGCTTTTCATAGGCATCTATTGGCAATTCATTATCCCTGTATCCATCCTCCTAAGTGTTCCTGCGTGCTTTAGCATGATAGGCCAAATTTAGCCTGTTCAGGTCCACAATCATAAAAAAAATGATCTGTTGCAATTTAGAATTAATTTTAAGCCTGCTTGCTAAATAAGCAGAAAACTTTGTTATTATATGATTATGTGTGTATTTATGTACATGCACAAACATTTCATTTACATTTACATTTTTATATGCGTCGTATATTTTTAGAATTTGCATGTTGATTAGCAATTTATTTAAGATTCTTAAAACTGTATTTATTTTTGCTGCCGATGATCCATTTGCAGACTGGACTTCTGTTGGGGTGAAGTAAGTAAAGTAGCGATTCAGGGGAGTGGGGTAGGTGATTAGTTAGTGGAAGGAACGTGGTGAAAAGATGGTGTGGTTATTAGGCAATAGTCAAAAGGAACGCTGCTACACCAGTCGGTGAAGTAGTAAAGCTGTTTTCGTGTATGCCAAATAAAACCGTACAAACCAGTGGGAATCACATCATGGCTTGGAATTAAGATAGGCTACCATTACATAACCTACATTACATAATTTCACGGATATGTACTGCTTTCTTTCTTCATTACTGCTTGGAATGTTAACAGATAAAACCTTCAAACTAAATAATTTCCTCACCGGTTAGGGCTGAAGTGTGATATCTTGAATTCGACTGCAACTCACGCTTTTTGTTCTGTTTATTCGCGTGACTTATTATATTGTTTACAGTATTTCACTGAATCCTGTCCATAAATGACCAAAAACGCAGTTTCTATGCATTATAGGTGGCTTTGAAGGATTTTTAGCGTTGTATGAATTAAATCGCAACTAATGTTTATTTAACCCTGCTGTTACCTCCGGGTCTATATGACCCGAAATCAAATTGTTGTTTAGATAACTTTTTTGTTTATTAATATCTAAACTTCGTAGTTAATGACTTTGTTTCTAATCCATTGAAGAATGAGGTGGCTTGTTTGTTTTAATAATTTTTTTTCCTTATTTTTTTAAACATTATTCTTACATTGATGTTCCTTGGGTCATAATCATTAGTAGGACGTATAAATTTGTATTTCCAATTATTCTATATTGAAATTTGAGGATCGATAATATGCATATCATCACATGCTTGTTCAAATGTATCTACCTATGCGAGTTACAACAGCATTTTCGGCAGGTCTGTAGCCGCGTGTGCAAGTCGAAACAGGAACAGACTTGCCCATAATCTTATTTTACAACATTTTAGGTACCAGTGCCTATAATGCTTTCGTCTTATGGCACGAAATAAATTCAGAGTGGAATAAAAATGTTTTGTTCAAAAGAAGACTGTTTTTGGAACAACTGGGCAAAAAATTGGTAAATCTTTATATTTTGTCCAGAAAACATCTTCCCCGTAGTGAACAAGCAGCTGCAATTGTAACAGCTATTCAACAACCATTGGTGGAAAATTCTACCGCACCTCTTCCTGGAACTAGCAAAAAAAAACAAACGAGCACGCCCCTCTAAATGTGATAACACTAATATGACCTGCATTAAGTGTAAAAAATATTTGTTTTAAGAACACGTGACCTATTGTTGTCCCGACTGTAAGAAGCAATGGATCATATCAATTATTAGACATTTTTTATTCAGTTTTCTTTTTTTTATTTAAATTTGGTTGAATTTATTGTAAGTTTCACGTTTCATATAAAAAAACATTGCATAAAGTTAATAAATGTACATTATTTTGGTTTTAATTCATATTTCAGGAGTTCGGGTCATTATGACCCGGAGGAGCACAAGTGTATAGCCTTGTCAAGGAGAACAGCAGGGTTAACTGGAACATGGATCACGTTTCAAAAATTTTTTATAGTAATATTGGTAACTCACAAGTAAAGGTGTATATATTAATTCTATAAGTGTTTTGTAACTGCGGTTTCATATTAGTTGAGTTGATCGGCCTATTTCCACATTTTTTGCTGTTTGAGCGTGACATTTCGGAAGCGGACTCTGCTTTCGTCATCAGACTTAGTACTGAGAAGGACTATTGTCGCACATGAGTCGAATTCATATGTTAAAAAATATGGTAAAAAAATTATATAACATATGAATTCGACTCAAACGCGAAAACAGTCCTTCTCAGGACTAATCCTGATAACGGAAGCAGAGTCCGCTTTCGAAATGTCACTCTAGAGAAGATAAGCAATAGGCCGATCAACTCAACTAATAAAGTAAATATTAATGATTAGTGAATTATTAGAGTATGGAAAGATTAAAATAAACGGGATCTTATTTATGAATTCGTCTTTAATTGGGCAAATCTTGGTAATGTATCTTGAAGGGCGTTAGCGCCCGTAAATAATAAGACCTACAGGAAAATTGGCTTTTCCATCAGTTATCCTGAAAGTCTAGCCTAAAATTTATGGCAGATGTACCGATACTGTTCACTCCGATGTGGTTAAACATTCCATGTAAAAATATTTTAAATATCTATTTTACCCAGAACCCATAACAATTGTTTACATTTTACTGTTACATAGCGAACCAGCCAAGGCATTGGTTTTGAAATATTACATTACTTAATGATACGGAATGTGCATACATAACCATCACGCCGTTTGCCTACAGGTTAGACAGATACCACATATTGCTTCTTATATTTACATGAAACGAATAATTCCCATTTGTATCGTCCTATCTTTGCAAATCTTTTCCGCTTCCGCAAGGTTCATGCACTGAAAATGTACATTCTTTTATTCCTACAACTTATTATCGCTATTTCTTTAATGGAGCCCTACACTCCATTAAATCGCCACTTTCATGGTCTGCCACGCACAGTCTTACCCATAACTTTACCTATATATACCGGACACGTCAATCGTTCCGCGTTCAATATGACAGAACAGACTGCTTTCATACCAATCGGCCTCCACAATTTTACGCTACGTTGATTCACTATTCACTCATTCCCCACTCTATCCATTCGTAAAGACCAAATTGTATTATTAAATGTTTCTGATAAGATCGTATATTGGTTTCGTTATGTTAATGATATTTTAGCATGTTTTGATGGTTCACCAGATTTTATTAATGAGTTCTTAATATTCACAATTTAAATCCTAACATAAAATTTACAATAAGAAAGGAACAAAATAGAACCATTCATTTTCTAATTTAAACATAGATATTTGTGCCCAAAACAAGTTTGATTTTTCCATATATTCACAAAACCAACACAAACAGACATACAGCAATGTGGTTACCATTACACCAAACAAATTTCAATAAAGAAATGTTAATTATAAATCAAACTGCTCAAGCAAATGGTTACATTTCAAATATAATCTTACATCAGCATTAAAAGTATAAATTATCTAAAACATTTACCCAATTAACACAAAACCGTCAGAAAATAAATATATATATCAATTTTCTAATTTGGAAATATCAGAAAATAGCCACTTACAAAACTAATACCAATATTCTTAAATGTTTATACAATGCTAAACACTCAACTACCCACATTTTGAAGTCTGGTATTTATCAATTGAAATGCACACTCTCTTTATATTGGGCTAACACTTGAGAACGTTGTCCGCAAACTTGGAACGTTGATATTAGTTACAAGAATACAATCGATGTTACACACGTAAACAAGTCAAATGATGCCGAACATTTAATAGTAGGTAATCACCCTATGACTTCACAAAACAATATTACATTTTTACATTTTTGTAATAAAAAAGACAAATTAGATTTTTTGGATACATTCGAAGTTTTTAAATATAAATAGAAAATACCTTTAATAAACGGACAAGATGATCTTAGTTAAAGACATCTTCCATATAGGATTATAATTTACATCAAGTTTGCTATTTCATTTTAATAATTTTTTACCATATCTGCCTGTTACTGTTTTACTTATACAGGGTGTCCCACGACGATTTGATAACCCAGTATCTAGAAAACTGTTCACATGACAGGTATAAAATTAGGCAGCTATCAACAGTGAAACCTGATGCTTATAGCTACTATAAAAGACTTCCGGTTTTCCTCTCATTTTCTGTCACGTGACCCAATATATTTTTTTAAATGGGACAACGGGTATAATAATACATTTTGGGTAGACCTTCCAAAAACAAATTCAAAAGTATCACACTGGTCATGATCGTAGTGTGCAAGAATGATAATATGGGTCATTTAATGGATGGTGTATGGCTTCAAATAATTGGACCAAAAACAAATAATTTGATTAAAATACATAACAGAAGCGACTAAAAAGTATAAAGTAAATAGAAAAATAATTAAAATAAATATTCAAATTGAGAACCACACACACTAACACAATGCTTGAATCGTATTAAAAGTTTTCTTGTGCGTTACGGTACGACATGGCTATCAGATTGTATTCTGTCAATCATCTAAATCAGTCAGGGGTGTGACAGAAACTAGACCATAGCTCGGCTACGCTGGCGCTTCGCCTCGCCAATGAAAGAATTGTTAGTCACAAAACGTGGACTTTTAATCCTAATAGTACAATCTATTAAACAAATCAAGAAATTATTAATTCATTTTTTTATACATGGAAAATGCGACAAGATTCTTAGAACTTGCACAACGTATAATGAAAACAATCCACATTTATCTCCGATGACAAAAGGTAAATTTAGAAGAATAGTCTTACACGTCCAAACCGTCCTAGGCGTCGTGCAAGCTTACCGAAGTAAGAGGGTTGCCAAGCTAGCTACAGTGGAAATGGGCGGGATCGAAATAAAGAGTAAAATGATTGAAAGGTAGTTTCAAGCACCTTACACTTACCATAAACCTACAACTAACAATGCTCAGTCCAGGAAAAATTCTCTCTACGCGCTACGCGCCAACACAATCTCAAAATTTTCTATAAATAAACAGTCTTATATAACAAGTTATAAAACGATAATTGAATACTTTTTAGGTATTCCTCGTATACATATAGATTTATATTTCTAACTGTTATAAAATTCTGAATTAAATATTACCCAATTTTGAAAAATCAAAATAAAAAGTCGGTTTAATTATTTTTATATCAACAAAAGATCCGTTTGTTGCTGAAAAATTTAATACGTAGCAATCAGTGCTTTTAGATAACATCTATATATTTTATGAATACTTTATCTTTAAAATAATCGTATTTGCCACCTTGGATGGATTGTGATAATTTAAATATGGAATTTCTACTTAACAAAAATATTCTGTTAGCAGTGTTTTCTATTTGATTGACTGTAAAATAGTTCAAAATGATTAAATTTTGTAATCGACCTAGCTCATTACGCAATTTGAGATCGAACATTGAGCTCAAAAATTTTCAATGGTCACTTTAGTTAACAATAGATTATAACAAGCCCCTGGGTGTTACTTTTATATTGCCCTCTGTTTGATACTCAGATCGGGGTTAGAGAGTGTCACTACTTTGTGAATAAACCTAAGAATAAGTCTTATCAGGTTACGACATATTTATTCGAGTATAATAATATAAAACAAAACAAACACTAAAAAGAAAATAATAAAATAAAAAAACCTAATTAAATACTGAATTAAAGAAATAAATTGGAAAATAAAAAAGGTTCTGGTGGACCCTGCGTGGAAATATTATGAGACGCCGCTGGCTGGTGAATTGGGATCGCCCTCTGTGGATATTACTTTGAAGTATATAATTAAACAGGTGTTTTGTACACACGTGTACAATCTTCATTAAGCAAAATATTAATTATAACGAACAGGAGCTATAAGTGTAATTAAATGTGTGTGGTGTGAGTTCAGATTATACTGTAATTATGAACAGGTGAGTGTTGCATTTGCATTCGTTATGTATGATAGCTAATATGTGATGAAGAACACCTGTTTTATAATGAGTACTTATTTTAATGAAACAATTTGAAATCAGGATAATAGTTACAAATGTCGTAATGTGGATGTATATTAAACCGGCGTGAAAGATATATGCAGAGAAAGCTTTGTAGATGGACGAAGGTTATTGGTGGTTCAGGTATAAATATGGGGGTTTCGTTTAGTAGAATTAGATAACTAAGGAGATTATCCGGCGGACGGACAATTGGGTAAATTCAAACTGTATTTATTGGAAATTGTGGTTGATATTTGGGGCAATTGTGAGATCATGCTCGGAGTCGAAACTATCGGCAACGTATAAGGGCTAATGTCGTTAGGGTAGGTGTATCTGTAGCAGGAGCAGCTAATGATTCAGGGACTTACCTCCGTCTCATTAAGTACTCCTCCTAGCTTATCATTTAGTACTCGTCTCGGGATGATTCACCACCAAGAAGATAGCACAAATGATAGCAGCTTTCCTATTTTGTGAAGGATATTATTTTGAAAGGGGTGGATAATGGCGTCTAAATATTTAGCTCTACGGGGCAGAACCTCAGTCAAACTAAGTACTCCACGCCTATTATGCGCCTTTCTCGGAGCTTTCAACCATCAAGAAGGCTATACACAAAAGGGTATATCTTTAACTAAAGGAGAGTGGTTAGAAGAATAATGTAAATTAGGAAAAAGGCTCTAGGGTGCTGTAACTCAGGTGATATTAATCTAAAAAGGGGGTTGATTAGTCTGGATTCTGGTGGTCGTAGGTATAAGGGCAATAATAATTGATCAGACCAGGTGTCGAGTGTGAGAATACATCTGTGTTGTATGCTAGGGGATCGGATATTTATATGTAACTTGGATGGAGTAGGAAAAGAGTGGACAACTGATAACATTTATTAGTAATGATAGAACAGTTGTAGAAGGAAATACGAAATAAGTTTTGACAGGAATTATTTACAAGGATAGGAAAATTTTATCTCAGCTGACTCAAATAAGCAACAAAAGTAAATTAAATAATTGGTATATATTGACCTATTTGCAATTTCAAGTATCTACAAACACGTGGCTTTAAAAAGTACAACAAAAACTAATTCCTGTAGATTAAAAATTTCCCCAAAATCTTATATTCTAAACACATCAAAATAAATAAAGTTCGATTATCCTTTTACTAATTACATGCGTGTCTCATACGGGCTCTTTGCTTTAAGGTTTGCCCTTCAACGTAAACGTTTATCACAATAACTGTTTTCCCTTAAGTATTAAAATTCTTAATTACCTTTACACAGTCGATTTTATATTACTAACGATTCAACACAAGTACTTCATTTAATGTCAAAGACGACCACCAATCTCTTAACTAAGTTAACAAACTTATAATTCTGTTACTTAAAGGATCACTTCAGGCTTTCTTTTTATTATTATCGCAGGTTCTATTACTGAACACTGTCAACAAAACATTTCCAGTTTTATTTTTAAATCTGATTTGCACTTTTTAAATCCTTGAAGAAAATCATTATGCCTTTCTTCAACTCTATACGATCTATCATCATTATGGATTATTACATTTATATATGTACAGAACTGAGTTTTTACAAAACAAAACCTAACACTGACCATTCTAAGGTTGCTTCAAAAAAAACGCGCGCGATATACATTTACTTACTCTAACTGAAGGGTTATCTCCTACAACCTTATTAAACTCTCCGTTTTATACCTTCTACCTGCCATAGTACCAATTGCTTCGCGTTAATATCTGAATTTACCTTTCACAATCGTGAATTTCGCACATCGCCTTGCCGATTCGAAATCTGAAACGGAAACACCACTATCTAAAGTAACAAAAATGTAGCCGTCTTGATTTACTGTGTAAATTAACTCACAACTCTCCGAAGAAACCATTAATTGTGATAATATTCTCACTATGTACATTATCCAGACCATAACTCAACTTTCTATAAAAATTTCACAAGTGGGCGAATCTTCCTTCTGCACAATTTAACCAACTCCATCACATTCTTGAACACGCACTCAATTTTCCATTATTGCACCATATGACAGAATTTCTACAAACAAAAATATGCATCCAAATTCCTCCCTGCACATTAGTACAATATCAATATATCATAATCTCACTCATACGTTTACAACCATTTCTTTAATACGAGTTCTTTTGTACACCGCAGAAAAAGACCAGTGGCAATCCGTTTGTCTTTTAGCATTGCCGCCCTAGTAAAAATTATCCTAAAACATTATTTTTGAACCTAATTTAATGCTTTCAACATAAAAATCTTTCTACAATATTCAAATATTCATTTATATGACACTACGTCCCATTAAACTCTAGGGGCGTATCATTTTCACCAATTAACGTTTTGCATTTTCGTGCAAACTCACTTCATCTACATTCAGAATGCGTTCCATACGTCATCAAAATACTGCATATACACGATGCGTCAAAATAACCTTATAATATAAGCACATATTGTGCTCTTCGGAGGAATTCGGTCAAGTGTTAAATCGACCAAAAACTGTATTTGATGAAGAGTGAGAGAGAGAGAGAGAGTTGAATGTCTTGGCTTATTTCGAGGTCAATTCCAACCTTTCAATTGAGCTGCCGAAGAAGATCTGAAAATCAGCAGCTGTTCAATACAGAGGATTTTGAATAAGCATCACTTCCCTGATTGCAAATTCTCGTTAGTACGAGACCTCCATCATCAAAACCCTAACGACAAAGTTAACTTATGTCAACGAGATGCTATATCTTCGAAGTTAAGAGGAAGAGAATTTTTTAGAAAAGTTATCTGGGCAGACGAATCTAAGTTTTCGCGTGAAGGGATTTTTAACAGTCATAACAACCATGTCTGGGTTTCAGCCAATCTGCATGAGATCCGAGAAAGAAACTATCAGGTCAGATTTGTAGCGTCCCCCAAGTACCCTATCTTGAAAAGCTTAATTTGTACTTATTTGCAATAATTCAAATTCAAGAACGAAACAATCGCTAAGTGATTTATCTTGACTTGACTGACAATAATGTTACTATTACTCAAATTAACTGTCTGCCTCTTACTTTGACTTTCCTGGCACTAACTAAAACATTAGAATTTATATAGAAGTCTGATATTTAATTACTCGCAAACCTCAAGTTTGATCCAACGAAGTGGCCGTCTAGTGGTGGGTACGTTGTGCTATCTTAATTAGATAGACTGGATGATGTACGTGTTGTATCATGAGGGGCATGAAACTATTCAAATTAAAACCAACGACCTTTGCGCAACGGTGGTTTCAGCCCGTTAATATACTATTTTGGGAAAGACCACCAATAAAACCCATTTTATTCATAAATAAGTAAAATGCACAAGTACATTATTAAATCAAATAGCACAAAAAAAAAATGAAATGGTGAAATATATAACAAAACCACCGTTAAATCAGGTTAAAGTGCGTACAAAATTATAACATTAAGAGAAACTGAATAAAAGAAGTTTAATTACCCAGAAACACAAAAAAAGACATGTAGTCATACGCACAATTGGCTCATAAATAATTAAAATAAAAATCATAATAAAAATCGTAATACCAAACATGTGGCCTTTTAAAACCAATCATGCCGGTCTTTAAGTAAATAAGCACATAAAACAATAAAGCAAATTACGGTACATATAAAATAGAGCAAAAGTAAAATTACACAGGTGATAATAAGGTAAAGGCAAGGACAAAAGAAAACCGACAAGGAATTTACACGTACCCAATGGTTTAGTGACCACCAAAGCACAAAATACATAAGTCAAATTACAATACATCACATCCATAGAGAAATCAGCTCGCAGGCAAATAATTCTACTTAAACAAATTGACAAAAAAAACTCATTAAAACAAAGCCTTACAAGGGTGAATTATAAATAGATCAATAGATCAACATCGTGAATATAAATTTGAGGGCGTTAGAAAAATGCAATGCTCTTTTCTCTGGTTACACATTCATCTATAAAACAGATGAAAACAATAGAAATAGAAGTTCGAGGTGTTTAATGGTTATCTGGTCTCGGGAGTGCGTACCCGCTTGGTAATTGCCTTTTACAGTTAGTAACCAAAGCGGTATCATGTACCCGTTCTTCAGCCCACCTCTACACAAATATAAATATAAACAACAAACAACAATGCTAACTCACTCCTATAACATAGGGAAGGAGCCGTGTACTGTCTTTCATTTTAATAGATCTCAGCTTAAGGAGCCCGAGTGCGAATAAGACACCTTTGCAAGGCAATGCTCGATGTTTAATAGCTTATATAGGTTTGTAGAATCATTTGCAGCCAGCCTTAATTTATATAAAAATACCTACTTACGCTTGTGTATATATTACCTTAATTGATCACAGACACACATCGTTAACATACGCATTTTAACTTCAAACAGGGTAACTGTTACTTATAGATTAATATTTGAAAAACACATTAAAACTAACCCCGAAGGACAAGACAAATTAGTGTTGGCGAATTCAAAAGAAAATGTACACGCAAGAAATACTATTAAAGACAAACTGTTTACAATGAAGGTATTTAATTAACCCAAAATCGATCTGGCTCGATTGACACTCTAAATGTAACTAACTTTCCCCCGATTTCAAACCTAACCATCTTTAATCCCGCAATCAACCCCCATTTTTCAAATGTATTATAAAAACAATAAACATTAACTTACGTTGGAACAGTTTCATAGTAATTATTGAACGCCATCTGGTGGTCTGTACCGACACAACTACTTATTAAGCAAGTGACATTTTTACAATAAGAATCGGCGCATAAAAAATTCCAATCATTCGTTACGCCCCTTCAGTAAAGCATTCTTTTAAGCGTACGCCTGCTAGTCAGACACTAATATGTGTTTTCAAATATCAGTTACATACATTCTCACATTTCTTACATAAAATATACAAATAAAATATTTTGAAAGCATTAGCAAATTACGTCGTATTATCAAGATATTAAAAATCCACAAATTATCTTTTCTATCGCAGTAACAATGGCGATTCGACAAACGTTTATTACAATAATACAATTTTCGCGGTCCGCTACCTACAGGTTTAGTTTCAAAGTCTTTTGCCTTATGATGGATTACAGGTTCTCTTACGTTATTTTTAAGGGTGAGTTAAAGGCGGGGCGTTACTTTGATTTGTTATGGACTGTGGTAGTAGATTTTCTTGACAACATGCCTTTGAACTTGAGAAGAGGTTGTTGGTATCAATTGGATGGAGCACCAGCACATTGCACCCAGGAAATATCCTAAGAATTCACCTTATTTTTCGAAGACATGTGGATAAGGCTGTTAGGACCATGGAACTGGCCTGCAAGATCTCCAGATTTGACACCTTTAGACTTCCACCTTTAAGAACATATCAAGCATCAGGTCTACCAGACATCGGTGAACACGAGGGAGGCATTAGGGGTACGCGTGCGCGCATTATTCGACAAGACCTCTCCTCAGAAAGTACGAACAGCAGTACTGGAGGGTGTTCGTTCACGCTTAACATCATCCTTGAATGCGAACGGCACCATTTAGAGCATTTATTATAATTTGTTTCTACTTTTTTACATCCATTTTTTTGTCATTTGAAGCAAATGTGAATAGCTTTCGTTAAACTTTGTGCAAGTTCTACTAAAAATCTTGTAGCATTCTCCGTGTATAAAAAATACATTAAGAATTTCTTCATCTGAATAAACATTATTTTAGCAATAATATTATGGCATTTATGAAATACGTACAAAATCACAAACATTAAAAACTCATATCACTTTACAGCAAATCTTATCAACAATTCGACTGCGTAACAAAAATAGGGCATTCCATTTAAAAAAATTGGTTTTTTTCGATTTTTAACTCTGACTGAAAAGTATAAATTTGTGCATTATTCTTTTAAAAATCTATAATTACGATAAAGGCACCGTTAAACTACAAACTATATTGAATTTTAACTCTTTATTTCAATCCAGTTAGGAGTTACAGTTATATTTTGTAAACGTCAACCAGATGTCAAGATTTCGGAGAATAATTTTTCTCTCAAAAACCGTAATAAATGGACATGGTACAGTTTCAATAAAAAAGATTCAAAATTATCGTTCCCACCCAAAAATGCACAAATATTTAGGGTGTTCCATTAGAAAATAACAAAGGAGATAGCGATTTTCGGTATAACTGGAGCGCTAGAAGTCTGAAAATCTCTTAGTAGAGAGAAGAAGTTCTTATTTTGGCCACAACTTTTAACGAACGGTCTCGCTGAGACACCTTGTATAGTAACTAGCATTCATACTTTATCTCGAATAAATATCATGTTTTATAAATCACATTCTAAAGCTAAAATAAAATTTAATTTCTAAAGTTTGATTATATAAATTTCATTCGCTTTTATAAGTTATAATTAAAAACGTTAATTTGTACTCGTACTTAACAATTGCTAATCAAATTTGCAAAATTAGAAAAAAAGCATGTATAGAATGAATTATTCGCATATAACACGCAAATTCAATCGGTTTGTGAGTATTCAAATGTATTATTAAAATACCCGTATTTGGATTTCAAACGACTATATGTTTTAATTTTTTTGTATGTGTTGTTTCTCTGTGTTGATCAGATTGGATTCATTATTTTTTTTTCAATTAAAAGTTTACTAATTGGTGATTGGTTTTATGAAAAAACATATAGCTAAAAACCTTATATACAATTAACAGTGCCTTTCAAACGCAAACAGTTGTTTTTAGAAATTCTATAAAACTATTAATCGGTTGATTACACTTAATTGATTGACAAGTTTCGCAATAACATTTTTTAATTAAAGTATTAACTTAAGCAGGATTATCAAACTTCAAAATATGCCAACCTCTTTTGTTACATTGCAATGTTTATTAAAGTTAGTTAAAAAACTAAAGTAAAATATTGCAAAGTACGAATTGCATTACACAGGGTGATGCGTTGTGCTATTATATACGTAAATGAATATGATTATCAGGTGTATATTTGTAATCAATGGCTATTAGTAGCCAGAGTTAGAAACAGGAGTTTGTGAGTTAGTATACAGTCTGAGTATGAAGTTGGAGAGTGCACACGTTAAGGAATGAACCAAAACTGAGTGTGTACGAGTTTTATTGAAATGTAAGTAAACGAAAAAAAAAAGGAAAAGGCCATGTATTTCATTCCCTCCCCAAGGGGGAGGGCGGGCTGCTCGAGCTTCCCGAGTTCCTTCAGCCACAATCATGGATTCCCAGAATACATACATACATTACGTATATATGCATGCTGGGACTAAGGATGGGTGTGGTGAGGATAAGATAGGAAGGAACGGAGTTAGGGTTCTGAGGGGGAAAATACTACCCCAGAATTCACCTAAGTAGCCGCACATGGTGCGCATATACGCAGTGACCATGCCGCTACATGTGTATGACGAAAAGCGAAGTGAGTGCAGCCTTTAAACCTCTTCTAACCCTACTTATCGACAATGTTATGCGATTCTGAGAAAAAAAGCTCGCCTACCTAAAGAATGAAAATTTACTATTTGATTAAAAGTAAATGGGAAAATGCCTATATAGTGGTAAAAGTAATGCTTCGAATAATTTAAATTAGCAACTAAAAAATTTAGGAAAAAAGCATATAATTGAGGAGGCTGCTTGGTAGCAGAAATAATGCCATGCAGCCCAGAAAAACAACATGGAGGATGATCTAAATTGTTAGACTATTGGTTGTCACGTGAATAAAACTTAGGTAACATTTGTAAAATTTTGATTTTAGAATGAACATACATTATTTTAAACTTTTGTTGCACATATCTCATTATTCTTATTATGTATTATTAAGTCTTGTAAACTTCGGTTAAAAAATGCCTACATCCCCTTATTAACATAAATAGTAAAACTATTTCAAGGCGTCGTATGTTTGTAAAATTGTTTATCTTACATTTTCCCATAATTCGTTGCGTTAGAACGGTTTACTAAAGTTTTATTTGGTTTAATGATGGGTTTAGGTAGTCTTCTGCAATGGCAACTCTTTGAGTTTAACCTAACTTTGGCTGGGTCAGCATACGTTGTCAGACAATGTTCTTCTGCTGATTTAGCGTCGCGCGAGCATTGATCTAACCTAAACCGTGTGTTTATTATTATTAGTCTAACCTAATACTGTACGTGTGTTGACGTAACCTAACCAAAAAAAATCGAGAGAGAGAGAGAGAGAGAGAGAGAGAGAGAGAGAGAAGAGAGAGAGAGAGCGGGAGAGAGAGAGAGAGAGAGAGAGGGCATAAAAGACGGGACGAGAGAGACGAGAGAGACTAAAGAGACTATAGAAACTAGCGACCTGAGAGGCGAGAGAGACGAGAGAGGCGAGAGAAACCAGAAAGCCGAGAGAAATGTGAAAGATGAGAGACAGAGAGAGAGATATGTACTAGTAAGGCGAGTTAAATGAGAGGGACGGGGGAACCAGAGAGCCGAGTACAATCAGCTTCTGTTACAGAAAGCTAGTTTAAAAATACACCTCTAGATGGCAATCTGCTTTTAAGCATAAAATGTGATATAATTAGTGGAGTTTTTATCGGGTACGTTCGGGTATGCTCGGTTACATTCGGAAGATGGACCAGTAGAGAGTTGGGTGTCGTGGAAACAGCCTTCGTTGAAAACATCACATCGCAAAATTTTACCTATATAAAAAATAACCAAAAATACGTCGATTATAAAACATGCAGTTTTCAACTTCTGAGCTCCAGCCCAACGCCATCTTGCCTGCTTGTTAAATAAAATGACCGTCTGTGTATAATTACATCCGTTATTATATATTTACCTAGATTGCGCATATTGTAAAAAAATCCGACAGCCTGCCATAACTCAAAAATGTTACTGACAATATACATGTTTCGAGTAAATTCTCACTACAGGTTTATACTTAGAGTAAGATTCTTGTTCATGTAACCACGCTCTAATACAATCCCTAAAGGCATGTTTATAAGTCTAAACTCCTTTTATAGGTAGAGGTATTTCTGCTAAGGTTTCGAAGTCTGTTTCGGCGACCTCCACTCCAAATTTCCAGAAGATAACCGATCCTACCCGAACATTGACAAGTGCGCCCGCGCACAAGTTCCAAAGCCAGCATCATTCTCGTTTCTTGCGTTTCGCTCGCTCGTTAAAGTGTAACCATCATCGAGTGAGCATCATTATAATGCAATGTCCTGTTTATGGGCCAATATCAGCGGACATTATAGATTTTACTGAATTGCAATATAACCGTTCAAGATGATGGTGATGATTCATAGAGGAAGAGCGATGAGGTAGAGGAGAAACACGCATCTCAAAACCATGAAGATAGCGACGAATCACGGTGGAAGAAGAGGAAGACCGATAAAAAATGTGATTAAATAAGTTATGTATTATTTTTACAATATATATTCAAACGCTAAATTTTATGTCAATTTTTTGTTAATAATCTTGTTTTGCTAGTTCGAACCTGTTGTATAAATCTAAAACTGCTTTTGACAGAAGTGTTTCCATTAAGAGAGGTATCTCTGCTAAGTCAGATCTTGCATGTAAAATAGAAGCTTAATTTCATGTTTGGTACGGGCACTCTGTCATCACCCTAGCTTAAATATCTGATAAAAAAATCGGCGATCACCTGTATATTCTACTTTTAATCGTGATTATCTTTTAAAATCGAATTGGTTTTAGTAAACTGTAAGTTAGTCAAATCAGAATTTTTGAACTGTAAACGGTTTTCGCAAGCTGTAAGTTATGATTTGATTGATTGATTGATTTGGTCGATTGATTGAGATTGATTTGATAGGTTGACTGATTTGATTTGATCGAGCATGGTTTGTTTGAGATTGATTTGGTTAATTGATTTTGATTAATTTGATTCGATTAATTGATTTGTTTGTTTATCTGAAAAAGAGACGAAAGAGAAACGGTAGGAACTAGAGCGAGCGAGCGAGCGAGCGAGAGAGAGAGAGAGAGAGAGAGAGAGAGAGAGAGAGAGAGAGATGTGCACGATCAACCTCTATTACAGAAAACAGTCGCTAGTTTAAAAATATACCTCTAGATAGACAAACCCTAATTAGTCCTAGAAATATAACGCCACCTCTATTACAGAAAATATTTATTAGTCCATACACAACTAGTTGACGACTTAAACAAATTGAAATTTTGCGTCAAGGGGCCACGACAGGAGGGCACAGACCCCAACACAAGTTCGTATATTTGTCTTACAAGTTAGTATTAGAACCTCCTTATAATAAAATTTCCAGCCGATGGGGCCACGACAAGAGGACACAGACGCTGACACAGGTTTCTATACATGTGTTACAAGTTAGCAGTAGGACCCCTTATTATAATACTATTTCCAGCCAAGGGGGCCACGACACGAGGGCGCAAACTCTAACGAAGTTCTCATACCTGTCTTACAAGTTAACATTAGGACACCCTTATTAGAATACTATTTACCGTTAAGGGGGCCACGACAAGGGGCGAAGGCCCGAGAAAAAGTTAGAAGGCTGACCTCAAGATTAAACAAATATGTTGTCGTTGTTGTTACTTAATTACTCATTTATTTTAAAGAAATGTTTGCATGTATAATGGTGAAGGTTGACTTCAAGGTGAAATCGCTAGACATAAACAAATACATGTTAACTTAAAAAAAAATTCCAACGCCGACACTTCTATAATATATCAATAATACAGTTTACCTATTTTCATTGATATTTAATTAATTAATTAATTAATTAATTAATTTTTAGACTTACCTTGTGTTATGTTAATAGACATAAATACATGTTAACTTAAAAATTTCAAGGTTGACCGCTTCTATAAAATATCAATAATACAGGGTCATTTCAAAATTTCACCCATTACAGTGAATGAATTTTATGTTGAAGGTCACATACTGAAAAAAATTGAGCTAATACTTAAATTCAACCTTATGAATTTTTGTTTGCTATAGATTTACCTTACGATATCTGTAATAATTTTAATAACATTTTTAGGATAACTATGCAGTTTCTTTTATAATAAACTCATTACGAAAAATAAAATGACGCTGTAAAACAAAAACAATTATCCTTATCAGAATGACATTTAAACTTCATGTTAGATAGATAAAATAGACCTAAACACTTTGTTAACTAAAAAAAAAAAATATCTCGCCATCTGCTTCTATCAATAATACGATTTAACCATTTTCATTCATATTTAATTTTAGTCTTGCCTTACGCTACCTGTAATAATAATTTTAATAACATAATAGTATAATTATGCAATCTCTTTTATAATAAACTCGTTACGAAAAATAAAATCACGCTGTAAAACAAAAACAACTATTCTTGTCAGAATGATATTTAAGCTTCATGTTATATAGATAGAAATAGACATAAACACGTTGTTAACTTTAAAAAATACCAAGACCATCTGCTTCTATCAATAACACGGTTTAATTATTTTCATTAATATTTAAATTTAGTCTTACGCTACCGGTATCAATAATTTTAATAATATTTTTTAAGATGATTATGCGGTGTCTTTTATAACAATAAACTCATTACGAAAAAATAAAAACACACTGTAAAACAAAAACAGTGATCCTTGCCAGAATGATATTTAAACTTCATGTTAGATAGATAGATCGAAGTGGACATAAACACCTTGTTAACTTTAAAAAAATGTCAACGTCATCTGCTTCTGTAAGATATCAATAATACAGTTTAACCATTCTCATTTATTCGTATTTAATTTTAGCCTTACCAAGGTCAGATGAATCATCCGTTTTATGTTGAAGGTGACTTTTTTACAATCTCGAGGTCGTTATTCAGATATTGCAAAGATTTGAGCTAACACTTAAATTCAACCTTATGAATTCTTTGTTGCTAAATTACGCGTCGTATCAAATGTTGCATACAACATAATCGATATGTTTAAGGTCTATCTCTGGGTATTTTTGTATCTTTTGAAATATGCAGATGAAAATCAAAACCGACCGTAATAAATATTGATAACAATAAAGCAGATTAAATAAAATCTTTTCGAGGTCAACTCCGAATCCGAGGTTAGCCTCAAGATCAAAAATACGTCCCCCACGTGGGTGTGTACAAAAAGTGAAAGTTGAGGTGTCCCAGTGGCGAGGGTTGTGACGTCATAAAGAAACAAATGGCGGCTAAGGTGCCCTCGTACTACTAGTAAGGACCTACTCTTCCGTCAACTATGCCGCACCAAACGTTCAATTTTGAGGGTTATGGTTGTAATATTCCTTGAGCAAACAGCCGTTTAAAGCAAATGTTGCTTCGTCAGAACAAGTTATTATTTTTACAAAATTGGTGTTACTTTAACGTAATTGTTGCATTTGTTTTCCGACATCTCGTGAAGTAAGCACATATTGTAGGGATGGAACTTCTCTCTTTCAACACTTTATGCACAGTAGATCACGCAACACTTATTATTAGACGTGTCAGTAGTGGTGGTACTAGAATTATCTTACACGGCTACCACAATATTTAACAGATCTTCATTTATCGACTTTCCACCAGATTTTCTCATATCCCGAACATGTCCAAATTCCTAAAATTTCGCCTCAACTCTGCTTACCATGCTTTGGCTTGTGAGGTTATTTTGACGCATCGTGTATGTGTAGTATTTTGATAACGTATGTAACGCGTTTTGAATGCGTCTGAAGTGAGTTTCATGAAAAAAATTTCTTTGTGTATGCGTAATGTAAGTTGGTGTAATTGATACGCTACTGGAGTTTAGTGGGGCATTGGTTATCGTGTGAAGGAAAATTTGAATGCTGTAAAAAGACTTTCGTGTTGAAAGTGTTAAATTTGGTTGAGAAATAATGTTGTGGGTAAATTTTGATTGATACGGCACTGGTCCCTTTGCTACTGTGTATGGAGGAATTTGAACTAAAGAAATGGTTGTAGACGTATGAGTGAGTGAGTTTATGATATATTGATATTTCATTAACGTGCAGTAAGAAATATGGATGCATATTTTTCTTTGTAAAAATTTTGTAATATAGTCCAATAATGGAAAATTTAATGCATGTTCAAGAAGGAGGTGATAGAATGTGAGGAAGTTCGTTAGATTTTGCGGAAATATAATTCGCCCACATGCGAGATTTGCATAGAAAGTTGAGGGATAATCTGGTTAATCTACAGTGTGAATGTAATTGCAATTGATGATTTCTTCGGTGAGTTTTTTCGTGAATTTATAAAGTAACTCAAGATGGCTACGTTTATTTCACATCGTTAGTGTCTTCGTCCACATTGGAACCTTCGACGCACGAAATACTCAATTGGGATAGGTGAATTTTGATTTTAGCGCGAAGTTATTGTGACGTATTGGCAATATGGCGGGCAGAAGGTATATAAACGAGTATCAAAATTGAGGGGTAAGTTGTTGGTTAGCTAGATGATTAGGGGTTTTGAGTAAAGGACGAGCGCGTGAGAACCATTAGAATGGTTAGTTGTTGGAGTTTATTTGTGAAAATTATAGTTTGGCAGAGCAAGTATAGCGACAGCATTAACCCACAAGGGGATAAATCGTATAGACATTCACAAATAAATAACGTAATATATTGTGTGTTGAAGGAAAACATTAGTGACTTTCTTCAAGGAAAAAAAGTGCTTAGGCAGATTAGAATTTAACACAACAAATATTTTTTTATTAGTCTTCAATTGTGAGACGCGTGACCTAATACTATTATAAAGAGAACCGAAGGTAACTATTTATGTGACCGAAATAAAAATTTGTAAAATTTAGTTAAGATACTGGTGATCATCATTGACATTGAATGTGTACAATCTTTAGCAATACCAAATTGATTGTATGAAAGCAAATAAGACCTTTAGTGTGTAACCATTTTTCATTGTGGTAAACGTTTTGAAGGGTAAACATCACAGTATAAGGTGATGTGATGTTAGGCTAAAGAGCCCCTATACCCGGGTGTGCGAGTGAGCAAACCATAGACACTGCGTTAGTGAGTACTACAGCCGAGTGCGTAGGGTGAGTTACGGCTACCTCTTGTGTTTTGTGCATAATGCATCTAAGAATTTAAAAAGAAGTATTACCGAAGCAGATCATATGGACTACAATTACCGCACCTAAATAGGCTTAATTAATGTAATACGTAAGAATTAGATTTAGATTCTATCAAACCAAGACAGGTACATTTTTTTTGTTATTTTTGCGTTAATTACAGTTCATTCAAAGAAAAAAGGTAATCCAACTTTAACTATTTTGTTGTTTTTAGTGTTAGGAATTTTGTAGTTTTAGTCTGAACGTATTTATTTGTTGGTGGTTTTTTTAAACCACGCCGTAGTATCTATTTACATGCGAATGTGTATATATATATATATATATATATATATATATATATATATATCTATATTTATTTATTTTGTCGTTTATTTGTGTCAATTGTGTGGCTAACTGATTACACCTTCTGATAAGCTAGTCTTTGCATATTTTCGAATTTAAGGATCGATTGGAAATTGCGTAATGAGCCAGGCCGAACACAAAATTTCATTTTAGCTTTTAAATATTAATGCAGAACACTACTAACGAAGTACTTCTTTTTTTTTGTTATTCAGCAAAAATTACAGTTTTGAAGTAGTAAAGTTTAAACCTATTAATAAATGTCTAAATACGATATTAAAGATAAGGTAGTAATAAAATATAACGATATTATTGATGATACAAGCACTAATCGCTCTAGGTTTGAATTATTCGGCAATTAACAAACAATTTTTTTTGAGATAATTCATTGTTAAACCGATTTCGTTTATTTTATTTAGAAATTTCTAAACTGGGATTATTTATTTAATTCAAAGTTTTATGACAGAAATATAAATTTACAGGTATACGAAGGACACTTAAAAAGGATTCAAATTAACGTCTTACGATTTGGGAATTTTCATTTGTACTGGATGTGTTCAATGAGTTTACGACGACCCGTGTTTTTCAGAATTTTTTTAAGCTTTTGGTTCAATTTATTTTGCAGTGTAATTGAATTTGAATGGTGAATGGTTTTACTGAGTAGGCTACAATCCTGTCTTCCACAGTCAGATAGGATTAATTTACCATCCCGCCTAAGACCATTTATTTTAGCAAAATATAAGATTGTGGTGGCGCCTAAAGACATTTTTTCACGGACGGAGCCTTATGAGTTGTAAATTAATGGTAAGTGTTAGGTGTTTGAAACTACTTTTCAGTCATTTTACTCCTTATATCGACCTCGTCTATTTCCACTGTAGAAAACATGCGATAGCAAAAATGGAGAAAACAAAAAGAAAAAGGAAGAGAAAATCAAGAATATACAAAGTGAAGAGGACGTATGGAAATTTTTAAAGAAAGAAAAGAGGAGAAGATTGACACAAACGGGCATACAAATAAAGGAATGGTAGAGATATTTCAGGAACGTACTAGAGGGGGAGAATATACAGGAAGGAGAATGAAGACAAAGAAGGGAAACATAAAACACGGGACGAATGAGAAGAAACAAAAGAATAGGAAGTAATAGAGGCAATACAGAAGGTGAAAAAAGGTAAAGCGGCAGATGAGGATGGGATACAAGGTGAGGAGTGGAAATATGGAGGAGAAAAGGTAGCAAAGATGATGTCGGAAATAGTAAACAAAATATGGATAGGGGAAGGATTCCCGGAGAGGTGCAGAGAAGGACATATATGCCCAGTGTACAAAAAGGGGGACAAAATACAAGTGACAGATTACAGGGGAATCACACTATTAAACACAGCATACAAAATATACGCGACCGTAATGGAAGAAAGGTTAAAGAAGGAAACAGAAGAAAAGGAACCGCTACCAGACGGACAGACAGGATTTAGAAAAGTAAGAAAAACCATAGATAAGGTATACCTACCAAAACACATGGCAAATAAGGAATTAGAAAAGGAAAAGTGGAAAATGGTAGCGGCATTCATAGACCTAGTAGCCGCATTCGATAGGGCGAACAGGCAAAAACTGTGGGAATGCTTAAGTAAAAAGAAGATAAACGAAAGACTAATAGAAAGGATGGAAGAAATGTACGAAAAAACGAGGAATAGGGTGAGGGTGAATGGGGAATTAAATGAAGGATTTGTATCAAGGAAGAGACTGAGGCAAGGATGCCCACTGAGCGCAAGCTTGTTCACGGTATACACAGGAGATGATGACATAGTGCTAATAGCGAAGGAAGAAAAAAAATGAATGGGATGCTAAAAACGATGGACAGATATTTGAAAAGAAAAGATTTGGAAGTAAATGAGAACAAAACGAAGGTAATGGTATTGAGAAAAGTGAGAGGAAAAAGGAAAAACGAGGAGTGGAAACGGAAGGAAGAGGAGATACAGTAGGTAAAGGTATTCACCTACTTGGGATACACGATGAGGCAAGACAACAAATATAGGGGGCATATAAAAGAACGAGTGAGAAAAGGAAACAAATTAATAGGGCAAGTGTGGAGTGTAGGAGAAAGACTGCGGAATGGACTTAAGGAAAAGGAAACTATTATTTGAGAAACTAATAGTGTGGTGTTATATGTGACGGAAGTGTGGGGGTGGAAAGAATATAAAGAGATAAAAGGATTGCAAGAAAAATACTCCAAGTGGGTACTGGGAGTGGAAAGAGAAACACCGGGACACATTATTAGAGAGGAGGTGGAAGCAGAAAAAATAAGGATGGAAGCGGGAAAGATAGCAGTAAAATATGAGGAGGAAATGAGTAGAAGGTCGGAGTGCAAGATTCTACAAGAACGCTGGAAAGAAATAAAAGAAGGAAGAATAAAATATGGACAGGAATCCAGAGAAGAATATTATAAAAGAAATGAGCATCGAAACAAGAAGTGGAGAGACCAAGAAGGGAAGGAGTGAGCGTGAGATGGACGAAGATGAAAGAAGGAAAATATAATACTAACTATAGGAATATCAAGGGCGAAGGGATACCGGGATATCTGAACGGGGAAGGGATGAAGGAAAGAAAGAAAATGATAGCGAGATTGAGATGAGAAACGAAGAAAACGGGAACAAATATTGGAAAAGGGACGCATACAGAAAATGTAGATTGTGCGGGAAAGAGATGGAAACGAAAATCATGTTGAAAGAATGCAGGGAGTTAAAGGAGGAGGATAGGACGGCAGAGCAGGTACTGGAGGGAGAAGGAAGGGGAGCGAATTGGATGGATGAAATATGGAAAAGAAGACGACAGTTAAGGTGCGAGGAGGTAAGAGGGAGGAAGACGGTGCAGGTGGAGTAAGAAAAGGAAAGTTAGCAAATAGACAATTTATTGTAAATAGTGTACACAATATCTTTGCAATATGTGTGAATAAATAAGTAAAGATTATAGATAGAGGACGCTGCAATCTTGTCTTTCACAGTCAGATAGGATTAATTTACCATACCGCCTAAGACTATTTATTTTAGCAAAATTTAAGATTGTGGTGGCGCCTAGAGACATTCCCGGACAGAGCTTTGTGCGTTGTAGATTAATGGTAAGTGTAAGGTGTTTGAAACTACGTTTGAATCATTTACTCCTTATATCGACCACACCCATTTCCACTTTAGCTGGCTTGGCAAGCCGCTTATTTCCGTAAGCACACGCGACGCCTAGTGCGGTTTGGACGTGTAACAGGTGAATGGACGGTCGATCAGGGTGAGTTGCATTAAACAACACAACCACTTCTGATTGATTGCGCAACCTATCTCCGAAACCAAACATGAACAGGATTTCAATTTATTCACATTCGCTTAATTTCATCATATTTTATACAATAACGGTAATGTAGTTATTAGATAAACTCACGATAACAATGCTGTCACCCATCAAAAGACTAAATACAAGTTGCTAACGTGCAAATAATTAAAATAATTATAGCAACATGTACAATTTAACGTTTTCGACAAAGAAATTTGCACATTTTTACTGTTTACGATAATTTTTATTCAATATTTCCTTATATAAGCATCGTCCATCATCCATTGTCGGACGTAGAAAGATGCGCCCTTTCTGATTCTGCAATAAAATATGGGGGTTGATATTTCAAAAAATGTCGATGACGTCATATCTTTTTCTTGACACACCCTGTATATTTGACTTGTACGTAAAAAATTCTAAATTGAAAATAAAAATCGACCGGGCCGAGCGTCTTCTTTCTAAACTCCCATTCGAATTTTAATTGAATTTATCAGCTACTTTACGAACGCACTGTATGAAAAAAAAGGATGAAACATTAATTTACTACAGAAAAGCCTTCATTCAGTAAATGAAGTAGATAATTTAATATTTTTTGTAAGTGTAAGCAATTATGTGACGTAATCGGAATAAGCGAAATAAAATTTTAATCAAAAACACAATAAAGTACACGTAGGTAAGTAAATACAAGCTTGGGGTCTTTGACAAATAGTTATTGTACGCATCGTACGTGATTCAATTTAAGGCACAAAACATCGATTTATTCAATAAATCATAATTTTATTATCAAAATTTATACCTAAAAAAAAGATATTTTATGAAAGTAAATTAATTGAAACATACTTAGGTGACACATTTTTCAACATTATCCGTTTCTTTACTCAAGATTACAACAAAACCTTTTAGGAATCTTTGACATTTCTTACAAACTTTGAATGTTTTAATTACTAAGTTTTCCCGTTCAAAAGGAATGTACTATTTCATTTCCTTAAGCTATTTTTTAATCAGCAAACTAGCTGTTGCTGTTGACAGAAAATTACTACTTATCAGAAAAATAAGCGTGTTCATACTGTACCCGGTTAAATAATTACAATGTCATGTTGGTTTACAATCTTGATATAAGGAAACGGAAATTTGCTTACAAACGATGTCTCGTATTAACGAAAATATATTTATAAAGCAAATGACAGGAAACATCTAAAGTAGGGAAATGATTAATTATATGGCAACCCTTATCAAAGATTTTCACGCTTTAACGTACATTGTACAAACTGCTGTCACCTGCTGAAACACCAACCTTTTTTTAATATTTAAAAAATGTAAGACCATAAAAAGTACCCCAGTCTTGCACAAATAAGCACAGATGAAGTTTAAAGTTTGAAGTTTTTATCACACAGGCAATTTATAAAACACTATTTGTCGTGGAAATTTAATTTAGAAGTTTACTTGAAAATTGTTGGTATATAAGTAACATGCGACCTGCATTTGTTTTTCTACAATACAGATCACAAAGCTTACAGAAGAGAAACTTAAACATAAAAAACCATTAATCATTGAGTCTAAGGGGCATTTCTCACAATATATTTGTAGTTAAAAAATAAGAAATGAAAACAAATCCGGCATCTCAAAGATTAATCTTTTCAAAGCATGTCAGACGATTTATATACGATTTTGAGTTTTTCTTTAGAAAAATATACGACGGATCAAAATTATAAACGGATTTATACATAATTATTTATCTCTAAGAAATTTTGATGATAGCTTTGTTGATTTTTAGCTGTTACAATGGCGTTGTTGATTCATGTAAATTAAATTAGATGGAGAAAATTGTAACCATTGAAGTGAAAGTTTAGCAAAAGAAGAAATGGTCAACACATTCAGAACGAAACATGAAGGTTTTATAATAAAGTAATAACATGGATTATAACAAACCAACGCAACTATGTAGGTACACTACTAAGAAACCAACCAAATATAATAACCCTATCTCTCCGGATTTTTAAATTTTTATTTTGATATTTTTCTGTTGATGAGTTGAAAGTAAACACTATGAGAAGTACAAACGTAGCAACATTTATTTATTTTTTCATCAGTGTGGCAAAAAAACAGTAGTGTTTTATACTGAGCCATATACAGGGTGTCCCAGTAAGGTCAGCCTCCGGCGGTACCTCAGCACCATTTCATCGCAGAGCGTTCGGAAATTTTTTTTTTTTATTTATTAAACAGCAATCAAAGGTATACAGTACATCTTCAAGCTATTTTGTTGACTTAGGAACTGGATAGGGCAGTTCCTTGTGACGTTGATGAGCTTATCCAGCGAGAACAACTCTTGGATCTTGTTTAAGGTCCATTGGTCTCTTCCTTTTCAGTCTTCTTTGGCCCGCATCTTGTAGGAGAGGTTGGAGAAGGGTGTTTGTATGAAGTTCTAGTCTTTAGTGGTGTTTCTTACTTCGATCTTTAATCAGTTCTTGGACAGTTTGTACATTGAGGTCCTGATGAAGCATCTGGTTTGTTATATACCACGGGCATCAGTCATTGCGCGAAGAGTTTTGAATCGAGCGCGCTGGATAATGGCAGTGTTCGATTTGCTAGCGCATCCCCATAACTCAATGCCGTAGGTCCAGATTGGTACGATTATAGTTTTATACAGAAGTATTTTACTTGCTAGTGACATTCGGGAGTTTCTGCCAAGGAGCCAATAGATTTCTCTCAATTTTATACCAATTTGTTTTCTCTTTTTATTAATATGCTCTCTCCAGATCAGCTAACTATCGAGGTGTAGTCCTAAATATTTTACGCATGAGGTTCTTGGTATTTCTATATTGTTGACGTATACTGGGGGGCATAGTTCTTTTCTTGTCGTAAACATTATGTACTGGGATTTCGCTTCGTTAAATTTTATTTTCCATTTCTGGAGCCACTCTTCCAGGAGGAATATGTGTTCTTGGAGGTTGGAGGATGCAACTAGGGGGCTTTCATGTGTTGCCAGGAGAGTCGTGTCATCCGCGAAGGTTCCTGCTATGGTGTGGTCAGTTGTGGGAAGGTCAGATGTATATATGAGGTATAATACTGGTCCCAGTACGCTGCCCTGCGGGACTCCTGATTTAATAGGCTGGAATTCGGAAGTTTAACCGCGTACCCTCGTTCGAAAACATCTGTCTTGTAGGTAAGATTTGATGAGATAGAAGTATGCAATAGGTAAGCATTGTTTGATTTTATACAGCAAACCTTCTTGCCAGACCTTGTCAAAGGCCTGGCTGACATCCAGGAAGACCGCTGCTGTGCATTTCTTTGCGTCTAATGCTTCGTTAATTGCATCTACCACGCGGTGACACTGTTGAATAGTAGAGTGCTCGGTGCGGAAGCCAAATTGATGATCGGGGATTACTTGGAGTAGGTCTTTTATACGATGTAACAGCAGCTTTTCTAAAAAAAGTTTGGAGATTGTTGATAACAGGCTTATTGGTCTGTAGGATGCTACGTTGGTGATCGGTTTCCCAGGTTTAGGAATAATAATAATTTCGGACTTTTTCAATTCTTTAGGCCAGTATTGCATCCTAATATAGCGTTAGAGATGTATGTTAACATAACTAAGCTCTTTCTTGGTAACTTTTTTAACATTACTGTGGTTATCTGATCTATGCTTGGTGCTTTTTTAGTATTTAAAAGTGAGATGATATGTTTGATTCCTTTTGGAGTTATTAGTGGGATATTTGTAATGGAGGTGTTGTCTGGGTGATTATTGTTTAGGAAGTCGGATATGTGTTGATCAGGAATATCATTGTTAGGTGTAAATACTGTAGCTAGGTATGAAGCAAAGAGATCTGCCTTTTCTTGGTTACTTTTAGCCCAATGACCTATGTTTGGTGATTCTACTCGTACCGGGTAGTTTGTTACTGTTGGTTTTCTTGCAGATTTAATTGGTCGCCATATTGAACTGTCGTAACGATTTAGATTAGTTATGTAGTCTGTTAGATTCGCTTCTCTCATTTGCCTTAATTTTTGTTTTAGTTGATTGGTTAGTTGATTGTATGTTCTTCTTTCATCAGGAGCGTGAGTTTGCTGCCATTTCTTTCTGGCTTTCCTTTTCTTTGCTATAAGTTGTTTAATTTCCATGGGAATTTTAATATTCTGTTTGTGAGTTTCCATTTTAGGTGTTGCTTTTAGAGCAGCATGTTGCAAAGTATCTATAAGCCGTTTGGTTGCTTCCTCTAGTCCTCCGGGGGATTTTAAACTTATTTTTAGATTGATGTTGGATGCAATTTCACTTCTAAATATATCCCAGTCTGTTTTTCGATTATGAAGTCTTTCCGGTTTTTTAACTGTGATAGCTGCAGTACTAATAGTGGCTATTATTGGCGTATGGTCTGATGATAATTCATAGTTAGACGTTACTTCTATGTACGTAGTGGAAATGCCATTCGTAATGTAGAAGTCAAGAAGGTCTGGTATTTTACTGTTGTCACTTGGCGAATATGTTGGGCTGCCGGTCGAGTGGAATAAATAGTTTTTTTCTTGTATGGCTTTCAACAGCTCTCGTCCTTTGGTCGTGGTTAGTCTTGAACCCCACACTATATTTTTGCTATTGTAGTCGCCTCCTGCGATGAATTTTGGACCGACCAAGTGTTTGGAAGAAGTGTAGATAGTTTTCTTTCTTGAGGTTGTGCCGAGGTGGACAATACACTGCAAAAACTGTTAGTTCATATGGCAACGTTTTGATTTTTAGTGATGTAGCTTGGAGATAGTCTTTTTTATATTCAGGTAGTACGTAGTGGTCTATGGAAGATCTTATTAGGATTACAGATCCGGCATGTGCCGTATTATCAGGATGGTTTCTATGATATAGTGTGTAGTATTGGACTTTTAGATAAGATTTGTCAGTGAAGTGGGTTTCGCTTACTGTATCGCTTACTCTATCAGGTGTTGTTGAAGAAAGAGGATAATTTCATCTCTGCGTTGTAATAGTCCATTGGCGTTCCATTCTGCAATCCTAAGAAATTTAGCCATTAGTTTGTCCTGCTCAATAATGTCGTGAGAAGGTTCAAGACCGTTGTTCTGTTGCATCATTTGACTGAACATATTCCTAATTCTTCTAAAAATTTATTTAATATAATGCCTATGTTATCATCATGTTGTGTTGTGGTAATATTTCTGTTGCTTGTAGCATTCTCATAACTGCTATCTTGATCTATATGTTTTTGGAGTGTCTTTGGGGTATTTATTTGGTGCCTGGTTTTATATTGATTAATGTTTGCAGCATTATTGGTGTTTTTAAGTAAATTGTGATAAAACTCACAACCCATGTAGTTGGCCGGGTGAGGCCCTCCACACAGTGCGCAGGTTGCTGGGGTTTCTTTATTTTTGTTGCAGTTTGTAGTGTTGTGTGATCCCCCGCATTTGACACAAAGGAAGGGTCTATTACAATACGTTTTTGTGTGGCCGTAGAGTTGGCACCGTGTGAACTATTTTATTTTGCAAGGCGTTGATTTTATACGCATCTTTGTTTGTTGCTGCAGGCTCTAAATCCACAAAAAACATGTTTAATGGTTACTTCGTTCTCCTATTCTTCGCGTTAAGTAAATTGCGAACCATGTGTCCCATGTTTTCGAGTTCCTCTTTAATATCTGCTGGATCTACTGTGTGATGAAGATATTTTATTACAATTCTGTAAGCTCTCTCTTCTTTTGGCTGGTACGTATGATGAATGATGTTATTTTTTCTTTCATATATTTTGTAAGTTTTCGGTAGCATTCTGGTGTATTGGTATTGATTTTAATAGTGTTGTCTGCCATTGTCTTAGTGACGAACTGCTCCTCTTCTAGAATTTCTGTGAATTTTTTTATCATGCTTCCATAGTTGACTACTCCATAAACATATATTGGGTGGAGGTTTAGGAACTTTTTCAGTTGGTTTGGTATTATTTTCTGTGGTTTTAACATCCTCCGTTGAAAGTGCATCATATCTGTTTCTCACACTGGTTTCGTCCCTCGTATTTGTGTCATAATTTGTTTTTCCTCTTAACGCCCTTTACAATCTGCCATGGATTTTCTTTGTTAATGTCTTTGTTAATGTCTTCTGTTTCTTCGCCACTAGTTGAGATCATACTTACAAGCTGTTTGTGACTGCTATGTTGTGAAAAAGGCAGATGATTTTGCTGTAGGAATTGTTGTTGGTTGGGTAAAAATATATATTGCGAATGGCTTGGGATCAAGGACATTTGCGAGCTGGAAGGATACATTGGAGATAATTGAGATAATGGTACTTGAATTTGAGGTGTTTGGTGAAGCATTTCTGGTTGACTCTGCACATTGATGCACATTTATTTGAGGATTATTTATTACATCGTTATTAAAAGCTCCCAAGGGGAAAATATTTATCGCTTTCTACACTATCACTAAACGCGTATTTTATTTGCAGCACTGGCAATAAAATATAAATAACCTAAGATTAACTTATCTGTAGATTTCCGAAGCGCTTCGAATGTGTTATCAGAACATGTCTTTACGCTACGAATTTCAAACCGATACTTCGGCAAAAAAAAAATGTATTATAAAGATTACCAAGGGAAACTACTGAAAATTATTTTGAAGTTCATGCCTCTACCGCTAGGTGGCGCAGTATATATGATCTTACTAAAAAATGCCTGGACACGATTTGACTAGTAACCGGTCTGCCGAATACGGTATTGCTCAAGAGAACATTACAATTGCCTCGGATTGCCTAGCTATAAGGGGCGGTCAATGTCAAAACAGGCAAGCCCCGTTGCTGACGACTGGGCAAGCAATGAATGGATAGTCGTACTTGGAATGTTACACTTGTCTTATGAAATTAGGTTAGGACTCACACACAATTATACAAAGGGGCCGCGACAGGGGGGCGAAGGCCCCCAAGAAGCCACGGCAATGGTTATGTATGGTAAAGAATTTGAAATTGTGAATGCAATGTACGAAAGGCAGCTTGATACTCTGTGTGTATGGGAAACAAAGTGCAAACGAAAGGACGCTGTGGAGATAAAGGGTCGCAGCCTAGCACTATGATCAGGAGTTAAGACTGAAGTGCATGGCGCAAAAGGAGTTGAGGTGACCGTAAGTGAAAGAGCGAAAACATGTGTTAAACAGTTCGAATTGGTATCGCCCTGGGTAATGTGGGTTAGAATGAAAATGGAGTTTCGAAGAATTTTTCTTATTGCATGCTATGTACTCATGGACAAAGTGACCAAGAGTGTGAGAACTTCTGGAATGATGTAGAGAACGTGTTGAACGTATGTAAGCCAAACGGAAGAGTGATGGTATTGGGAGATAGGAATGGATGGGTAGGTGTACAGAGAGAATATACTGAACGCGCTCTAGGAAAGTTCGGAGACTAAAGAGTCAATGAGAATGGTGAACGCCTGGTGATCATCTGTGTGGAGAGAAGACTGCTTGTATCTAATACATGGTTTAAACATAAAAATGCGGATATGTATACATGGTAAAAAGGTAAATCTAAAAGTATGATTGACTTGATAGTGTTTGAAGAACGACTTAGAAACCTGGCGAGAGTCACAAAAATGGCGAATGAAGCTGAGAAGGATCTTAAAATAAATGAGGTAGAGAAAACAGCTGGAAGGTTAATAAACGGTAAAGGAGCAGGTGTCATTGGTGAAATGCTAAAATATGGAAGTGAAAATCTTATACGAAGATTGCGTGAATTATTCAATATATGCGTTAAATGTGGAAAAGTGCCGAGGGATTGAAAGAGCGCGATCATTGTACCACTGCATAAGGATAAGTGGGACAAGAGTGATTGCAAGAACTACAGAGGAACAAGTTTACTCAGTGTACCTGGTAAAGTACTTAGAAGAATACTGATTGATAGAGTGTGAGAAACTGCACAAACTAAGATTTGGTATGTACACTGTGCAGGGTGTCATTATGCCAAGGAGAGAATGTGTTAATCAGATCTTTGCTCTCCAGCAGGTGATCGAAAGTGTTGAAGTGTAAAAAGGAAGCTGTACTGTGCGTTTGTAGATCTGCAGAAAGCATATGACAGAGTGAATAGGGAGAAGCTGTGAGAAATATTAAATGAATATGGCGTAAATAGGCGTCTAATGAATGGAATAAGGGCAATATACAACGGTAATCGGGTATGTGAGTGGAGGTATCAGTGAATACTTTAACAATGCGCAAGGAGTGAGACAAGGCTGTGTGATGTCACAGTGGTGTTCATGTATATGGATAAATATGTTAGGCACAGCTGCAAACTACTCTGAGGAAGTTTGATACAGTCGGTGAGAGCATGGACCTAAAGGTAAACATGAACAAAACTAAGATTGCGATGTGATTGAAAGTATGCGGACGATAATGAGAAACGAAAGTATGAGTCTAGCTGCGAACCGAGCAATCTATAATGTGTTTGTCAATACTGTAAGGAAGTAAGGCATGGATATGCCAAGAAAAGTACGAAAGAAGAATAAATGCCGTGGGTATGAGATTACTGAGAAGCACATGTTGTAAAACGAGAAGCTATAAGATAAAGAATGAGTGTATAATAACTGAGTTTGGCGAGCAAAGGATGATGACGATAAACTTAAAAGTAGTACATAACGTTGGTTTGGTCACATTGAGAGAATGAACAACGCAAGATTAACGAAACAACTATATGTAGGTGAGGTTAGAGGTAAGACCGTGCCTGATAGGCCGCGTAAAACTTGGCTAAATGTAGTAGAATGTATGATAAAAGAAACAAATATAAGCAGTTTTAAAAGCAAAAGGACATGTTAGAGGCAATGTATGAAGCCCGCCGAAGCTAGGGAGGTATGCAGAGATAGGAAAGCACGGAGAAAGTTCGTTAATAAAAAATAAACAAGATATAGGGATGGTTTTGCCTACCCCGCAAGGGAATGGACTGAAGGTTAAAAAATGCCTTTTTAATGAAAATTTGGCGATCAGTGCATAAGACGAGTACTTTTAATATAAAGTTTGTAATGTTTTGCAAATTCTTTGTAATCCAGTTTAAGGTCTAAGCCTCAAGATAAGGGTGGTAGGAGAGGCGAAAGCCATCTGATTAATTAGTTTCGTCAAACCGAAATTTATAAAGTACTTCTCATTTGCCAAAATAAGGTTTTTCAAGCATAACAGTGTAAAAAACCGCTGTATTAATACTTCCACGTCCAAAAATCCGTTTTTTATAAATAACTCGAAAACGATTAACTTTACAAAAAAATTACAAGAATTATTTTCGATCAGAAATTTGGTTTTATATCTGTTCCAAAAATTTAAAATCGTGTGGACGGGTTCCAAAATCAAAATTTTCGAAAAAATTGCAAAAGCAGTCTTTGTGAGAAATGTTATTTCTTGTCTAATGGTATTTTCACTTTTTGAAGATGTTAAGTACTTCCGGAGATATTTAGGAAAAAACAGTTTTTTAAAGGAACGGTTTTTTGCTAATATCTTGTAAACCGTTTGTTGTCCAGAAAAATTATAGGAGCAAAAATACTCACAATTACATTACTAATCACATATTAAAAGTAAAAAATAAAAATAAATAAAAATTTGCAAAATAGGTACTTACCCCCCAATTTTACCCCTTTCCCATACCCCACTGATCCCAATCAGTCGATTTGGGTGGATGACATCTATATGTGTGCCAAATTTCAAGTTGATATGTTAAATACATCGAACGTTATGGAGTACACACCCAGGCAGACACACAGGCAAGATTTTTTTTTGCTCAGATTTTGTTTTTAGATGTTTTCGAACATTTTAAAGCGATTGAGCAAATAAAAATTTTTGAAAATTATTTTAGGGATACAGTAGTTCTTATCCGTTGGATGTGGGAGTAAAATTATATTTTGCTTTTAAAACCACCGCTAGAGGGCGTTTTTGAAATGTAACCATACTATTATTTATCATAGCCAGAAAACACCTTAAATTTGTAAAGTATTGGTGAAAAAGGAAGTTCGATATCTTTATTAGTTAAAAAGCAATAGTAAGATGAAAATGTGAAACCAAATACTTTATTACCTACGCATGTCTTGTTTCAATTTTTTTCACAAATATTCAAAAATTGCATTTATGCACAAAAATATACAAAATATCTATTTCAAATTTATAGTTTTGGTAATATTTTCAGTTTATTAACTTTAAATTTGGTACTCTGTGACATAGTAAACAGGAGCACCACGGTGGCCCAAGTACAGCGTTTTCATTTTTATCGAGAATGCCTTGCAATAAATGGTGGTGTTGTAACATCCGATAGTAATTTTGACAGATGTCCAACAGTCGGAAACAAAGCTGGGCGAAGATGAGAAGAGCATCTGAATAAAAACAATATAATTTCCGTTCTGCAAACCGAAATTTATAAAATAGCTTGTATCTGGCAAAAAAAAAGGTTTTTTAAATACAGATTTCATTATTATTGTATAATACGAGGGTCACTGATAAAATTCGTAGAAAATGTAAAAAATGTACACATGTTACGTAAATTTTTTTATCGTTTTTCAAAATATTCTCCCTTAAGATCTACACACTTTTGCATTCGGTAAGACCAATCTTCAAAACATGTTTGCCACTCCGAGCGAGGTACCTCCAAAACAAGTACTTTAATAGTTATTAATGATACTAGTTCGATATGAACGTCATAATGAAACGCGTGTAAAGTTAAACCACGAGGCGTTAGCCAACAAATTTTTACGTTGACAACGTCATTATTTGCGTTCAATTTTGTTTTACTTGAGCTTCACGCACTAATGGACTGAATTTAACAAATTGTACAGACTTTATAATTAATGTTTACAATAAATAAATGTTGGTAAAGATTTTATAATGAAGTAAAAGTTGTAAGTAACTTTGTTTTTGCCTGTTTTTTATTTTAAAATTTGCGTGTTATTATGAGTTCATAATGGCACTGGGTGCTATTATGAAGGCCATAATGACACTCAAATGAAGATGATAAATATGTCATAATGACACGGGCGTAGATTAAAGCTTTAACGGCCCCTTCAGGTGAAGAAAAACGCTTACCACCCATTTTACTTTTGATGTTTTTGGACAAAAAAAATTCACTGGGATCAGGCGAATATGGGCAACGAGTCACTAATTTTACATTTTGGCTAGTACACAATTCTGTAGTTTGTCGTAATGTGTGCGCACTTGCATTGTCAGGATGCAGAATGGCTCGCTTATTTATATTGCTTTTTCTAATTTCACCGATCACCTGGGGGAGACAAATTGAAGTATTCTAATCAGCAGTCATCTTCGATCTTCGAATGCAACATTACTGGATTATCCGAAAAAAACAAGCAATCATTTTCTTTGAAACGCTTTGTGACATCACCACTTTTGTTGGTTTAGGTTCACCTTGGAACACTCATACAGATCAATGCTGTTTAGTTTTAGGCTCATATAAATATATCCGTGTTTCGTCACCTATTATTATGTAATACACAGAATTTGAACGTCCATGATCAGGTTTTTTAAGCATTTCCTTGCACCACTTGATACTTGCTTTTTTTCGAGCTTCTATCAGATTGTGAGGAATCCAACGACTACAAAGCATCCTTACATTTAAATGTTGTGTCGAAATGGTATGTATTTGTTTCGCAGCAATGCTTAAGGATGCCTACATCTCACTGTATGTTGCATGTCGATCTTTGTGACAACATAAGTGCATGGTCGTCCCTCGCGAAAATCGTCATCAAAAGTAGATATTCAACGTTTGAATTCTGCAAGACATTTATGGTTTTGGGTGGCGCTTGATCACCAAATAACGATTTTAGTTTTTCCACACATTACTGTGGAGTTAAGCCGTATCGAAAGTCATAAAACATCATCACTCGAAAATCACGATTTGAAATATCTATTTTTTCACAAACTTACTACTTTTAAAATTCTGCTGAAATGAAACTGCTCTGTTTACTATCAAACTGTCAGTTGTGCTAATGGTATAAAATGCTAAATTTTACGATTATCACAATCCCAGACCCTTAGCATTGATTCCACGAACTTTAGCAGTGATACTCGCAATAATAATGAGATCTATGTCTAATTGCTTTTTAAAGTCACAGCTAAAAAACTTTTTTATCTTTTTTTTGTAATTTTTTTTATTTTTCCTATAATGTTTAAAATCTCTCATGTAATTACTTGATGACAATTGGAAAGCACCCCAAATTTGTTAAAAAACGGTAAAAAATTCTCCTATAATTTAAAGAACAGGGTACAAAGGTATAGCAAGAGGAACACTTAACTTTATGAAGAATATCGCGTTGAATTCCCATGCATGCATAATGTTAAAATTGCATTTAGGTATCAAATGAAAAAATTGGCTGTTTAATAATTCTTTACGTATTGTTATAAAACTTCATAGTTAAAGCTTTAAAAGTTATTATCAGTAAATGAAGACAACAGAAATGCATTTAAAAGGAATGAAAGTATACATTATACATACAAATTCAACACCCCTATAAATATTCAAAATGTTTTCCGTTACATAAGATCCATTTACTTATTTGACCCGCATTTTTCCAACACCGTGGAAAAAATGCGTGGAACATACGTCATGTTGGTACCACATTATTTTTCTAATATTTATCTGAACGTTTTCTAATAAACCTAATACGGTGATTGGTCAAAAATTGGTGGTATTCTGTGTAATCAATTTCACTATCAGAAGCATTACCTACAACAAAATCCCCTTCTTCGTCGTCATTGTCGCTAAATACGTATTACGTAGTTATCATCATCACTATCTTCTGAAGCACGCCTTAGTTCTTCCTTAGTTAGATATTTACGTTAGGTCATTTTGATACTTATACGTATAAAACCTACATTCAAAGAGTTGTGTAAGTAAAAGTAGAAATAACGCTATTAGAACTTCATATAGTAATAAAATAATAATTGTATTCCTGGTTATCCCTGTACGTGTCTCCTCACAAGCGAAAATGACACAAAGCTAAATAACAGATAATAAAGTTTATATAAAAACTTGCCACCTAACAACAGTACGTCTACAACTAACAACAAGCACGGACAAAATGATGTTTTTACGATAATAGCAGAAATATTACAAGCTGCGACATGTCTACACCACGTCTATGCTCGATAAACCACCTGAATATTCCAAGTGGCTAACGGACACATTTGGGTTTTTACGCTATATTCTTTAAAAACTTTAAAATTAATAATACAATTTTATTTTTAAAAGTTTTATTGAATTATATGAATAATAACATGTAAAAAATAAAATACATGAAGCCATGTCGCAAGACGCAAGACTAAAATGAAAAATGAATCCGTTGGACACTACTGGGTTGTTAAGGGTTAAATCTTAATTTGTTAGTCACGTGTTTATATAATGTAAAGGATGGTGACAAGTGAAGCTTGCCTTCACCGAGCACCAAACAAAAATTAAGACTCGTTTGGAAAAGTTTATTTAAAATAGTTATGCTACGGTAATTATTTTGTGGTTTGGTGTGACCACTCTAGGACGGTTTGCGGACACCGGGCGCCACCCAAAAATAAAATAAGGTAATACCCAGGCGATCTATGGATCCAATTCAGAACGTGTGCGGTTTTCAAACGACTGCTCTAGATGGTACAGCGGAGGAAAAATCCAGGGTCTTGTCCTATGGTAGAAGATGTACCTAAAACAACGTTAATTCGGACGGACGATGGATACGGTAGTTGACAATGGTCACAGGTCTCTTTGACAAACAAGATCCTTCACCAATGATTCGTGATGTATGAATGATTCTTAATAAATACGAGCTCCATTAATTGATTTAAATTTCAATGGTTGCGGTCTAAACATGAGCGGTGATTAGTAACAAAGCAATTTTTGCTACTGATATTACAACAAATTGAATACGTACTTTTAGAGCGGGTATCTATTAACCTTAATAAAATTAGTTAATTTAAACTACTCTTTACCTCATACTCATTAACCGAATGTAGCTTCGTCTGTGCAATAGCAGTGAGAACGAAAAGATAAGTATTCGGCCGTATCACTTGCCTACACACACACACACACACACCCACAGATATATATATATATATATATATATATATATATATATATATATATATATGCATATAGATAATACGAAACATTAACGGTGGGGCGGTTAGAAATCCCCAGGTCTCCTATGATGAGGCAGCAGCGTCACAAGATGTTTTTAATTAATATTAAATCAATTAATGAATTAATGCTTATTTTAACCTTCCCAAATTATTGGTCATTAAATAACGAATCGATTGATGTAAAATTTGTCACTTTCTACTAAAAAAAAATAACTATTCTACGGAATGTTTTAATTATTAGTTACTGACACATTTGTCTAGTTATAACTCAAAATTTACAAAGTCGGTTGCTTCTTGCACATATGTTAACAGTTGGATTGTATTATTGAAATAGTTTCTTTACACAAGGGAACGAGATTACAATTTCTATTGTAGTTGTTTACCTAGTTCATTCGATAGAAATTATTTCAGTTTTAACTTTAATTATTTATATCGAAAATGTTATTTAACAATGTAATTTTCCAAGAAATCAATTAATTCATAAGAACGGTGTTAATTATTAATTTGAGACTCTTTTAATTATATGTATATGGTTTCAAATTATATTTATGAATAATGTGGTGTATTTATCTCTAACTAATATTAGGATAACAGGTTTTGAGTGTAATTCTTCCATTCACAAGATGCATCTTAATACAAACTAAATTATTATTTATCAAGTTTTAATTTCGGAATAAAAAGAAAATTTACATTTTTAGTTAACGGCAATCTTTTTAATTATTGTTTATTATAAACAATTTTACTTTGAATATCCAAACTTTAACATTATATTTATTTCACATTCATTACTAATCACGATAATTATTTGTAGTACTTAATTTCATCTATATTGACGGACTTAATTACGGTTTTTGTTAGTGGAGGAAAAAGGAAAAAAAACTAACCTTCGCAATAAATATTTTTGTAGAATTAAGCATTGCTTACTTTACTTAAGTAAATTCCACAAGTTGTATAGTTATTCTGTATTGTGTATTACTTGTTTTTTCTCTAATAAATTTAAACACCTTATATGATGCTTAGAAGCTATTTTGTTTAGTAAACGTTTTCGTGTCTCATCAGCGAAGTGAGAAGTTAGTTCCCTACACGTATGCCGGGACATTACTTATAGTACATCGGATTCGTTACGTTTGTAAAGTTTATAAATCAAACTTTGATAAACGTTTTCACTCTTTTTCTAAGTGATTTCGTTTTCGAAAAAATAAATTAAATTTTTCTGGTTTATTTGTCTCGTGCCAGAGAACCTTGGCAACTAAAGTCCACATTCGTCCTAAAAATCTATTTTGGATATTACTTAGATACATAAGTTACTATATTATACTGTTCTGCGTAATTAATTGTCTTTTCCGCTATAAATGACACAAAACGAAATAAGTTTAATCAAATAAAGCTAATGGACTTAGCACGACAAAATGTTGTCTTGCTGTTATCAAGAAGCTTTTTTTCTTATAATCCAGGTTTAAAAAAATATCTAATTATTTTAGGTAGTATTTCTATAACTACATTTAAAAAACCGTCAAACGTCTGGCACAATACATAAATATTTTTCTTTGATGTTCATATTTACGTTAAATTACATATCTGTATATTATAGCAATCCTCTTTGTAACCAATCATTCTACTTCTTTGAGCTTTTTCATTTTCTGTCTACATAGCTTACATGATCTTCTCAATTTTAAATAAAATTTATTAAAACTTTTCTGTGTATAATTTATTCATTACTCATTCATATCTATTTTGAATGACATACAACATTTGCAGATACTAAATACATTTGAAACAAGATTTAACTTAATTTAGTAATTTTAGGTTTAGCACCTTAATGTATTTAAACCAATTATAACGTTTACTCAAACTATTTACTATCCTAAATCTAAAGGCAAATTAGAAGATTTTAGGGATATTTCAAAATAATACTGTAGTTCTGTAGTATGTTTTAACAGGGAGTTTATAAAATAAAACTAAATGCAGTTACATTGTTTTATGGTTTTAAATATAATTAATTTTGTGGTTGCAAAACTAATTAGTTGTATCATAGCCGCAAGTTGTACATGACAATAAATTTTGACATTAACATAGAAGATGTATTTTGTGAATCGCGCGTAGTAGGTTACATACAGGATGCAAATAATTTTGAAGAGAAAACTAAAACAATACAGAGTTGCATTTATTAGACAATAATGAACGAATCCTTTGTAATTAAATTTCTAGAAATAAACTATTTCTTTCGTAGAAAATACTTTTCCAATATTCATTACGGCTAAACTTAGCAGTTTTTCTTTTTTAGAATTGGCAACAAATCGACTGTATCTTAACTTTCAATGTTTTAGTGTTGTGAGGTATAATTAATTGCACAGCTATGCCTGAACTTTGGATTTTACTTGTATTGCTATTTCTGTTTAGGTGGTGAATTCAGTATTCTAGAATTGAAAACATATTTTCAACAGCTTGCGGTGCTCAATATACAAGCATTGTACGGGAGCTACGTAGTCTAGTAAAGAAACCGCAAGTTTTTTCGACAAAAACATCTTATTTTTAAATCTCTTACTAGATCAATACAATTATTTCTTATTCGAAGTTAGCAATCCCTTTATTGTAGGTCGATGAAGCTGTTACTGGTTTAAATGGGAAGCTAGAAAAAAAAACAAACCAAAATATTGAGATCCGTGAGCAAGCTAGCCGGTATCTAAATTCGACGCCCAAAGGAAATTAATATTTCTAAACTGAAATTAATTAATTTGAAACATTTCACTTTCTTTCAATGAAAGACCCTTCATTTGTCAAGCTGAAAGATCAAAACATATATTCACGCTAAAACAAAAGCGTTTTAAATAACTCAAAAGTAGTGAATCAGTACTTTCCGTGGTTTACACAATACCCAAAGATCATATACATAGTCAAGAATCATACAACTCAAAAACGAATCATATCAAGATTCAAAAGTCATATAACTATTAACTTAAACAAACTGTTTATATGGGAAACAATATTAGGAAAAATAATTCAACTGGCTACTTTTTATTTACTTAAAATTAATTCATAGCAACTCATCGAAACAGAAAGTAAGAACATAAATAAAGAGGGTACTGAACCTTCTCCAAGGGAAAACACTTTTCACTACTGTTAGCAATATTCATTTAAAAGTTTATAGTAAAAGGAACGTCCATTACTTCGGTTCGACAATTCACAAATGATATTTACACGTACCGGGGATTATGGGTAGAGCGTAATTAATTGAGGTAAATTTAAAAGTACATAAAAATTATTAAACCAAAATGACGGTTAAACCTTGTTTAATTTAAATTTAAAGGAGATAATGACGTATTCGTACGTAGATTAACGTGAACTTTGTTACATTTATATTAAGCAGTTCTTGTCGTCTTCTGCGCATATACCAAAATGGACACCAAAATTGTGTTTATATGTGCAATTCACAAATTAATCAACTAATAGAATGAATTCTAATATCATACAGGACAAGTAAGAGAAGTTCATTAAATATAGGTCAAGCTGCTTAATAAGATAACACGGTGTAATGTGAAGAATGTGGAAAAACTGATAAATAGCTATCCTCAGTAATATCCATGAATTACATTCAGCTTAAGGTAAGTAACTAACTGTCATAATACCTAAGGGACTCAACACTTTTATTTTTACATGCAGCAGCAACGTAGAGCAATGGATGTAGTACCCGAGTTCAGAAGGAAAGTAATAACAAGATTTATGACTTTTTGACGACTTGAAGTCCTTACTCTGAAGGTGGTGTCGTAGCGAAGCCTGTGTAGACGAAAGACATCGGAATAAACACAATCGTGGGACGTAGAATGGTTCAAGCTAAGTATTAAGGTTCCTGTCGAGGTAGCAAGGTCAAGCAACGGTTTAATTCCAGCAGTATCGCCAGTGTAAGATAGTAGGTGTGCAGAGGCACTGAAGATGCTAAAAAGGAAGGTTACGTGAATATTAACATAAGGCAAACTTTACGGTCTTTACCACTAAGATTTTAGGCGTGCACGACAGGTGGTACGAAATGCCTTCGAATAGTCGAATCGAAGATTTATACTCTTAATTACTGTAGCGTGTTTCCAATCGCTAATGAAGAATGTTTAAATTAATATCAAATAAGAAGGTCTTAAGAAAATATCTTACCCATTTTACGATGGAAAATTTATTTATATCCACAATTATCTTGCAATCAACAAGAGAACAGAAAATTTGTAGAGAATGTCTTATTGGGCTTGATCTTTCTACTTTATAGCCGAAATCGGATAGGATGAAGAAATCGTAGAAGAATTCACAAACTTTTCTCGGCGTTATAAAATGGCGACTTTACAGAAAGGACCGAAAATTTTTCTTTTTAAATGCTTTGTTATCAACCATATGGTCAATCAAATATATTTCATTGTGTTTGAATTTCATAACCTCACCCTCTAACGAGCGTTTCATAAATTCAATCAGTTATTTGTTAAAGAATCCCATTAAATATTTCAGGATTCGGCTATTGGCCGACATATACACTTTTTTCACCAAAAATGTGTTGTAAAATACCTTAAATAACAGGGACTAAAGAAATTTAAATTAGTAGAAGAATTTTCAATACAGGGTGTACGAATTGTACGTTATTTCGCATCGATAAAATATCACAATTTGTAGTAATGATCAGCCCTGCAATAGATTTGTGAAAGCATGAACTTAGCCCGTCACAAAGCCAAATCGCTATTTACTGCAGGGATTTCATCTGAATGAACCGAAAATCTCTTACCACCGAGTAATATTTTTCGGTTTGAAAACAGATGATAATTGCTGGGAATGAAATCTGGCAAATAGGGTGAACGAGGCACTAGTTCAAATCCCAATCTGTCTATTGCAATCGCAGACTAGTGAGCAGGTTAGATTTCCTAATGGAAAAGCACCTTCTTCTTCATTTAGCAGTAATTATTACCAGATCTTAAAAAATTTAAGACCGAGGATGTCCCTACGAAGTTAGATTAATCGTAAAGAAAAAAACAAAAATAGATCTATAATTGTCACGTGGCCGTGATTTATCACATATTTGGCGTTTAGTTCGAAATTATTTGTTAGTACCGTACATCTGAAATGTAGTATAAATTCATGCAATTGAACTTTATAACGCATAAATTCTTTGGGAAGCTTTTCGATCGTAACGTTTATTTTGCATTTCACGTATTTGGAAGGTTTTCGAATTTCTATAAATAGAAACCGCAATTAGAATCCTTTTTATCTAAAACGAAATAAAGTTTCGGTTGTTTATCAAATTTAGGTGGAATTTTAAATTAAGATTATTAGTGAAACCCTTTTACTAATTTGAGAGTAAGAATTAATTAGTTTCTTTGTAAATAATAGTTATTTTCGTCATTGTAAATTTTAAAACGTTCGTTTGTTGAAAGGGAAATTATGTTTTATAAAATTAAATTGAGTATAAATTGTTACTTTGAATTTAAAGTTAGTGTAGAAAAGCATATTTCGCATTTCATTAAGACGATTTGTCGGAGTAGTTCGACGAGAGTTTTAGGTCTAAACAAAGAGTTAGCTTTAGGTACGAGGCGCTAAGATCCAGCGTCGCCAAGAAATATTTAATCTACAGGATATCGGTTACATAGATAAAGCCCGCGGTTACGAAGTTTATTTTTTTGGTGATGAAACTTTTCCGACGGTTTTCGAATTTGAATCGTGTGGGCGCGTATTCACAAATTTAAGTAATCTCTTTATGATTGGCTAATTAATAGTAGGGATATATAAAACCAGTGTGGCGACAAATGAATTTTTCACGAGGGTCAGAGCTAGTATAGACTCGGAAACGTTAAACGGTTATCGTCAAGGTAACAAATGGGTACCGTGGAACGACGTTGTCCATAATCCGTGTTGAAAGAACTTCCGTTAGTAGGGGCGTTATCCCCGAACAAACTCTCGAAGGGATCATATTAAGTCGTTCAACTATCACGAGATTGATTTATCGTTAAGTGCAGTTTGTCCAAAGGGATTTTGTCGAAAATCGAAGAAGTATTTGTTAAGTGTTATTTTTACCTAATGATTTCACTCTTATTTGGAGTAGTAATAGCTTTTATGCGGAAGAAACCAAATGTTCGTTCCTAAATTCCGAACAGTTATTCTACAGTTCGCGGATAACCAATGACTCGCTGTAAATAATTAAGCTTTTGTGTATAGTTAAAGAAGATTAATAAGTATCAAGCAGAGCTTGTACATAGTAGAATAAAGTTATTATGAATCGACGCACCGCTTTCCTTCACGAGGAAGAACAATTGACCCGTCCAAAGTTAAGGTAAACATTTCTGTACATCTCTTTTAGCTGTGGTTGACAATTTTTAATATATTTTTGTGTGTATTTTATTACTTTGTTCTACATACTAACGGCTGAACATGGTGTCTTTGGAGATTAAATTCTCTTTTTTTAGCGTTTAAATTTTACTGCAAGCGTATTTATCCGTATTGTAATCCGCATTTATTCAAGTGTTTTTTTCCTGTATTTGTTATAATGACGAATTGTATCGGAATTATGTGTATCAAATTCGTTACAAGGAGGACGCAATTGATTTGTTAAAACTATTTGTTATTTTGGCATAGGAGTCAGATTTACAATAAATTTTAGTAAAAGCCAACACTGAAACCAGCTAGTATCACCGCCTTTTAGGTAAACTAGGCGATTGAACTTGCATAGAAAGCAATTAATGTAACAATTGTGGTGACATCTGGATGGTTTTATTTATTTATATTACATTTCATTAGGTTAATCTACTTGTGTTTTTTTAGTGTAAACCAATTTTTATGCAGCACCTCTTTTACGCACGTTTTAAGTGTTTGATTTTTAATGAGGTTATTTTTGAAGTGAATGTTCATTGAAAATCAGAATTATTGAGTAAAGTAAGGTAACAGGATTATTGATTTTTTTGATCAGGTTAGTGATTGATTGCTTTCGCGGCACGCAATTATTTTAGAGAAGCGTGCGGTATTATTTGTAGCCTTTCAGGTTAACGAAGATCGGCTGGCCCCAGAACCACCTGCGATTACGTTCAGGTAAGCGAGTTATTTGAGTATTTTAAGCGAGCTGTGAAATAGCGTAACTAAGCATTGCAACCCCTATTGTGTCATTTCAAATACTCTGGTGCCGTTTCCGGTGTTATGTCAATTTCAGCCACTATTTTGACTTATTTATGGTAATCTACCATATTGAGCGTAAACTTTAGTACACGGAATCCACCCCGACCACTGAGCAGTAGAGCAAAATCCAATTTTACCTGTTATCCCGTTTTACTGCCAGTTTATACCGTAACATAATAACGATTACTCAGCATATCTCTACATTAACGAATATCTATTTTTGCCATCTTTCTCTAACAGTAACCACTTCCAAATTTTACAAGGTTAAAGATAATGTATATCCCTATGAAACCTTAGATTAATTAATATCAAAATTTGACAGTGTAATTTAACAGTAACCATTACTACATTTTAAACAACTTCAGAAAAACGAAATTATATTAATACTATCTGTCGCTAGCCGTTATCGTAAAAAGGAATAAAGAGAAGTGTCTATAATGATGATTACTTATCATTTGTTTAGATTGACAAATATTACTCGCAGATTTATTAAAAAGTAATCCGTACCGAATTTTACACAGGTACAGTCCAAAGATGTACCAACAAAGTTATTTTAAAATTGTCTTACATTAACATAATGTAAAAGAATAAAAATACTCCATAATAGCTATTACTCACCATATCCCTAGATTGACGATTTTTGACAATTTTTGATAGTTCTACCTACCAGTGATTATTATCAAATTATACACAGTTAATACGCAAAAGGATGTCCATAGGAAGTTGTTTTAATTTTTCCTGTCGCGTATCTTTTAAGGTACTGGAACATAATAAGAATTATGCGATAATGGCGATTACACAGCATATGTCTAGGTAGCCGAATATCAACTTTGACGCCTTTTTCCAAGCCAATCATTACCAACTTTTACACAGTTAAAGACAAAGGTAGTCCCTACCGAACTATTTTAATATTGTCTGCGGTTATCCATTAACATAATGGAAAAAACAAGAAATTGTACCATAACAGCTTACTCCAAATTTAATATTCGTCAATTTAGTCGCCATATAGTAAAAGCTGAAGCGAAAAGGCAACGAAAAAGGCAACGTATTTCATTCCCTCCCCAAGGGGAGGGCGGGTTGCTCGAGCTTCCCGAGCTCCTTCAGCCACAATCATGGATTCCCAGCATACATACATACATTACGTATATATGCATGGTGGGATTAAGGATAGGTGTGGTCAGGATAGGATCGGAACGAACGCAGTTAGGGTTCTGAGGGGGAAAGTACTACCCTAGCATTCGCCTAAGTAGCCGCACATGGTGCATATACGCAGTGACCATGCCGCTACATGTGTATGAGGAAAACCCCCTGAAAAAACATCATGCAAGGTAGACGGTAACGGGAATCGAACCCATTACCTCCCGACTGCTAAGCAGGTCGTGTCTCCACTATACTACCAGCTCGGTGTAAAAGCTGAAAGGTGAGCGGCAGACGATATAAAAATAACTTCGTAGAAACATATTTGAAATTGATATTCGTCAATGTAGTCATATGGTGAGAGATCGCCATTATAGTATAATTTCCTTTTTTCTATTACAGGCTAGTGGTACGCAATATGCAATATTCAAATAATTTCATAGGGACATCCTTGTTTAAAATTGCTAAAGGTTTAGGTAATATCTGCTAAATAAAGTTGTAAAATTGATATTCCTGAATATAGCCATATGGTGTGTAATCGCCATTATACAAGTTGATAATATGAACATACCACGAACAGATTTCCTTTCAAAGCTCGCGATGGTACTTGTCAGAGATTATTTGCCTGACTTCGCAACACTATTAGCCAACTGACAGTTTACTGTGCGGAGAACAATTTATGTTTGGCTTTGTGTGGATGTTAATTACATTATATTATTTTTTAATTTCCCATCTAAAGGGAAAGTTATTTTAACCGTTCAGAAAAACTAGAAATTAAACTGAGATCGGAAATATCCGTTTCTTGACGTTCCCTGGGTTTAAAAAAGTGCGTGTGTGCGTGTTTGTGTGTGTGCTTGTGTGCGTGTGTGCGTGTGTGAGTGTGTGCGTGTGTGTGTGTATGTGTGTGTGTGTGTGTGCTTGGGTACGTGTGTGCGTGTGTGTCTGTGTACGTGTGTGCGTGTGTTCATGTGTGCGTATGTGCGTGTGTGCGTGTGTGCGTGTGTGCGAGTAAATGTATACACATGCTAGCGTTTCTTGGTGGTGGTAGATGTAAGGAGCAAGGAGGAGTAAATGTCATTTCCTTTAGTCTCCGATAACTACGATGATTAATAAACAATTGTGCGCAATAGTTTAACACCAAAACACCTAAATCCCAGTAATTTTTCGTGGCGGAGACGTTAGGGGGTGAGGATTCATAAATTAATTAAAATTAGTGATTGCATTCAAATTTTATATGATTGTATGAGATCTAAGTATCCGGACACTAGCTAACCAAACTTGGTGGAGATAGTTTTATGGGTTTAGGGGTGATAAAAATGACAATTACAAATGGGAAAAGTGCCAACTGAAAACATAACTGGCGCCAGATAGACCATGCTTGGTTAGATGGCGGAGTTAGACGGTACGAATAATTTTGATGATCTTGTTAAAAAGTGGTTGCAATTAATTGATTAAATAATTCATTACTACTTCAAGACGCCACGTTTATTGTGCATAGCTTTAGTGTGATAATAGCGTAACAATGTAAACGTCAGTTTGATTTAATGAAATACTTAACAACACAAAAGAGTAAACCGGTCATGTGATAACTACATGCATTAATAACGTTTCATATTTACTGCTGATGATAGTTGCAATTGCTGTTGAATCGTGTAAATTTTGTAAGTCTACATTAGGACACGCGTGACCCCTTAAAAGGTAGGTATTTTAATTTTAATTTTATAATAATTATAAGTTACTGTTGTTTGTGTAAATAAATCGATTGCATTTATTAGCAATAATTGTCTACATCTCTAACATTAGTACATTAGTGCATCCAAAAATATATAAACTGACATCTAGCAGTGTAATAATCATACACTTAAATTAGCGCTTATAAGGAAATATTTGAATTTTCTCATTTCCCCGAACATTTGAGTTTAATTACATATTTATTTAGCATATAAAACGACATGACAATTTTGCTTTTAATTAATTATTTACATAATTGAGACTAAGTTTCTGTGATCATTTATTTACCAAGACTTGAAGCAATAGTGAGTAAAATTAAATACTACAGGGTGTCTCTTATAAAAAGAATTGTTTAATTAATATTATGTTGAAAATGTTTTCTAATTCTTAACAAGAAATGCTTGCTGGTTTTCATAAAATTGGCTTAAATTTCCTGTTTTTAGTGACTAAGAGTTTCAAATCCATAGATTTAGGTGTAAAATTGGTCCTAATTATAACATAGTTATAATAATGATCCTTAATATAATTTAGATTTATAATCAACGTTTTAAGTAGTACATAACTTTATTTTGAATCTATTTGTGTAAAAGTCTGCTTAATTATGTTTCCAATAATTACTTTTATAAACTTCCACTACAGCCGTCATGTATCTATAACACATTGAAGACATTCCATTGAAGTATACCACAAGTGCATTCTGCCAAGCTCCCCTCGTTCGGCTTATCCGATACGCTCAGCAATTGGATATCCAGCTTCCTTGACAAAAGACGTATACGTGTTGTTGTCGATGGCTTCTTTTGGATCAGTGATAGCTCCCACTATTTTCCTGCTATATATAAATGACCTCATTTCTTCTAACCCGCTCCATTTATTTTTAGACAACATCACTGCATTGTAGTTCTTCTCAGTTTTTCCATAATAATAAGTCTAGTCAGGACGTTAAAGTGAAAATGGTAGCCTCAATCAACAGTGACTTAGAAAGTATCCTTGAATGGAGAAGGAATAGTCTACTCACGTTCAACACCGAAAAAACGCAGTGTTGCCTTGTGTCCGCCAAGAAAGGCCGAGCATTTCCTGCGGTAAATATGAATGGCTTAGATCTCATATTTTCAAACTCTATTTCTTTGTTAGGGATGTTCGTATCATCGAACCTTTCATCGAACCACTCGTTCGACCTCATCTGGAGTACAATTCCCACCTCTGGGTCTGTCCTCCCCATTACGCCCTCGATAAGGTAAACTGCACCCCAAAAAGAGCTATAAAACTTATAAATGACCCGTGTCTAACTTCTGGCCTACAGTTCCTTGAGCATAGAAGAATAGTTTCGGTTTTTTCCTTGTTATAGCGCTATTACGATGGCACGTGTGCGTCCGAAATATACTTCTAAATACCTTTGCAGGCCACTTTCGCTAGGAACACTTGGTTTGCTCATTCACACCATAACTAAGCACCCAAAATTCCATCTTCGCACATTAAACGGGCACAATCTACATTTTTTCACACGGCGATACGGCGCTACCCAGTTCCTGTTTTCCTCCAAACTTTGATTTATTCATTATCAAATTTAAGGTAGCCGGTTACAAACATTTCTTGGCGGCCTAACAATTTCGGTTTATTGCTAATTAAGGTACGCTAAAGAAATCTAGGAATGCCCAGTTAGCTTATTTGTTGCGTCACTTTATTCCTATTGAAGGCCTTTTTTACTTTGCTTGTTGCACTGATCATCGTTGCCTATGACATTTTGCCTTCAAATCACTACTACTTCAATTACCGGCTTAGTTACTGTTCGCGAGAGCTTCCGTAACATTTAAAAACTTAAGCGATGCCATACGATCGGATAGTAGGAAACTACACTTAATCTGTGTATATTCGTTACTTAAGGCGGACGGTTCTTTCGTGTTCTTTTAATTTTAATTTTTATTTGACACACCTTTATGTTTAACCAAACAAAATGGTGTGATTAATTGATGTTTGCTTAGACTCATTAAGAATCATACATTATTTTTGAATTATTTAATCAGGTATGATGTAAAATGTTTTTTGTTTCTAAACTTTTTTCGTCTTAGCGGTATCTAGAATCACTTCTATTCATAAATAGAATTATTTATTACAATTGAGGAGAGGGAATCTGTTGATTATCGATATTTAATTATAAAATTGAAGGAATTGTATATTGCATTCCATAATATTTATTTTAGTGTGCGTACATTCTGTTATTTTGGAACTTGTTAACTCCTCTCTTTGAATTAACGTCGTTACAGGTATTTTGGAGTATCCTTTTAGTAATTAACAAGTCACTTTTGTTTTTTTTTGCAACCTGCTCTTAAGTTACACTATTTAATTAAAATTCTTTGAAGTATTTTAATTGAAATGCTTTGGAATATTTTAACTGAACTACTTTGATTATATTACCTTAATTTAGTATATTTTAATGAGTATCTTTTGGAATACTCTGACTAGTATTGTTACTTTCTCTGCTTATTAATTAAAACATTGCTACGCTTCAACGGATTACAAAAGGTAAGAGAGGGTATGTCTGCTAACACTAAAATTTGTTTTACGTTATTCAAGTAAGTGTAACTTACCATCTCAGCTGCAGGTACAAGAGCATCAGTGTTGAGATATCCAATGGTAATATTTCATAATACTAACATACATTCTACAGAGGACTATAAATGTTAAGTGAATATCTTTTACTTAATCAAAAAGGTATAAGTGCACGTGCATGTGCCTGTGCGTGCGTGCGCGTGTGTGCGCGTGTGTGCGCGTGTGCGCGCGTGTGCGCGCTTGTGTGCCCGTGTGTGTGCGTGTGTGCGAGTGTGTGCGCGTGTGTGCGGGTGTGAGCGCGTGCGCGTGCGCGCGCGCGCGTAAGTATGCGTGCGTGTGTGAACATTTTTTCAGTATCTGAATAACAATTAATGTTATAAGAAAATGTGTATACATATTTCTTAAAGAAAATTTAATTTTACATAACCTTTCATTATAAAGTCTAAACATCAATTAAATCGAATTGATAATACTTATATTATATTATCGGTATTTTATGGAAACGAGCATAAACTTTCAAACGTCCATCTGACATAGATTATTGTTTTTCTTTTTACAATGTTGCCTATTTTTGTTATAAACAAGGGGATACGCAATTATCCCAAAAAAATGATTATTAAAATTATTTCATTTAATTTCGTCTTTCTAAGGTTAGAAAGCCGTGTGTTGTTCCACCCCAGATATTCTACAAGACACAAGAACAAGCTTGGGTGTTTCGTTATGAGTTTTCAAGAAACATTTCTTGCAAACAGAAACGCGATTGAGGTTAATAATATAGTAATGTACGTGTATACGTTTCCTTATTTTTATGCTTGACACCTTCCTGTTTGTGCGTTGATATGGTTTTTAATTTAATGAGGTTAGCAATGTATGTCGCTCGTTTGGTATGGTTGCCCAAGCCCTGATATTCAGTAAAGATGACTTTCCAATCCGCGTCTGCGACTATTGTGGACTATTATGAAATTGTCAAGTGCTTGCAATATTTCTTTAATATATTATATCACCACGGTGGCTTTGGTAATTCTCACCAGTATTTTTATTTAGCTTCCATCTCTTTCTATTGTACATTGGTTTTCTGTTTTTTGAGTTATCCTCCACATTATCTATATTTTCAAAATGGCTATCTAAATGCTCACACACAACACAATCAAATCCATTTTATACGATCCGAACATATCACCTCACCAATACGTGAGCGTATGCGACTGACATACACTATTGTGAACCATCTCATGAGCAGTCTGTATAATAATTATATTGTTAGCGCTATATCCACAGATTGTTGAACATTTTGTCTAATTTATCTTTTTCATCTTCGAACAATTTTTGAGCATGTTTTCGATGTCAAATTCATCATGGGGTTAATTCACTTCAATATCCATTTTTTCAGTAAAAGAAGGTTCGTGGTTCTTTTTAGATTGATCACCTATTAAGGAAATCCCTATTTAAAAAAAATGTATAACTAGGAACATAAATTTAAAAAAAATACTGAATTGATAGTTACTTAACCATCAAGTGTGTTGATGAAAGCGATTAACGATGAGAGTTAAAAAAGTCGAGATCGTTAATCGCGCATTAATATTCGAGTTGGTTAGAATATTTTTCAGACATATCATTTTCTTTAATTTTCCAAAGTGAAAATTTTATATCGACGAGGCAACTATGTCGTAATGAAAGTACAAAACACCTGAATTGGTTTTTCTGACAGTTACCGTCACTGCTACGCAATGTTATATGTTTAAAACAAATCAACGCAACGCCTTCTATCAAATTCATTTAATTTATTTTTATTTATTAACAAATCTTAACTAATCCATGGTTTGGAGTTGCTTTATAACCTCAATTAAAATATGTGGTATTGAACAACAAACAACCATCCAACCTACAAAATGGAAATTAAGAGCAATTTTGATAACAATTTTTTTTTAAATTATGAAACCTCTTTTATAATAAGTTCATTAAGAAAATGGACAACATTGTAAAACCAAAAACAATAATCTACGTCAAACAGACGTTTAAAACTTCATGTCAGATAGAGGTTAATAGACATCTAGATGCTAACTTCCAAAGCCTCTATAAGAATATCGTTAACCTTCATATTGTCCTCAATACTGCAACATACTTTTTACCCTTTGGGTCGTATCGACCCTTTTTAACTGAAAAACTTTTTCACGTGTATTATTTATAATTCTATTACAATTAAACCCATAAATATACATACAAGTAACTAAAATTATTGTTAAAATTTAAAACAAAATCACTCATTGGCAATTATTACATAAATTTATGGTTTGGTCCTTGCAAATATAACATTGGCACTTATTGCACTTTGTTGTTGTTTTTCTGTCTTTTCCGTTTCGCACAACTTACACCTACCTCTTTTATTAGATCTAAAAACTTCAGTTTTGTTATCTATTTGCACCGTTGATATTCCTTTTGCTTTAATTTGCTTCACAATTACTGCACTATGCGCTGCTGTAGGAAGACGTTGTCGCGCGCCTATAAATGGTGTAACGAGTTCGTAACCCAGTTCTTCCAGGAAGAGACTTGGTTTATGTATTTTATTCGTGTTCCAATCTGGATTGATTGCTCTCCATAAAACATACGCATTGTATACACTTACATCCATTATGTTATAAAAAACAGTAACAGGCCAACGAGCAGTCATCCTTTTGCAGGAGTAGGTAGCCACAAGTTTATCTAATGTATCTACTGCCCCTTTTGTTTTGTGATAGTCCATTATTATATCCGGCTTTTTATGATCTTCATTGGAGATTGCCTTATCATGATGCATGGTACTCAAGAGAAGAACTATTTTACTTTTCTTCGGAAAATACGATACAATCGTTGTATCTTCAGTAAAACCAAACTTTGAGGATAGTGCTGGTACCGATTTTGTTACAACCATAGATGTTGGTATTTCTGGTTTATTTTTCCTAAGAGTTCCCAGAAGAGTAATTTTTCTTTGTAGCAAAAGTTGGCCTAGTCCGTAAGAGGTAAAAAAGTTGTCACTAGTTACGTTATGGCCTCGCAACCCGTACGTCAAATCCATCACTACCCTTCTTCCTTGATTCTTTTCGGGCTTCTCACGTGCTAATTTTCCAGTGTATACTTGCATATTCCAAGCATAACTAGTGTTACTGTCACATGCTACCCAGTATTTGATACCGTATCTAGCAGGTTTGCTGGGCATATACTGTCTGAAAGGACAGCGTCCCCGAAGTGCCACTAGTTGCTCATCTATCGTTATGTTATCGTCAGGATTGTATAACTTAGGTAAATTTGCTGTCCATATGTCCCATAACTCTCGTATAGCCGCTAGTTTATCATTTGCTCGTCTTTCTTCTCGGTTAGATTTATTATCGAATCGCAAAACTCGCGAAATTGTATTGAATTTTTTCAAAGACATTGTAGCCCTAAATATTGGTCGTCCAGTTTTTTCATCCCACAAACTGGAAGTTGCTTCTCCATTGGATTTGTACACACCAATAAGCAATAGCAAACCACTATACGCTTGTAGATCTATCGAAGTTATCTGAACCTATTCTTTTCCACAAACTCTTGTTCCCTCCAAGTTAGTCGTATTGAGCACAATAGTCTCCATATCACTTGAAAATAATAGTTCAAAAGATGATTTTATACCTTTCACTCTTCTTATAGCGTAAGTAGTAGGTCCTGGAGTCAACTTCATTATATTTTCACTTGAAAATCGGTTGTTTCTCTTTGGAGGCGTGCTTCTCCAAATAAGTAACTCGTTTCTTGAGATTAATTCGTCTTCTTTCTCCTTTGATGTCACGTTAACACTTTTAGTATGATGACCACCTTCACAATCACTTTCAGAAGAATCTTCACTATCGGAAGTGGGTTCATAATTGTCATCTTCTTCTTCTGAGATAACTTCGTCCATGTCGGAAAAATCTACTAACTCTTCTAACACTTCTCTCGATAAAAACTTTTTTAACATTACTTCAAAATGATAATAAAATTCACCTTTGCAGAACAACAAGCAAATAAAAGTTATAACGTAATTTTAATGATATATACCATAGAAGTCCATTATGAAAAACCAATTAGATTGACTTACTGATAAATGGAAACAATGTGCTATTACAGATAATTAAATTGTAATTGAAGGATTAAGTCTTTAGTTCTAATTAGCATTATAATGTAATCATTTACCCTAAATACCTTGAAGAAATTTGTTATCACAAGAATTCTCTAATGGGTCGGAATGACCCTGAAGCCAATTGTAGTACAGAGATACATTTTTCTGCTAATTTGAATTGTAAAAATTAATGGCTTTTAGGAATAGGTATCTAACTACGGTGTAAACAATGGTTAATAATTTTAAGGAGCTTAAATAATAATTAAGAAAGTAATGTAAAATTAAAATTAAGGTAATAGGAAGGTTAATACAGTTGAAGCATGTTCAATCATATTTATTTACTTTTTGTACTTATTTCGCCTTACATTAAGAAGCTTTGTAAAGAAGGGTTATGTAAAATTAAATTTTCTTTAAAAAACATATCTGCACATTTTCTTATAAAATTAATCAATATTCAGATGTTGAAAAAATTTGAACACTTTAATTCTTTTCAAATTCGTTTCAAAAAAACATTTAATAAAACTCTCTCTCCGCCACTGAATTTCTACCAAAAGCTAATCAGCTCTAGGATAAAAGAAAACAAGCTTAAATATAAAATTTTAAGTACGCATGTACTTTCATTCTGGAGTTATCATGGACATTATCATCCATCCACACACGTACGCATACGCATACCCACACCCGCACCCGCATCATAGCCGATCTTGAAGTAACTTGGGCGAGCGTTGAAAACTTGCTAAGTCTATTTAGCGTTAGTGAAAAAAAAGTCGATTTCGTCTGCACATCTCACTGCTTTAGAAAAAAAATATTGTTAATAAAAGTGGTTAATAGAAATCGCTAGAAGGAAGTATTTCCAAGGTACATCCAAAAATATTAGTATTATATCGTTCCGAGTGTTTTGCAACAGTTCAGTTTGAATATTTCGGATTTACTTGATTCTTATGGTTTTGTTTTATTCATATTTATACCAATAATTCCAAAATATACAATTGCGGTTTTCGTCAATTTTTTAGGATTCTACTATTTTATAACAAGGTTTTTAAATTTTTTTACAACAATGTATAGTGTTATAAAAAAAAATAAAAAACCTTGTTATAAAATAGTAGAATTTTTGTTTTGTTTTACCTACTACCTTGTACATATTCAGCTTAGAATCTTTCAAGCTAAAAATCATAAGAATGCTTACCGAAATGATCGAAACTGTTAATAGAAATGAATTGACATGGGATGTTTGATAATGGATAAAGTTATTTTTAAAATAACATTATACAGTAATTTTGTTCATAAATGAAAAAATGCAAAAATACGATGGCAAATAAATTCTTTAACTGATAGGAAAGTTAATTAATAACTAAGTAATAAAATAATTCTCTACACCTAAAAATAAGTTGAACAAGTAAACATAAACGAATAAAACCATAAATTCAAATTAAATGTTCAAAATGCTGACCACGCCTAGCTAAATACTCGTTAAACTAAAGATTCACTCGCAACAACATTAGAGGCGAATTGGATTGAAACGTAGCTCTAATTCTATTTTTCATATCTTTGCTTGTGGTGGGAGGATGTTGGTAAACTTTTTCTTTAACGTAGCCCAAAGGAAGAAATCAAGGGGCATAAGATCCGCTGATCTGTCTGGCCAGTTTTGCATACCACCTCGTCCTACCCACCTCATCGGATAATTCCTATCGAGATATTGCCTAACGTTGATTGCAAAGTGTGGAGGGATTCCATCCGGTTGAAACCACATCGTACAAATATTATCTAATATTGCCATTATGAAAGGTTGCCTCATCCGTAAATAGAATGTTATTAACTAAATTGGGTTCTTCATTTATTTTAGTAGTTACCCATTGGCAGAAGGATTCACGATTTTGAAAATTTATTTTACTTAAAGCTTGATGTTGCTCGATATGATAAGGATGCAATTTGTTTTTTTTTTAAATAAAACTGCGAACTGTATTTCTGTTTAGGTCGAGGTGTGTACTTAGCTCTGTGGTACTAATATGCGGATTTTCTATAAGAGATGACACAACTTGAAACTCAATTTCTTTATTTGGGCTTGTTTTTTCGCGCTTGGAATAACACACACTTCCAGAATTGATAAATCTCTCAGCTACATTCATAAACGATTCTTTCTGCGGCTGTCTTCTTTCTGGGTATCGGTCACAGTGCAAACGGGTAGCCAGCAAAGCATTTCTTTGAGCTTCGCCGTAAATAATGACCATATCGACCATTTCTTCTTTGGAAAAATTCATTTTATACGAAAATTGACAAAACGACAATCCAAAAACACACAAACTAATGAAACAATAATTTAATGATTATACAAACGTCAAAACAATAGATGCAATTGTTCCTCTTTATTACGAGCGGCTAGCCTTCCTGATTTGTTTTGTTGAATTCTATTATCATAGTAAATTTTTATTTTAGAATATTTTTACCTAAAAGCGCGAATATCTCAAGAAGGGCTCGTCTTACGACTATGAAACTAATTATCAATTAGTATCTACTTTTCACGGGAATTTAAATGTGACAAAATATACAGGGTGTTGCTGTTGAAAAAATTGAGAAAAATGATATTTCGCGTAAGTTAATCATTTTGTATGGTTTTACATGCTTTCGAAAAAATTCCGAGTTTGTTAGTGGACTATTATTAATAGTCGGTGGTATAAACAGATTTACAAAATCGTGGTGACAACGCTCTCACTGTGGTTCCAAAGTTAACTCTATTTTGGTACTAAAGAGACGATATCTGCAGAACGGTTAGTGATACAGATACAAATTTCTACACTAAACAGGGCATTCCATTTAAAAAAAACACAGGTTTGGGTTGGCATATTTTTGTCAATCACGCTGTATATACCTAAATATTTTTGGAATGTGGGTCCAATGATCGTGTATTACCACACCAAAATTAGTTTTGATATTTCTAATAGTTAAGGAGCAATCCTCCGTCCACGCAGTATACACTCACCCTATATATCGAATTAAAAAAACAATGTACTTTGAATTTTAATTCTTCATTTTGTATTGGTTTATCGTTACCTTCGTAACTTTTCGAGGTCTTAAAACGCCTTCATCTTTAAATTTTGGATCGATATCTAATAAAATCGCTACTTTCCTTGCTTCTTCTAATAAATTATTAAAACTGCTTTCTAAACGACAGTTAAAAAAAAAAAAAATTAAATTACTTAAACTTTAACTTTGCTTAATACCATAAAATTATCATGCATACAAATTAAAATTTGTTCAACTTTTAGCAAGTGCCATTGCCACATTCTTTACAGCATTATCAAAATTTTGCGCAGAAGTAATTTCAAAAAGAGCATCGTATTTAGCCTAGTTGATACTTAAAGGTGTTATAGCATCAATTGGATATTTGGCTTTGCGCCATCGTTAAGACAAGGTTCAAACTATGGTTACAACAGGGTACAAAGAATGCTCTCGGATTGACATATAATTTTTTTTTGTAAAACATTATGCTTACCCTTCATGTTTGCCCTGTTGTTGTAATCTTGACCGCGCAAATTAAAAATATGTAATCCATAAGTTTCTAACGTGGATAACAAAAAAATTGTTAAACCTTCACCGGTAACATCAGTAACAGAAAAAAAAGTTAGGAAGTGTTCTTCAGTACTAATTCCCAAATCGTTTACAGGGACGAATCTGATACATACTGAAATCTGTTCTTGGTGGCTGACATCGGGTGAACAGTTGAGGATGATAGAACAATATTTAGTTTTTTTCGCCATGTTTAGATTTTAGATTTTTTTAGATCTAACGTTACTTCCTAATAAAGTTATAACTTCGTTTAGGATTTTGTCCCCAAGATAATGGGGCATATTTTTGTGCGCTTTCATTTGAGACCGGTTGACATGTGCAGACATAATAAGATCGAATTTTGCGATCATTTTTTGATATAATTTATTAGTAGTACCTCGGAAGGCTAATCTTTATTCAGCCAAAAATTGAACCGTATAAAAAATACGCTCAATAACGGCAAGGCAATATTTTGTTTCTTAATCGAATGTCTTTTGTGGTTCAGAATCTATAGTTTCATTCTTTTTCATTCGATTTAAAAGATCTGCCCATTGCTTCAAATTTTGGAAATGTTACTTACTTTTTTCGTGGTAACTTAAATGTACACTTAAATGATGCCAATCATTAATCCCATTATCGGTACTTAATTTTGCGGTTTAAGCAGAATTTGCAACATTAAAGATTTTGCAACAAAAACAATATACAGAATTCTTTTCTTACGAATATAACAACCATTCTCGTCTCTTTTTCACCGAGCTGGTAGCGTAGTGGTGACACAACCTGCTTAGCATTCGGGAGGTAATGGGTTGGATTCTCGTTACCGTCTACCTTGCATGAGGTTTTTTCAGGGGGTTTTCCTCATACACATGTAGTGGCATTGTCAATGCGTATATGCACACCATGTGCGAGGTAGTATTCTCCCCCTCAGAACCCTAACTCCGTTCCTTCCGATCCTATCCTGACCAACACCCATGCTTAATCCCACAATTCATATATACGTAATGTATGTATGTATGCTGGAAATCCGTGATTGTGGCTGACGGAGCTAGGAAAGCTCGAGCAGCCCGCTATCCCTCTTGGGAAGGGAATGAAATACGTGGCCTTTTCCTTTCCTTTTCTTTTTTATCTTTTTCATTATTATGTGAAATTCTAGTAAAATACGTGTCAGAAAACTTACGACCTGATTTGTCTTTAGGGTAAATCTGATTTTTAATCTGCTAATGACCTGGACCATTATCTACTAATGGATAAACATGATGGATAAATAAAACTTTTGCCCATAACCCCGGATCCTCCGAAAGTGTCAAAAACTTTACTGCTATCAACTTCACAATCTTTGCTAGGTACAAGTAGATTGTAGCTGAATATTGACACTGCCTTCAAATTCCTTCCCCAGCAATTCTTCATCAGTAGTTGAGCATACTGCAGGAATCAAGAAAGCGGACACCATTTGGCTGCTGCTTGGTTCAGTTTCTAATTCCGCCGTTAATGTAGACCGGTCTTTGTTTTCTTGAGAACTAGTTGGCTTTTGAAAAAACGTTGTTATTTTTGCAACAGTTTTTTCCAAGTTTTCGTCTCGTTTTGGTGTGCTTAATAAGTTTTCATATCCAGGAAATTTCTTTATTTCTCTTTGTACAAATCGCTTCATATTTTATTATTTGCAAAAATAATTCAATCGTGAAAATTAATAAAATAACTTCAAATTTTTAAATATTCCTGAGGTTGTAATGAGCCAGAATTGGGTAAGACAAATTAATTGTTAATTTAATAAAAATATTAAGATAATGTTTAAATAATAATTCATTTTATTCCAGTTCTAAATAAATGTAAATAATCAGCACTTTTGCGTGCGCACCGGTACCCCACTTTCACGATGTGCAGAAACGTTGCGATATTTCCTACCTAAAACCCCACTCATTCGCAAGGTTTATAAGCGAAATTTTGGCACTTTTAAATCAATTCTATTTGTAGAACGCTTCTCTACAGATACTCTCCTGCCTGTCCGTTTGTAATAATTTATTATTACACCTGAAATTCTGTTTGTAGAACGCTTCTCTCCAAATACTCTCCTGCCTGCCCGTTTGTAATAATTTATTACACCTTAAATTCTCTATTCGAGAATATAACCGCTTGACCCGCTCTTAAAGCAATTTCAATTGAATTAAATAGAATTCTAATACTCCGAAGTATAACCAATTTTTACGAAAATAGTTGTAATACCTAGAAATTCCTATTAGCAAACCATCCTTAAGAAACTAATTGGCGTCAAAGTGGTTTTGCGTATTATACTGGTCTTAGGTAGATTGACTGGTTAACACCGGCGGTCACCGGGACCATTATAGGGCTTCTTCTAGCTAATGGGGCTCAATAAGCTACGTCTGGTTGCCCGATCACGCGCTGTAACCTCAAAAACGGCAATTTACAAATCCCATCCTGAACCCCTGTATACAGTTCTATATATTCAAAGTATCCGATACAGCTTTGAATAAATAGAATCTCTAAAATTAGTTAATTTAGACTATTGAGCCCACTGGCTTGGCTATTAACGAGATTATAAACGAACACCCAATACATCCTGAACCTCCTGTTTATAGTTCTATATATTCAAAGTGTCCGTTATAGCTTTGAATTAATAGAATCTCTAGAATTTGTTGATTTAGCTCGAGCTCCTCGCTTGGCTATCAACACTTATAATTTATCCCCCTGTATATTACGACAATCCACCTGAATATCAAATCCAAATTATTACCGAAAAACCTGAATTGTGTAAAATATTAAATTTATACAACAAGAAAGTAAATTTTACGTTTTACTTCAAAGTAAAGGAATTTCTATTTTACAATAAGAAATCCATTACATTGAAGAGATTTATTTGCGCTTTAACAATTAAAACTTTAAGATAATTATTCTTAGAAAATAAGAATCGTCCTCTTTATACAAATAAAACAAAGGTCAACGTTCCATTTTAGTAGTTTTGAATGAACTCTTTATCAATTTTCAACAACACATTGTCGAAAATATTCCTGTATCATATGAACCATTACAAACCGTAAATTGCAAATTCCAAAACATCGAATAACCCTTGTACATATTTGATTGTATACATTATTTATAGTTAATTTAGAATTAGTCCTTCCATTAGTCCGTGTGTACAAACCCTCAAAATTAAACAAATCCAATACCACCGTTGTCTAACACGAATTTGTATTAACACTAATCGTGTAATTATCAAATCTGGTGTCCTGCTTTTCTTTAACCTGTTTCGTATTTCAAAACGTTACTTAAAAAAATATAAGTAATAAAAGAGCCAGTCCACAATAAAGATTTGAAATACGCTCTAACCTCGAATTCAACAACATTGTCTTAAATGTAAAATATAATAACCAGAATAAACTTACCTGTCTAAATCACAGTAATCCTCCTTTTTGAATTGTACACACACCCTTGTATTATTTTCACCTGAACATATTAATTGTGTTTACAAAGAAACAAAACCACCAATATTTTATTTTTGAACACTGCATTATAACGCGCTTGTTTACAGGAAATTTTGCAAACCGACGACCACGAGCACAGATACATAGGCGACACCTGTCCCTAACCATTAAAACAAAGATCTTAGGATTTACCGCCGACATTTCAACGACACCAGTACGGTGTGCTGTCCAAATACCAGGCGCTGGACGAAGAAATTATTTATAGAAATTTTTCGTTTATTTTCCATGATTGTGTTTAACTTGAATAAGTACGAGACAGCAAAGCATTAAGGCGGTTTCAAGCACAATAGAACCATATATTGACAATCCTCCTTGTTAATCCGATACCCGTTCAGTTCTACCGGACAGGCTTTACTTAATTGTTTTACCAGAATATCATTTCTTTGTTATATTATTATTATTATTATAATTCCAGAAGTTTTGTTTTAATATATGTATACAGTTACATACGTCTAAAAACCCACTTCCCAAAATTCCTGACTATCCGAAATTAAAAAGAAATCCACATAGTGGTAATTAGTAAGGGTAACTCATAAAAGAAACCTGCTCAAAATTATGGGCCTTACAAGGTTGCGGCAAAACTTGAAAGTAGTTCCTTTAGAAAACAAAATGGGTAACAATTAAAAATATTTAGTGATTGAACTTGAAAAAAAAATAAAATATAAATAGTTACTTTTTCACCAAATTGATTACAAAACCTATTTAACTTACCTTAGATAGAAGCTTTTAAGTAATGAATTTGAACTAATAACTAAGTAATAAACCATTAAACAAACACAAAATTAACTAGGTAAATAAATATCACCATTAAAATTATTTCTTCTTAACTATTTATTAACACTAGGACGCCCAGCCTTCCCCTAACCCCTCTAACGCCCAAAGGGGTCAATTTGACCCCTTGTGTATAAATGTTATATTCTTGATTATTTTTTTAAATTATATTTATTTATTATATTTTAATGTTTTTTCTCATTAATCACATGTTAATTAAGTTTACTTGAATGTAAATTTACACTGAAGAAGGTACAAATAACACAATCACAGTTCTGAATAGTTAATCCTTCTACACAATTGACACATTTGTATTTGATTTTCATTGTGCATTTTCCACAAACCATTTTCTTACAAACAGTGCATTCAGAGGTAGTTTTATTGCAGTTGCAGAATTTAAGAATTTGACATTTTGTCCGTTTTGGTGTCATTTCCTCTTGAGTTTCATCACCACTGTCTTCATTATCTCTTGTTGTCCTACGAAGTGCGCGACTCTTCAAGTACTCAGAGCGTAGTTCTTCTGCAAGTTGCTGAAGATACTTTTAATTTTTTTCCCTGTAATGGACCTGAATAATACATATACATTTATTCCAGCAAGGTCAAGGATATTGTAGAACGAGTGTACAGGGCATCTTCTAGAGGAAGCCTTGACGGAATACTGCCAGGCCATTGGATCCACTATGTCAACTCCAAATTTTGTCTTGTAATAACTTATAGTTTCAGGAATTTTTTTCTCATTTGTATCTACAGCAACAGTAGGATGTAGAGAACTCGTTACCAGGACATTTATTGCTTTTTTCCCTTGACAAACCGTTAGGGAAATATCATCATGTTTCAAGATTTTTGTTGAATACAGAGGGGCCTTCAAAGTCTTCACTGCAGATGGTATTTCCCTTCTCGCTCTGTTCACAGTTCCCACGATGAAGGTTGTGCTCCTTTTCAATTTCTTAGCAAGTTTGGGGGAAGTGAAATAATTATCTGTAGTGACATTTCTGCCTTTAGAAAGAAACGGTTGCATTAGACGCATCACTACGTAATCAGAAACTCTTTCATCTTGGCGCCTTGCAGTATCTTTCCAAGATAAGGGAAACCATTTAGAAGGTACTTGGTATCAACATCTACTGCTAACCAGTACTTTTGATCACACTTGTAAGGTTTTGAAGCCATGAATTGTGTAAACGGGCACCTAGTTTTATTTGAGAAAGTTTTCTCATCAATCGCTATGTTAGGTCCGGGTTTGTAACATACAGTGCAGTTTCCAATGAACTTGTTCCAAACAGCAGACACTAATGCAAATTTGTCCGTCTGCAAACGTACAGAGCGTGTAGATTTCTCGTCGAACCTCAAGAATCTCATAATTTCACAGAATCTATTTCTGCTCATAGTTTACCTACAGAAAAGTAGGCCCCAGGAGCCGGACCATAAACTGTGGAGGTCTGTAGTTCTGCAACCACTAACACCACGAGCATAAATTATTGCAATAAATGCTTCTAATTCTTCAGTGGACATCGACCAGTTGCTATTTCCTAATACTCTGTGAGCCTCGGTAATTGTGCATTTCTGTATATGTGTGAGGATACAGTGGTCGATGAACAAATGCCATGCACTTGATACGCTTTCGTCACTTACATATCTGTTTTCGTGTGGTGTAGGTCCAGGAGATTCTCTCCAAATGTTATGAATAGGAAGGCGTCCTCATTGTTGCGAATTAGGCACTGCTTCAATCCATATTGTGCCATAAGGAGCAACTTATTAGTGTACGACATCTGTAGATGAAGACGCAGGAACAGGCTCTTCTCCTCGTCTATTACATGAATCTCCTTGATCTATAAATAAGACTTTTAATATTACATAAATAAATAACGCCAAAATAATAGAAAAGTATTTATAAGGTCATTATAACAGGGTGTTACAAAAAAGTAGGCCAATCCGTTAACACCATATTCTTTGGGACAAAATAAGGGGACTTTTCTTATGTTACTTTTCATTTGAATGCTTCCTTTTCGATGTACAGGGTGTCAAACTTCACTTTTTAAAAGTGTATTTTTTTATTATCTCTGTTATGTTTTAAGATATAGTTTTCAAATTTGGTACAAATTTTACACTTTTCCAAGTGCACCTTCTGTATGATTTTAAGTAAAAAATTCAAGGAACTAACAAAAAAATAAGAAGGGTGTGGTAACCTTTAACCCCCCATTTTTTCTGACGAACGCCTATGAACGTCGCAACCATTTTTTATAGTAGTCTGATGATTTATCTAACTTTTTTGCTCTTGTAAACTTTTGATTTGATGCTTCCTTTATGACATACTTTTAGTTATTTGACTAGGTGTTGCGATTTTTTTAACAATTTTTTTATTTTATTAATCAGAATAAATTCCTAATAATAACTTAAAACAATCAATTGTGCTAATAATTATAATACGAAGTTGGATGCAAGTAATTAAGTTAAATGTTCCATGTGTCTACCGCCTTCGCGAATGCAGCTTCTGGCTCTTTTTATAACTGAAAACCGAATGTTTTGGAAAATATTCGGTTTCAATCTAAATACCTCCGCACCTTTTGCGATGCGGTCCCTCAATTGATTTTGATTTATTATTATTTATTATGCAAAATAAATTTCAAAATAGGCTTATCTTAAAGTTCGTAACAATATCTGTCAATTACTTCTCTTGTGTTTTAGCTTTATTTGCAATGGTTTCAATGATATTTGAGTTTGAAGATTTGGATCATATTCAGTTTTTTCTAAATAACTACGAAAGTTGGCAACACTGATCAAAACTCAAAACGTCATTTAATTGGTCTCGAAATTCTGCCCAATATTGCTAATTTAACCGACTCTGTAACTGTTATAATAACAAAGTTACCCATAGAAGCTTAGTTAAAAATAAATCCATAATAATGGCTTAAAACATCATTTAATATTCGATGCGTCCACAGCCTTCGCGATTGCACCTTTTTATTTTTTTAAGTTTTAAGTTTTTTACGTTTAGTACGCCGCCTAAGAGACACTGGAAAATTCAAACAACAACGAATAGGAACATGTGGACGGCCACGTAAAATTACACCAAATCAAGAGGAACAAATTTTGCAAATAGTTGAACTAAATCCGGGTACTAGTACTAGGATTATAGCTCGACAGATTGGAAATGATATAAATTCGACAAACGTGCATAGAATTTTAAAACGTCGCTCATTACATCCATATCATGTGCAAAGAGTACAGAACTTATTGCCGCAAGATTTTCAGGCAAGAAACATCTTTTGGAACTGGCTCTGTAATGAATATAACTGTAACAGCCGGTTTGTTAGATCCATTTTAATTTCGGATGAAGCTACCTTTACGCGAAATGGTATAGCGAATATCCACAACACCCATGTTTGGACAGATCAATATCCAAGAGCTCTTGTAGAGACCAGTCATCAAGTAAATTTTAATGTAAACGTGTGGGCAGGAATTTTGGACAATTTTCTTTTAGGTCCGGTATTTTGGCACCAAACTTAAATGCCGAACATTTTTTATTTTTTTTACGAAATGAGTTTACAAATTTACTTGATGGTGTACCTATTCGTCAAAATATGTGGTTTCAACTTGACGGAGCTCCGCCACATTATGCCAATAATGTTCGGAACCACTTGAACCAATATTTCCCTAATCACTGGATTGGTCGGGGACAGGATGCGCCTACTCATTGGCCACCTCGTTCCCCCGACTGAAATCCACTGGACCTCAGTTTTTGGGGATTCATGAAAGATTTAGTTTATACGGTTCCAATAATAAATCAAAATCAATTGAGGGATCGCATCGCAGAAGGTGAGGCGTATTTAGATTGAAACCGAATATTTTCCAAAATATTCGGTTTTCAGTTATAAAAAGTGCCAGAAGGTGCATTCGCGAAGGCGGTGGACATATCGAACATTTAATTTAATTATTTGCATCCAACTTAGGTATTATAATTATTAGTACAATTGATTGTTTTAAGTTATTATTATGAATTTATTCTGATTAATAAAATAATTTTAAAAAAATCGCAACACCTAGTCGAATAACTAAAAGTATGTCATAAAGGAAGCACCAAATCAAAAGTTTACAAGAACCAAAAAAGTTAGATAAATCATCAAGCTACTATAAAAAATGGATGTGACGTTCATAGGCGCTTTGTCAGAAAAAAATGGGGGGTTAAAGGTTACGACACCCCTCTTATTTTTCTATTAGTTCTTTGAATTTTTTACTTAAAATCATACAGAAGGTGCACTAAGAAAAGAGTAAGATTTGTACCAAATTTCAAAACGATATCTTAAAACACACCAGAGATAATAAAAAAATACACTTCTAAAATGTGAAATTTGACACCCTGTATATTGATACACTACTACACCATTTATAAGAAATTATAAATTTTTAATTATGTAAGATCATAATAAAAATTAATAAAATAATTTATAATTATGATAATTATTATTATAATAAGTTGGAAGTAATAGGCTAATAATAATAATAATAATACTCACTAGATTATAAATATTCATTTTCAACATCTGAGGAATCCGTATCACTACTATCCTTCACCTCACAATCGCATGTATAAAACTGAGTTTTGGAAGTGAATCACAAAATAACTCTTACTATGCTCGTTGTTGTTGATTATGATGTCAACAATCTAAATAAAATTTCATTGTTGCATCATAAACTAAAATAGCTAGCACACAGAAAAAAATAATATAGCTTTGGAAGTGAATAAAAATAACTCGTATTATGTCCATTGTTGTTGATATGATGTCAATGATTTAAGTAAAACTTCATTGTTGTATCATAAACTAAAATATCTTCAATATAAAATGTATATAAAATAAATTTCAAGCATACAATAAAATAAAATAGCAATATTACTTTAAAGGGGCCAATTTGACCACTTTGGGCGTTTAAGGTAAAACCTTATATAATTCAGAATGGATTGTGGTAAACGTGCAGATATTTCAAATAATGGAAGAGGAAGAGGCCACGTATTTCACTCCCTCCCCAAGAGGGAGGGCGGGCTGCTCGAGCTTTCCGAGCTCCTTCAGCCACAATCATGGATTCCCAGCATACATACATACATTACGTATATATGTATAGTGGGAGTAAGGATGGGTGTGGTCAGGATAGGATCGGAAGGAACGGAGTTAGGGTTCTGAGGGGGAAAATACTACCCCAGCATTCGCCTAAGCAGCCTCACATGGTGTGCATATATGAAGTGACCATGTCGCTACATGTGCATGAGGAAAACCCCCTGAAAAAACCTCATACAAGGTAGACGGTAACGGGAATCGAACCCATTACCTCCCGAATGCTAGACAGGTCGTGTCACCACTACGCTACCAGCTCGGTACAAATAATGAAAAGTACCTTCAAAATGAATAAAAGTCATAACAGGAAATCTTCCTTGACCCGTTCTGTGAAGTGTTGATAGGACTTAAAAATGAAAAAGGGTCATTTTGACCTCTCTGGGCGTTCCAGTGTTAAGCGGTATGATAATACTATAAATATAAAACAAATCTATCAAGTAAACTCTTTTTATGTAGGTCACAGAATGCGACTTACAATACGAACAATTGTATACTTGTTAAAATACAAGTTGGAACGCAACACGACAAATGACTACGCCTTTATATTGAATAAAGAATGATTTATCTATGTTTATTATTATTTTTTTTTTGAACAAAGTAAAACTCGCTGAAATTGCACGCAGAAAACTGTAATTATTGTAAAATAATAAATAATTACTACTATTTTCGTTTTCAAATGATGGGAACACAATTTTATTTTTTGTATTGTTGAAAATTTACAAGTTGAGAGTCATCGACAGGCACCTTTACATCCACGGCGCCCTCGTGCAACGCACGAGTTGCCCATATGGACGGCGCGGGTCCAATTGTAACGTGATCAGAAATCAGAATCAGTCATCAATTCTTTACAAATGGCTTAGGAATTAATTTTATATTTTCATTTTCGATATTAAATAAACCTGAATTTAAAATGTTTTGCATCAAACAAAATAACTTCCGCTTTAGTTGAATTTAAAATTAAAAAATACATGGTTGGATTGCACGCATTCAGATTATAGCAATTTAAAATAGCTTTAACTCTTACATAATGACAGTGTTCGAAGGCAGACGCAAAATGTTTATAACACCATACCAATTAATTGGACAAAGTGTATACAAGACAAATCCTGTTTCTCAACCTATATTGAATCGATAATTTCTAAATATATCCTACTCGTTCCCATCAGAAAATTAACAAAAATGTCACAACAAATACAAAAAAGAAGGGAGCCCTGATTATTACCTGCCAATGTCGTTTAGGAAACGAGGGGTGAATTCATTGAGCAATTGCAACGCATAAGTGGTGGCTATTGTTAAACAACTGTTGACAATACTTGGGATTAAATCGGTTTGTGATTGAATGCAATTGGAGCGTTTCTGCATCTGTTGAAATTCGATATCACACCCGATCTTGAATAATAACGAAATTTGAATAGCACGGAAATATAAAGTTACCATAAAATCGAAGGAATTATAGATAAGAAAACTTTCAAACAAAAAAAAAAATGTCACCCTTTTAAGAAGATTGGATTACGTAGTTTAGAAGTACCACCCAATACCTTTCCCGAATATTAAATTCGTTTAGATAACCCCAAATTTTTAAATTTGTGATCAAACGTGCGAACAAAAGATAGAAATTTTTTGGCTTAAATGCAATCTAAAATGTTAACACAAACAAAAAGGTTCTATTTTTACGTCTCAAAAGTCTGTAGACTATAAAGTTAATTTAATCAGCGCATATTTTAGCGAAATAATAAGAGTTGAAACGTCAAACCTTTATGTACATTCGAAGATAGTTTTATATGTTGTATAATTAGGGTAAGCTGTACAGTTGTTGGTCGTTTCACCTTCGTTCCTTAACAATTAATTTTAATAAGAATGGTAACACCGGTCTCTGAGACCGTTATTTATTACATAAAAATAAAATAGCTAAATCTCGAAAATGTGTTTAAATATTATAAAATATGGCTAGACAAGAATGTTTTATTTGTTAATCAGCAAAACAGGAATTTATTTATTAACCCTCTGGTAGGCGCTATAAAGATTTTTGAACAAGTAGTCGCTGCGTGTATTTTGTACACTGTGGAATTGAATAGACATCTAACTTATTTCCCAAGGTTTAATTTCTTGTTTCTTTTGTGATAATTCCTATCTACCGCCTAATGCAATATAAGTAAAAGTATACAACAAATTTTACAAAATATATTTCAGCCATTTTTTATATAACTAACAAAAATAATCAGTTACCCCTAAATGTTATAAAATGTCTTTGAAGGTAATATTATAAGTATTATTCAAAAATAATAAATCACAATAAAACCAAACATAATCATAACCCTTTTATGGGCTATCTTCTTGTTCTGGTTGTTCTTGACAGGCCTGGCATGTATGTACAGTGATGGCAGGTTCCTTACACGCCAATTTGTGGCACAGATTACACCTTATGGTAGTCACCCTATTTTTCTTCCATCCACAAAAGGAACATTTTCCTCTTATCGCTGCCGTTTCTCCTTTATTAGTATCTTCTTGATTTTTGTATTTGCACAAATATTGTTTCACGTCACATGGCAGGTTTGGAATTTTAGCTGTCATTTGTAGATGTGGCTTCATCAGCAACAGAGCAAAATTTTTTAGAAAAATTCTTCGCCTATTATTGTCCTTATTTTCCGGAAATAAAAGGTTGTATACTATATTAGAATTTAGCCCTGCTATATTCAAAATTTGAAAAAATACAACAAGGGGCCATCTTCTTGTTCTTCTTTGAACTGTGTAATTGGTACACCTTTGATCCACACTATCTATTCCCCCTTTAGTCGAGTTATAAAATAGGACGATATCGGGCTTTGAAGTATTTCGATCTACTAAATCCTCACTGTCAGTATGCATAGTCGACAGCAAGAGGACAGCTTTATTCTTTTTGTTGCTGAAAGAAACCAGTGTTAAATCGTCTTGGAATGCAAATATCGATGATGGAACGGGCCTACTTTTATTGGGCTGAAGTTCAATCGGAATCTCCCTTTTATTTTTTTTTTATCGTACCGACTAGTGTGATTTTTCGCTTCAGTAATTCTTTAGCTAAAGGATAACTGGTGTACCAGTTATCACACGTCAGGTTTCTATTTTTCCCTTTATATGGATCAACTAACCTGAACACTACCTCAGAAGGAGTATTTGATTGCGCGTATGGGCCATCAGGTTGTTTACTACAGTACAATTCCAGATTGGCAACATAAAATGTCTTTGAGTCGCATAACGCGAACATTCTTAGGCCATATTTGGCCGGTTTATTGGGAATGTACTGGATAAAGCTACACCGGCCCCTGTATGGTATTAACATCTCATCGACAGTCATATATTCACCCAGAACGTAATTATTTCTGCAATTAGATATAAAGGTATCTAAAATTATTCTAATTGGAGTAAGTTTATCTGTTTGCCTTCTTTCTTCCCCGCTGGCTTTGTCATCAAAACGAATTGCTGAAAGCAAAAATAAAAATCTCAAGGCGCTCATACAAGCTCTAGAAATTATTTTGCCTGTATCGGCGTCCCAAACTTCGCGGAAGTCGGTATGGCTCTGTTTTTTAAGTCCCAAGAAATATAAGGTGCCTACAAATGCTAACATTTCTTCCATTGTAGCTTCTTTGGCATCCTTAATTCTGGCAAATGCTTCTTGTTTTTGTCTAATGAATATATTTGTACATCTTAAAATTTCTTCTAACATTGCAGGTGTAATAAATTTGATAAACACTGTCTCTGGATTTATTATTTCTTGTCGGTTTAACAAAGGGCCAGGAAACATTTTTACCACGTTTTTATGAGCATGTTTTTCGAACTTACTTTTTGCGGGATGTTTCCTCCACACAGTTTCAGTATCTTTACCAAAAAAACATAGTCCTCTGGTTGGTGGTTTATTGAGCTGTATTATTTCGCTGTAGCTGTCTTCCGCTTCCTCCTCCGAACTCGTATCATGTTCACTTACAGCAATATTTTCATCTGAAGCATCGTCATCAGAACCTCCAACGATTTCCTCCTCTGACTCCTCGGCAATCGCCTGCGCAATAAGTTCCAGTTCTTCCTGTGTAAACTTATTTGGATTTTTAATATGAATCCGGTCCCTAAAAATGCATAATTAATTAAAATAGTGACAAATTTTCAAACACCTTATGTATAAAAGATAAAAAAATTACTTACATGGTTAATCGCTATGTGTATTAAGTACACGGTCAATGTATTTATCCGCTATCAACTGTAACAAATTCTGCACAAGAAACCCACGCTACCTGAAATTGAACTGAACATCAAGAGAAATGATGACTTTGGGGTTACACAGCACGGCCAGTGGGGGGATACACTTTAGAACAATAATACAGCCGTTTGAAAAGCCACAGTGTACTTTTTACACTATAGCGCCTACTTAAGGGTTAAATAAACTCCGATTGGAATTTACACTTAAATATGAATCGTGAATATTTTTGACAAAATTTTAAATAAAATATCAAAATTCAAAAACAAAATAAAGTCTTAAATCTAAGTATTACAAAATACTACACTAACATTCTTCAGCCATTGTAGCAAAATTGTAGCAGGAATCTGAAACTATTGGCAAAACTAAATGTTATAAGATAAGAAACCACTCAATTTAACACCATTTAATACATAAATATAATCACATATGATCACATATGCTGATCCTATGAGTATCTGCTAAACCATACTTACTATAATTTTGAAAATTTGGTGACAGGGTAATGATGTTAGGGCTAACTCATCTAAAATATTTTCACGTTCGTACCACTTCCGGTTATACCGGAAGTCGGTACTTAGTCGCTTATTTTAAATAGAACACCCCGTATATTAATACATTTTTGGATTCTATGTCAAATTTTAAGGTAAGTTTCTTAAATAAACTAGATACGAAATTTCAGTCGTTTTAAAAAAAACCATTTTTCTAAAAAAATTGACAGATGCGGTCTTAGTAATAACTCGTTAATTGTTCTGTTCCTGTCAAACAATTTGAATAAAACTTTGAGGTGTTGTAGGCAAAGGTTTATTGCAACAGTCTGCAAAAAAATGACATTTGTATTTTTCATAAAAATAAAATTATGAATGTCTAAACTTGACTATCAAAAAATGCAAGTTACTCAAAAAAATCAAATGGAAACTCCTATTTTTTATTACTCAGATCGATTTAACGTCAAAAATTAAGGTAAGTGTGTTTAAAACTTTATTGGCCTAAACATAACAGTTTCATTCATACTTATTATCAAAAAAGTCCCAATTTTAAAATTTGTGATAAAAATGAGCTACATACTTAAATCTAGTATTCCTTGTTCGTGGTCACCATGGAAACCAAATAATTGAGAATTGAAGTAAAGAAAAATATTTGAATAAGTTACTGCAAAAAATTATAAAAATTGATAATTTTGTGATTCAAAAGTCATTTTTGCCAAATAGAAAGTTTCTAAGTCATTTTTTTCAAATTGGATATACAACATAAGTGTAAAAATTTAACACTTTATGAGTAAATCGAAAAAAAACTACTTTTTACTGCGGAGGTAGTAACTTCATACTTATCAGTGCATTCTTACACGATAAAGTCGCTTATTTAGTATTTCTTGCTCGTGATCAAATGTAAATTAATTTACAATAAATGTTGAAAATGTTGCCCGTTAGACGCAAGACATTGTTGAACCCGTCTTATAACGGGTTCATTTGTAGCCCTTTGAATTTCTTGTGGCGAAAGAGAATTGACGGCATTTTGCACTGTTGCAATGCAATCTTCTTTAGTCATTAGTGGTGTAACATAAACAATATTTTTAATTCGACCCCAAAGATAAAAATACATTGGCGTAAGATCAGGTGACCTAGGTGGCCATGGAAAGAAACCATTATTGGCATACCAACGATCTTCAAAAATTTCATAAAGTTTCATGGAAACAGCGTTGGTGCTGTGAGGGGGCGCACCGTCTTGTTGGTACCATAAATTTTCCCTTTCTAAATTTAATCGGGGTTGAATTCGAGTGTTTAACATCTCAAGATAATTTTCTCCAAGAAATTAAATTTGTAATCATAAATCGCAACAATCAACTATTTTAAACCTCTCAAATTTTCGTTTAAAATACACGTCAAAGATTTTGTTATTTCGAATACCACAAAATACGTTAAAATTCCAAATTTCCTGAAAATGGCATTCGCGAATTGGATTGCTATTTTCGTTATACCAGTAATGCGAGTTTCGGCGATTAAATATGCCATTTTTCGTAAATTTAGATTCGTCCGTCCATATGATATTAGTCAAAAAATTAGGAATTTCTTGTATTTTGAGCAACATTGTTTCACAAAATTCTATACGTTTCAAGAAATCCGCTTCTTTCAACTGTTGTACTAATTGTAAACAGTATGGTCTAAACTTCTGTTTCTTAAGAATTCTTCTGATAGTTGTTGGTGTTAAGCCAATATCTGTTTTCGCGTCGTTTATGGAATTACAAGAATAGGCACGGAAATATCCTAAAGTTATAACTTCTGTTCGTTATCAATTGCAGTTTTTTTGCGAGGCGCAGAGTGTTTAAATGTGCCAAACTGTTCCAAATTTTGAACCACACGTCTTATTGTATCTGCTGATGGTCGGGGGCGCTCACGATATCGTTCTATAAATGTTCTCACTGTTCGTTTTACAACTTTATGACATTCTCCGTGAATTAAAATTAAATTCAAATAATCTGTATTAGAATATTCAAGTCGAGCCATTTCATCAAGAAAAACACAAACTGTCAACAATTTTATTAAATTATTGACTACAAAAGAAAAACAAAATAAATAAGCATCTTTATCGTGTAATGATGCGCTGATAAGTATGTATTACCTCAGCAGTAAAAAGTAATCTTTTTGGATTTACTCATAAAGTATTAAATTTTTACACTTATGTTGTATATCGAATTTGAAAAAAATGACAGAAAATGTCTATTTGGCAAAAATGACTTTTGAATCACAAAATTATCAATTTTTATAATTTTTTGCAGTAACTTATTCAAATATTTTTCTTTATTTCAATTCTCTATTATTTGGTTTCCATGGTGACCACGAACAAGGAATACTAGATTTAAGTATGTAGCTCATTTTTATCACAAATTTTAAAATTGGGACTTTTGTGATAATAAGTATGAAACTGTTACATTTAGGCAAATAAAGTTTTAAACAATCTTTCCTCAATTTTTGACGTTAAATCGATCTGAGTAATAAAAAATGGGGGTTTCCATTTGATTTTTTTGAGTAACTTGCATTTTTTGATAGTCAAGTTTAGACATCCATAATTTTATTTTTATGGAAAGTACAAATGTCATTTTGTGCAAACTGTTGCAATAAACCTTTGCCTACAACACCTCAAAGTTTTATTCAAATTGTTAGACAGGGACAGAACAATTAATGAGTTATTACTAAGACCGCATCTGTCAATTTTTTTTGAAAAATGTTTTTTTTTAAAACGACTGAAATTTCGTATCTAGTTTATTTAACAAACTTACCTTAAAATTCGACATAGAATCCAAAAATGTATTAATATATGGGGTGTTCCATTTAAAATAAGCGACTAAGTACCGACTTCCGGTATAACCGGAAGTGGTACGAACGTGAAAATATTTTAGATGAGTTAGCATTACCCCGTCACCAAATTTTCAAAATTATAGTAAGTTTGGTTTAGCATATACTCATAGAATCAGCTCCTGTATATGACACGCCTATATAAATAAAAAAAAAAATAAGCCACACTCTGTGCACAGGCCTGGTTCAACGCCTTCGCTATGAATGCCGCTCCATCCTTCCCGCCTTACCCCACGCTTCTATTCTCGCGTAACAGTCGGCCTTCCTGAAACTGTAATGTCCTCATTACAAGAATTAACTTACAAAGAGGTATGATAGGTCTTGCCCATCTGCCTTCATATTGTCACATGACCACCGGAAAGAAGAGTCAACCGTGACATTCACCTGAAAGCGCTTATAACCTCTATCGTCTCAATTATGTACGTATCATTAGGCAAGACCTCGCTACTCTATAGGGTCCGTCAACTTTATTCACCAATTGGTTACTTAACTTGGCATCCGCCATGTCAGTAGCTGCAACTCGCTATAACACCAATTCACTTACCTTATTCGCTAGCGTTTCTCCGCCTTTTAATATGACGTCAACTCGCCATGGGGGGAGTATCCAGAACTCGAGTTTTGTCATAACGTGCTTGCATTCGTCTACCCTCCCGCCTTAAGTTAAGGGCCACCGTACCCCGGTTTGCCAGTAATTGATCCATTCTAGAAGTACTCGCATCAAGCCGTCATCTTGACGCTTTCCCTCCTGGTTGTGTGAGAAAGGTCTTACGGTGCTCGATCCAGCCTGATCCACTGGGTTGTGTTAACCCTGCCCTTACAACTAGCTAGTGTTTCGCCCTCCTCAGCCAGATCAGTTACCACCGTTGCGGTTGCAGTTGCTTTAGCTGCTTTAACAGGAAAAAGTAGTACATATTTGCCGAAATAATCGACAATCACTAACAGATGAGTATGGCCCCGTGGACTACGTAGAAGGGGTCTAACAAAATCTAGGCTAATCATTTGCCAGGGGCGACGTATATGTGGTCTAGAACCCATTAAGCCTGGTTCGAGTTGGGCACAAACGCAACATGATCCTATGTACTTCATTGCGTCACATCTCATTTTAGGCCAATAGTAGCGACGTTTTAGCCACCAGTAAGTTTTATATATGCCAAGGTGGCATGCAGCAACATCGCCACGGTTTTCTTTAATTAATTCCGAGCGATCGCATTTGGGTACCACCAATTTCCAGTAGTCTTGCTCCTGTGCCAGTTCAGGTATGTCGCACTTTACATATTTATGCAAATAATTGTTTTCAATCCTCCATCTAGGATATTTATCAGGTGTAGACTCAATGCGCAGAATTAAATTTTTGTACCAGGCATCTTCTTGTGGGTGGATGGATTGTATGGTGCACAAATCGGTCTGGTCTGGTATAAGGGGTACTGAGCGCGATAAGTAATCTGGAACTACATGCTGTTTTCCTTTTCTATGAACAATTGTGTAGTTGTCGGCTTGTAATCTTAATGTCCAACGTCCTAATCGGCGAGTAGGGTTCTTAAGTCGATTAAGCCACAATAAAGAGTAGTGATCCGTGACTATAGTGAAGTGCCCTAGATCTAGGTAATGGCGAAGTTTTTCTACAGCCCACAGTACAGCTAAACATTATCTTTCTACCGTAGAATAGCGTCGTTCTTGTGGTGTAAGAGATCTCGCTATGAAGCAAACCACCTTTTCTTCATTTTTAACGTTCTGGGTGAGAGCAGCCCCAATGCCATACCCTGATGCGTTTGTTGGTAGAATAAATTTCTGGGAGAAACCTGGACATGATAGAATGGGAGCTGTTACCAAAGTTTGCTTAATGGTATGGAATGCTTCCGAATATTTGCCATCCCAGCTCCAGGTTTTGGATTTCTTGGTTAGTGCCGTTAACGCAGATACAATGGTGGTAAAATTGGGTATGAAGCATCTATGCCAGGCTGCTATACCGAGAAAACTTCTAACCTCTGTTACATTTTTAGGTACAGGAATATCCAGAATTGCTTGCACTTTTTGACTGTCGGCAGGTAAGGCATGTTTATCAACTACGTATTCAAGATATTGTAATTGGGGTCTGCAAAAGTGACATTTATTTCTGTTAATAGTCAGACCAGCAGCATGTAATCTGTCGAAGATAGTGGCTATTAATTTAAGATGTGATTCAAACTCAGGTGAGATTGTAATCACACCATCTAAATAGACTAGTACATATGGTTCTAGGTCAGCTCCCAGAATGCTGTCAATCATTCGTTGAAATGTCGCTGGAGCGTTAGTGAGCCCAAAAGGCATTTTCTTAAATTGATAAAGACCTCGCCCCGGGATAGTAAAGACAGATAATTCCCTGGTTTCTTTCTTCACTAGTACTTGCCAATAAGCAGATCGAATATCTGTGGAACTTAAGAATTTCGTACCTTTTAATCTATCTGAAATGGCCGGTACATATGGAATTGGGTAAGCATCCTTTTTGGTGACTTTATTAAGTTGTCAAAAACGATGAGTTCCATCCTTCTTAGGGACTAATAAAATAGGGCTAGACCATCCACTGCTTGATGGTTCGATTACATCCAAATCAAGCATTTTTTGAAGTTCCTTATCTATGACCTCTTTCTATTTTGGTGACACAGGATAATACCTCTGTTTTATAGGCGGGGAAGTCATAATGATGTCATGTTCGACAATGGTAGTAGATCCTAGTTTATCTCCCTTTAATTTAAATTTACATCATCGATTGGTGGAGCTTTGACGAAATACCATATGTCTTGATGTAGGTTAGGAATGATTTCCATCTATTTCCAAAAATCCATTCCCAAAAGAAGGGTATGTGGCAAATGAGGTAGAAAAAGCAAATTTGTTAATTTAGTTTTATGTTCTAGAGTAATTGGAACAGTGACAGTTCCTATGGTCTTCCATTTTTCACCATTGGGTACCTTGCAGACTGAAGTGCTAGTGGGGTCAAAACTAAATCCAGATTTTCGCAGGAAATCCAATCCAGGTTGTCCTACTAAACTGCAGGTAGCTCCACTATCCAGTAATCTCAGTATTGGTCGGCCTAAAATTTTAACTTCGTAAGGATGTTCATCACCTTTTGTGCGAGCAAGAATATAATCTAATAGAAACTTATGTTGTGTTGTAGTTGCGTGGTTTAGTTGGTTTTGTCTAGAGCTTTGTGTGGCCTGAAGGAGGGGCTTCGAGGAAGATATTAGGCCATCTAGCTCCTCGAATTTCCTTGTGATCAAGTGCGGAAAACAGTTGTTCCGCTGATAATATAATAGGAATATCCTCGATATTTAAAATTTGACAATTATTTTCTGTTGTCGAAGCTACTATACTATCAGAAATACATAATCCATTACAGCAATTTGGAGACGTTAATAACTTTGATTCAAGTTTGGTTATTATTGTAAGCCATTCTTGCTACATCTACTGGTTGAAGTATGCGTATAGCGTTTAGGTACAGTCATATTAAAATTATTTGAAGTTTTTTTTTACATAAATCACTTAGTTGCAAAGTTAGGTGCGTGCTATGTCCATCTAAAAATAAAATAACCGGGAAAGTTATGGTTTATTTTAACAAAAATAGATACAGAACATTATAAACATGTTCATAAGATGTTGCGCTGCGTTTCTGTAGCACCTATTCCCCATCTGTCCGGAACCGATTCAATGATATAATTTGGTAATCTTTTATATGGATAGATTATTATCATTAGGGAAGCTAATATTCCTGTGGCCGAAATGCAAACATTACTGTCAAATTCGATTTGGAAGAAACCTTTTCCACTTCATAAAAATTGGAAGTTCCTCTTGGGGCGAGTACCTTAGAATTCTTTGGACACAAATAGAAATTGGTTTCGTCACCATTGAATACTCTGGATGGATCTTGTAGAATACTAAAATACTACTTTTCCTTTAAATATTCCTCTATTTCGTTAAACCATTGTTATTATTATTAAATCACTTGGGGAAGTATTTGAACTGACATTTGTAACAAATTGCTACTATCTAAACTGAACTTGAAAAATAAAAAAAAGAAACGGTTTTTATTGTTAATTATTGCATTAACAGTATAGTGCATAATGACAGAAATTGTTAAACGACAACAAGGAAAATCCTCCAAATTTCAGAGAAACAGTTGGTGATAAACATACATTACCATTTACATCACGATAACTATGAGTCTGTAACAAAGTTATCCAAAAAGTGTCGACCATGGCTGGTATTCCGGAAAAGACCGTCTATAACGAACTTTATGAGTACAATTCCCCCATTGGACTACAACCGCTAAAGGAAAGGCACAAGAAACGCAAAACTTCCTTAAGTCGTGAGAACAAGTATTACGAAAGATTCAAAGGCTATATTCGTACAATCGTGAACTAGGTTTTTCGAAACAACACGCCACCAACTGTAAACTCTGCATTAGCAAAGCAAATGGCGACGACAATTTCCCCGATATATCACGAGTCACACTGTATCGTTTGCTGCGTGATATTAATTTTGTGTATGAAAATTGCGGAAGGAAATCAGTTTTAGTCGAGAAAGACGAAATCATCTCATGGCGTGATCAATATTTACGCCATATTCGTAAATATGGCGAAGAACGCTACAATATTGTATAACTTGATGAATCGTGGGTTCACGTCGAACATAGTATGCCAAAAGAATGGGTCGACACATCAATTAAATCTCATCGAGATACATTTCTTCGAGGTTTGAAAGGTCCTACAGCTCGCGGTCCACAATTTGTTCTACTACATGCAGGATCTGCAAATGGATTTGTTACAGGAGCAGAGCAGACATTTTTGGCAAAAAAATAGTCAGAATTACCACGATGAAATGGACGGGCCTTTGTTTGAAGAGTGGTTCGGAAAAGACTTAGATACGAGTCTACTAGGAAAAACGGTTGTGGTAATGGACAATGCGCCTTACCACAGCCGAAAACTAGAAAAGAAGAGATTCAAGAATGGCTGCGGTCGAAAGTTTTGTTTTATGTAGAAGACTACCTAAGGGTTAAGTAATGAATAATTTAAAAAATATATAATGGGTACAAAATAGAAAAACTTGCAAAGCGAAAGAATGTGAAGATTCTAAGGCTCCCACCAAACCATTGGGAACTAAATCCAATCGAATTGGTGTGGAGTGAAGTAGAGACATGCAGCAAACCATAACAGGATTTTTGAGCAAGATCAAATGCGAAACCTAATTCGCGAAGCCTATTTAAAAATTACGCCATCTAACTGGCAAAACCATGTAAATCACGTATTTGAAAATTTGAATAACTGTATTTGCCCTATTTATATTTACTTTTAATTCTATGCTAACTATAATTAATACTTGAGTATATGCTAATTAAAATAGCATCAGTTAACCGTTTTGTATACTATACAATTTATTATGTAAATAAATACATACATTACTTTAGATAAAATTTGAGAAGACTTTCGGGTTGACAACCGCTGGTAAAAATTGCCGCCTTCGGCAAGGTATTGGCAGAAGTACTGTGTATAATACAAAAGAAGGATTTATTTTGATTGACGGGGAAGTATTGCAATGCTACCAACAATGAAGACCGTTGGAGCATGATAAACTCTTATTACACAAGAAGCTCAAAAAGACGTAAAAAAGAAAAAAAAAACTGACAAAAGTGGAAAGAATAACTAAAGGTTAGAGATAAAGTGGACAACATAGACCCAAACGAAAGTAAATATAGATAACGTAGAAGAAAGTAGGGGTTGGAGGGTAAAAATGAAGGACCTAAATAAAGACCCCTTCCCGCCAAGTATAAGGACCAGTTACGACAAGGTGCAAATTACAAAATGAACAAAATAGGTACAACAGATAAACGAAAACAAAATCATGTTCGCGGATTTATTTAAATGCGAAGACGAGGAAACAATCCGTAGCGAACAAGCGCAATACCCCTCCATGGAGAAATTAGCCCCAAAGGACTACAGACAGCATTTAAACTCTCGAACGAGACGGAAGTTACCCGAAAATAGCCAAGAGTGTAACAAGAAACAATATACTACTTAGAAAAAGCACCGCAAGCCGCTAGAGCTTATTAAAGTTTCGACCCAATGGTAACTCGCAAAACCAATACATATATCAAAATCAAGGAAGCTGTATGACAGAAACAAAATATAGACCAACGTGTCTACTCGATGTGCCGAAAATAGTTTGTCAGGTCATTACCAACGAAATATTTACGATTGTTATTAGGAGTCATTCTGACAAGATCAGTTAAATATATTATAGGAGATGTAAAAAAAAGGTAGAACCAAAGATTGTAATAAAATTTGGAACACTGATACTAATAGACAAAAAATGACTATAAACTAAGAAAATTGGAACTTCATATGTAGGTTTGAGAAAAAACGGATAAAAAATATTTAATTAACATAACAGAGAACTTTTAAGCGGGTATATACCTGGGAGTTCGCTTCCAAAAGACCCAAAGACAGTTGTGCCGACGACAATTTTCTGTGTGGGTTAAGACCAATATCAAACGCAAACCTAACGCGAAATCAAAGATTGTATCCTTTCACATAATAATGATTGATTAATAGAAAGTAGGTTAAACGTTGGAATGGGGACCACAGGCGGCAGTATTAACCCTTCAGTGGTCACGCGAATCCTCCATTCACATTTGTATATTTTTGCCAGCGCAGGGCTTACCCCACCTAATACCGTCCTGTTTAGCTCCGATCTATCCGAAAACCGACTGGAAAAGCTATCAGTAACCATTTAAGGGTATTAGAGGATACCCGTTGTCGAAATAACCCGCGTGTGCCTGATTGAATGGTACTTATTTTTACATATTTTTGGTGTGTATTTTGTGAAGATGTATTTCATTTATTATCCAACTACTTGGGTACTTTACAAGTCAATATTTCGTGTTTACAGATTCATAATAGTGACTACGTTATTAAATTTTTCCCAACCAAACTTGAAACGGTTTTGTTCTGATTGCAACTATTTATTCGTGTAAAACTGTTTTGTGTATGTTTTTCTGTACAATCTACATCAACGCCTGGCTACCCATATTTATGGAAGACTGGCTAAATGAGAATACTGAGCACCCAACAGTTGAACATAACGGCAGTACTGATGAAGGGGAAATTGATGACTTGGAGATCAATGACTTGAATACGGACACGGAGCAAGGAGTTTATGATTCTGAAGATTTCAATGTACTACTAGGCTTAAATTTACAAGAAAGGACGGTACTGCATGCGTCAAAGACGTTTCAAACCAAAAGGTCCAAATTAGAGCGAAAAATGTAATCAAACATCTTCCACGTGTAAAAGGACCAGTAAAAGAACTGACATCAAAAATTGATATTTGGAAACACCTTTTTTCTGCAGAATAATTGAATTTAATAATTCATTGGATCAATCAGTACATTCAGTCAAAAAAAAAAGCTATGAGCGAGGGAAAAGTGCCAAATACACTGATATTTTAGAAATTCCAGCTCTTTGGTTTGCTCCACTTTGCGTTCTAAAGTCCAATCGTCTAAATAATGAGGATTTATGGTATACAAATGGACTGGGGTTTAACTTACCATGTCAATTCAGTGATTCTGGTTTCTTCCTGTGTGCTTATGTTTCGACGATATTTCAACAAGCATTGAGAACAAGAAGGTCGATACATTAGCACCCTTAAGCGACGCGTTTAAGAGGCAGAGCCAAAACCTTCTATACTTGTAATATGGGAGTATACTTGGGCAAGCAACCGGATCGTCCTTTTAGTAAAAAGAATTCCAAAAGCACGTAGTTCAAAGACTGTGCTAACCAATAGAGGGAACCAGTAGAAATGCAATCGTAAACAACTGGTTGCCAAGCACGAATTTTCTTTACACCTTTTATAACGATATTAAGTTGACTATTATGTGAACAATTTTGTCGCGTATGTTCGGATGTCGTGACAAATGCACATTAATATAGTTCAATAAGCTGCGGAGTGGACTCTGTTGTTCAGTTGTATGCAACATATAATTGCGCCATAAAAACTCAAAGAGGGACCAATGATCATTTTTTACTCCATCATAAATGTTTCTGGGATCAATTCCTTCATTATTTACGCCATAAATAACTAGGTAGATGCGCAGAGACAAAAATTCTTACAGAGATCATCGTTTCACTTAAAATCATACTCGTCGCCGCATTCAACCGATCATTCAAAGATTAATGACTGAGAATCAAAGATATTTTTGGCATAGTAACATCTGAGACTGCTCCCCTAGCTACTGATCAACGACGCAAACGTTCCTTCTATGATTGTAAGAGCTCGTTATTTGTGTTTACATACAGGCCAAGAGTTCAAATCAAAGTATTAGTTTTTATATCTAAAATCTAGGAATATTTCATATATTAGCTGAGAAAAAGAATTATTAGTAACACAAATAATAAGTTAATAATCCTTTGTAAAAAATCTGTCCAAAATACGGTAATTTGCAAACTTTAAAAATTCCCTATACACGTCTCTGACGTATATAGGGAACAATTCCAACGGGACTGCTTAAAGTGGTTCAAGTTTCTCTCTTGAAATATTTAAAAGGAATATTGATATAATGTTAGCACCTTGTACACAAATCGACATAAATTTTATAGAAATTCTCTTTAGGTTAATGTTAGGTAGAACCGAAATCATATTTTTTAATTTGAATATTGATAATCCCCTTTTAATTACTGGAAAACTTAGATCTATTATCCACAGGATAAAATACTACTAATTGGTTATGAAATTATCTTAACGGGATTTAATTATTTCAACTTTGCAGAAGACAAATTGTTAACTTCAAATGCTAACACTTTTCTTGCTATCGTGAAAGAGTGTTTCTTACAATATGAAAGCAAATGAAGTGGTGCTTTATTATGATATATTCATGAGGCTTGTTAGATTACGCATCGCGGTTCAGATAGGTGTAATTAGATCTTAGTGCCTCTGAATTTAGAGAATTCCGCCAGGTTTGGGTCTTAACCGTCCAAGAAATTATTTGAAGTAGGAAAATTATTCTTAGCGTAAATATTTGACAATTTTAACTGGCCAGAAAGAATTGGACACTCTAGGATTTAACTAAATCAGAATTAATTATGAAGCGCTAAGTATATCCTGGAATATGGGGATTTTGTGAAACTGGAAGTAATAATTTTGGACAGAAAATTACTTGATGTAAGTAGAAGTAATGTTTACCTTTATAATGCAATTTTATAATAGGAATTTATTACAAAAATTTAATATAGATTTCTATAACTAAGTTAACTTTTGTACGCGATTGCGCCCGTCACCTTTATGCCACCTTATAGGTGTGTGTGTTGTCCGAAGGTGTCTGTAATCAAAGTCACTAGTGGAGCAAGGCAGACATCCCGTTCCTTCTAGCGAACTCCCGGTGTATGTCGGTAGACTAGGCTTACTTTCTGTTCTTTCGCCGATGTTAAGGCACGGCATCGGGCTTACTTCGCCGCGACAACGCTTCCAGTTATGTATACTATAGTGTAGGTATTGTTTGAAAGCTTACGTGTTGGCTATATCGAGCACTGAATGTTTACTGGTAGGGGATCAGAAAAGTTCTGGCGGTGCAGGGGGAGAACGTCCGAAGTGGCGAAAGTCACGAAACAGGTTCCGAAAGTTTAACTGTGATGCGCGGTTTTATGCAAGCTAGAAGTAATCGGACAATATTACTGGGTGAACAAGAGTCGCTTATTGGTCTACGGAGACCGCGGGTTACCAATGAGAATTGCCGTGAAAAGGTTTTAATCGGCTTTCTAACAGAAGTGGAGATAAAATTGGTGATTCTTAATTTGTAAAAGATAGACGAATATGAATAATTAGTGAATAATCAATCTGAACACGTTTCGTAAATAATCTGAAAGATAATCTAGATAGACGGAGAATTCTACCATACCTTGCGCTGATTGGTTGAAAGCGCTTGGGGTCCATTAAGGATGTCCATGCTTTTTCACAGAAATGGAAATAGGAAATTTATAAAAATAATATTTCATGATCTTTGAAATTTTTTACAAAGAATATCCACAATCGACAAAATCTACGTCTACAGGAGAAATTATATTACGCCACATTCAAAATCACTTTATTAATGTACAAAAAAGTAAATGATCGATTTACGCGGTAGTTAATATCAATTCAGGTAAGAACTGCCAAGTGGGAAAGGTCGTAATCCTAGTTATAGTGCCTTCAGTTCATGACGGGTTATTAAATGAGTTATTAATTTCCAGCGTGTACATAATACCCACTTTCAAACAGTGTTTACATTGACCAAATTTTTCATTACGCTTCCTTGAAAACCTTATTTATAATACCCAACATGTTCATGCAACCCACATTTGAACCACTTTATAAGATTCACCTTTTTTATAGTGTCCATCTTATAGAAAATATAGAAATTTTCTTATTATAAAGGTAACCTTATCCCTACACCCACTAACGAGATTTCTTCAGTGCCCACTTGTGCGTAACCCACAAACCACTGTTCTTAACGGCCATACCGTAAAGGTGGTAGCCACTTGCAAGTGACTCTTGCAGTCAACCTTTACCAATAAATAAACTAAACCTGCTGGGGAGTGCTTATTTTAATATTTTTAATATATTTAACGTATTTGAAATTGTAGACCACTCAGTTCCTGGGGCGAATACGGAGATCGATTTTTACTCTGCAGGGCTGAATACAGGTTGCCTCGAGTTCCACCCAAAGAAAAAAGTAAACTAGTTGGTCTTGAGCCAATCCTAGACCTCTATGATTTCTAAACGGGGCTCCAGATAACCTAAACGGAGTTATATCTTCAGGGTTTAAAACGGCTTCCAAAATCAGAGTGATTTCGAACGGGAGGGCATTTAGAGCTATAGGCAAAAGTCACAGCTTCTCTTTGTAAACCAGGGTCGTTCACCAATGATAAACGATAACGACTTTTAATAAATACGAGTTCTATCTAACTCAAATAAAATTATACGTTTGAAAACGGGCGATTATTTAGTAGCGGTTGATTAACAATACTAACATTAATCTAAGTTACATAATTTAATCGTTTTTAATAAGTATCTATTAAACAAACATTTATTAAGCCATTAAAATATTACTAAACACCATAATGCACAATTCCATCCTAGTTGTGCACCTTGGTTTATAACCTCTGTATAAATTCAGTATTCGGGAAATTCAAACGCACTGGTTTTAACTGAGAGCGGTCATTTGGTTTATTTAAAAATAAAATTAATCATTGATATCTTAAGATAAATAATTGGTATAAGAAATTGCTTATTCGTAGACATATAATACGCAGCGCTCGTAATCAAACGTGAAAATGGGATGTGGGGATAAGGTCACTGACTACATGGAGTACATTCAAGGGTAAAAAGATTTTGGCGGCAAATTTAAATCCCTATGGGCTGCATTATTAATAACATAACAATAAATTGAGTTCCTAATTGTTAAAAAAAAGTCGAGTTACCATAACAACAAATCGAATTTACATTTCAGCTAGTAATTTTGAACGAGAATAACACTTTTTATTATGCTTCTTGCTTCTGAATGCACAGTCTTCTTCGACATATTACTAAAAATTAAATCTAAAAACTAATAAAATGTAAATGACACAACGATTTTGATGTTAAGTTTGAACAAAATATTTTAAAAAAGATTACATACGAAACTAACAATCCCAGTCTTCAAGAAGACGATGTTTTACAAAAACAATTGAAATGCAAGTGAACACTAACGAAATCAAACTATACGAGACGGCAACAGGGGCAATAAAGAAGTAATGACACAGAATGTATATTCTAAACGTCATTGGACGATGTTTTACAGCCACGATATTTTAAAGTTAGTTGGCATATATCCCGTTTTCATGTTTGCTTATGACCGCTGTATATATATATATATATATATATATATATATATATATATATATATATATATATATATATATATATATAGCTGTGATATACATTTTTCCCTTTTGTTTTTGTTACCACTACAGGATTTTACACAAGTTGTACGTTCCATATCAAATTGAATGAAAATGCTAAAAAGTCATCCATGTTTATGCAAGGTGGGGATAATAACAGGGGGGAACGGCAGAGTGTGTGTTCGAAAAGACATAAGGCAGTTGACGTTTGAGTTTTAATAAGAAAGAAAGTATCGAATGGAAATGAAAGATTCATTGAAAATATTTTGTTTACCGACGAGTGTTATTTTAGCTTACATGGCCATCACAATTCGCTTGTTGCTGTTGGTTACTCTCGGGAAAACAAACACATTAGTATTCCTTACCGGACACAATACCCTCAAAAAGTTAATGTGTGGGCAGGAATTTTAGGCAATTCCATAATTGGTCCATTTTTTATCAACGGAAGCTTGAATGCGGACAAATATTTAGAGGTGTTGAGAAACCAGATAGTTCCAGCTGTTCATCACCTCAATATAAATTTTGATGACATTTGGTATCAAGAAGACGGCTGATCTGCTCATACTGCAATAAGAGTTCAACAGTTTTTGGAAACTACGTTCCCTAACCGTATTATTAATGGGAAAGGTACTATTAAATATCCTACTCGCTCGCCTGGTATCGCGCCGAACGACTTTTTTGTTTGGTGATACGTATCCCAGAAAATTTATGGGCACTGGCATGAACGTACTAACAATTTTGACAAACTTCGTGTCAAAATTATAGACTCTTAAAGCACCATCACTCAAGAAATGATAGAAAACACTCGAACTGAATTTTCAACAGATTAGGTTACTGCCTTGCGCAAGGTGAAGGTCTTTTCGAAAATCTTATAAAGTAGAGCTTTGAAAAAAGTGTATTCTGTTCATTTTTAAAAATAGTTGGTTTTTCAATACGAATTGTAATGCTAAAGTTAAACCTTAAACTTTAGTTATACTATCAATGTAAATGTTAATGTTCTTATTTGTAGCTCTCGTAGGTTTCTTCTTGGTTCTTCTTACGAGTAGTTATCGAACCATGTTATAAATTCGCAATTACAATAAACTTCGATGTTTGAGGTATTACCATTTGATGTTTAAGTGTAAAGATCTACTTAATACTTTCAAAGAACACGAGACTTTTCAACAGCATTTTAATTGCTTTGGTTTCGTTAGAAACGTTGAAGCTAGATTGAAAGAGACTTAAGTAGCTCATATTTTGTGCCTACATGCAAATATGTACAAGTGGCAACATCGGTAAGGTAATATCTCTCTCACACTCATATGCTTATTGGGTTTCTATATATATATATATATATATATATATATATATATATATATATATACAGGGTGAGCCATCTAAGCTCCGTCGGTTTGTATACGAAAAATGGTAAAATATTTTTGAAATCTTTTTTTATCATCGTGTAGGTTTATTAGGAGCACGTTTTAAAATTATTTTTGAATATGCAGGGTAGTCCATAAAAATTTTATCCATCAAAGTTATGAAAATTTAAATGGAACACCCTATATATGATGGCATATTTCGATTCTGTGGACTAAATAAAGGTCACTTACTGTTATAGTCCCTATACCTAACTCCACCTGTTGTCGAGATGTTTCATTATTTGTGAGAATGTAGATCGAAATTCTAAAGAACTTTCTGTTTTACGTACTCGAGGAATTTTTTTAAAATGTTTTTCATTATTTACTGAAAGCATCAAACTTTAAAATCCACCGAAGTTATTATCACAATTTATACTGGGTGTATAAAAACTCAGTTACTATTTTGACCAACATTAAAGCCAATTAACTTCCTTATTTTAAATGGAACACCCCATATTTATCACCATATTTTTATTCTAATTTTAATTCCCTACAAAACTGTATTAGGGTTCCCTATATCTACTTCTTACAGATTTTTTGTAATTTAGGATTTTCTATTCCAATAATAATTTCATGCAATTTGTTCTTGAAAAGCAGGCTTTGACGGTCTTACTGTCACATAAAATAAACGAATTTATTGAAAAGTCATAGTTCGTGTTGAAGTTAAATCATTTTAGTTAATCAACTTTGAGAATAAATTTTATTAGGTGGGTACCTACTGTTTAAAATGGCTTGCTATTCTCGAATTGAAAAGTGCGACATGATCTTAGTAATTGGGAAACGCAATGATAATTGCTTGCTAGCATCTAGGGTTTACGCACAAATGTATCCTGATAGGCGTCATCCCGACAGGCGTTCATTAGAAAAATTATTACAAGTTTTTCGAAGCAATGGAAGTGTATCATGCAAGACACGACAAAAGCAAAGGCCGGTTACGGGTAACGAAGAGAATAATTTTGCCGTTATAGAATATCTGATAGAAAATCCACATACCAGTCAGCGGAGAATAAGTGAAGAATTTGATATAATTCAGCGGAGCGTTGGAAGGATAATAAAGAAGAATAAGTTTTATTCATATCACATTCAATTACACCAAGAACTTTTAGAAGTGGATTACGATCGAAGGCTTGCATTTTGTTTATGGGTTTTAGAAAAATTTGGTGATAATGAAATTTGCTTTGATTTTGTGCTTTTTTCGGACGAATCAACGTTCCACAAAACGGTTTAGTAAGTAGACATAACTATCATTATTATAGTGACGAGAATCCTAATTTTTTTAGAACTCTCGATAGGCAACACAGATGGTCCGTAAATGTGTGGGGTGGTATGATGGGAACACATGTAGTAGGTCCGTTTTTTTATGGCAATTTGATCGGTGATATGTTTCTCGAATTTTTAAGAGGAAATTTGCCTGTTCTTTTAGGACACATACCGCTTGATATTCGGCAGGAGATGTGGCTACAATTAGACGGAGCGCCGGCGCATTTTCATGCTAATGTTAGGGACGAATGGGACAGGCAATTTCACAACAGGTAGATAGAGAGCGGCGGCCCACAAAATTGGCCGGCAAGATCCGCTGATTTAACTAGTCCTGATTTTTTCTTGTGGGGATACATCAAAAATATTGTCTACCATACACCACCAACCACACCGGACAACATAAAGGAGCGAATCAGAACAGCTTTTAATTCCATAACTCCAAGCATTTTGAGAAAAGTGAAGGAGTCCTTCCTAGAGAGAGTTCGTTTATGTATTGAAAGGAACGGAACTCATTTTGAACATTTGTTGAAACGTTGAAGTTGTGTTTGTTCAATAAACCTATGTTTTTACTATTTACCCAGTTATTAACGTCTTTCAGTCATTGTTAAGGAAATCCTAGTCAAACGGTTGGATTATCTCGAGCAATAAAAGCTTTTCATCAAAACCTGCTCATAAAAAATCGAGTAAAAAATGACATAAAATTAATGATTAAAATAGAAAATCCTAAATTACAAAAAATCTGTAAGAGATAGGTATAGGGAACCCTAATACAGTTTTGTAGGGAATTAAAATTAGAATAAAAATATGGTGATAAATATGGGGTGTTCCATTTAAAATAAGGAAGTTAATTGGCTTTAATGTTGGTCAAAATAGTAACTGAGTTTTTATACACCCAGTATAAATTTGTGATAATAACTTCGGTGGATTTTAAAGTTTGATGCTTTCAGTAAACAATGAAAAACATTTGAAAAAAGATCCTCGAGTACGTAATACAGAAAGTTCTTTTGAATTTCGATCTACATTCTCACAAATAATGAAATATCTCGGCAACAGGTGGAGTTAGGTATAGGGAGTATAACAGTAAGTGACCTTTATTTAGTCCACAGAATCGAAATATGCCATCATATATAGGGTGTTCCATGTAAATTTTCATAGCTTTGATGCGTAAAATTTTTATGGACCACCCTGCATATTCGAAAATAATTTTAAAACGTGCTCCTAATGAACATACACGACAATAAAAAAAAAGATTTCAAAAATATTTTACCATTTTTCGTATACAAACCGACGGAGCTTAGATGCCTCACCCTGTAGGTGTGTGTATTTACTCTGTGAACCTGTGATAACACATATGTTAACGTTTGAATTCTATTGTTAAAGTAAATTGTGTTTTTAACAATAGCAGGTAGATTAAATAAACATATTTTATGTGTAATATTTTTCTAGAGCTGTATTATGGTATGTTACAAGTTACGTCCAAATTTAATTAGTTGTTTAATTACTTTGCTAGAACTGCACTATAATATGTTGTAGATGTTACTTTAAGATTTAATTGGATTATTTGGTATACAATGTCATTGACAAAATTAGTCTTTGTTCAATTGGCGATTTGATCAGAGTCAACCTAGTACTAAATATAGTCTTTACTATTTGTGGTTGGAGTTGCATACTTCCAAAAGCGTGAATATAATCTATATTGTAATTAACGTGTGACGAAGCTTTAATTAAATGTGATAATTAAGTAAAAGTATAAGTTAAGTTAGCTAAAATTAGTACATGTTAATGAAAATTGATGTTCGCGTCTGGAGAAGCTCAGCACTGTATGGGTACAGATGTGGAATTTGTTATTTAAGCAAAATTAACAAACGTTAAGCCTTTTTTTTTTCATTATTTGTTTGTTTTTTTATGCTTTTTTCGTTATTAAGAGAAATAATGTTTAGTTCAGGTTTAATCGTTTGTTTTAATATGTAATTCCAATAGTTAATTAGGATTAATCATTTGGACTTTAACGTAGTTATGATTATGTTTCAAGTTTTTACGTTATTGGTATTTTGTGAGTAATCGGAACACCACGTTTGTGACCTATCGTATTAACATTTTCCCAAGCTAACCACGACGTCTAAAATCCGTACCCAGCTGTATATATTATCTTATTATTTTGCACAGGATTAGAATAGTATAACGTTGACTTTAATTATTCTGTAATTGCGTAATTACCTATCAGATATCAGGTTAGTCAGTATTTTAATGTTATATTTTCAAAGATGCCAATGTATAGGGAATAATAGATGGTTCCCAATTTACACCAGCTACAAAGGCTGGCGAAGTGGATTGTCCAATAAGAAGATCTTTCAATAATTTTTTAAGCTAATATGTGCAATTCCAGGGAAGAACTAGTTTTCAAAATTGCCAATTGTTACTCCCCCGTTTTGACAGGTTAAAGATAAGTATTGACTTTCTTCCGGATGGAATGGTAACAGGTGTATTAAGATAATGGTGTATTTGTGGAGATAACACGAAATATATTATAAGTTTTTGTTATGAACGAATAAGTTCAAACGTAAATATGTAATTAAAAATTATTATTAATTTTATTAAATACATAAATAAAAAGTTTACCTCAGTAGGATTTGAACCTACGACCTGTACTTTTATACGCGCTAACCAACTGCGCCATCAAGGTTCAAGCCCCAATCGATGCAAATTTTGTCTTTATGTATGTAGAACTGATCTAAATTCTAAATATAATGAGATTACAGTCAAATTACTTATATTAATAGAATGTGAGCCTGCAATATCGCAAGGATTCACACATTCCAAAGCAACTTGACTAATATTAAATTATTATAAGTTTTTGTTATGAACGAATAAGTTCAAACGTAAATATGTAATTAAAAAATTCAGAATTTACATCAGTTCTACATACATAAAGACAAAATTTGCATCGATTGAATTGATGGCATTGTATATCTAGCAAAGTACAGTCGTGTTCAAATCTATTTGATAAACTTTTTTTATGTATTTAATAAAATTAATAATAATTTTTAACACGAAATATACGTTAACACTGACTTTCACGTCGTGTACTGTGAATATTGTACTGTAATAACTGCTACAAAAGAGAGGCTACGCTCTCAAATAAAAAACGATCATCTCATATTACTAAATCACATTAACAGAAACAAAAAAGGTTACAAAGTTGCAAAATGAAACTTGAAAAAGAAATAAATAAACAAATGGGATATTTTTACAGATTAACAAAAATATTTATATTTCATAACACATAATTGTATAAAAACAAGGATTAATTTCATACAGGGTGTAACACATATATTTCACCCAATTAATTTTTTTTTAATTACAGCATGACAAGGGATGCAAATTCCAATTGTTTGATCTGATAAAATAAAATTAATAAAAATTTAAATGCATGATAACAGGGCAAATTTGGATGTTTAAACTAAAAGTTACGTAATTCTATCAAACGAGCTTAACTAAATTTCCGGCATCGTTTATTGTGCAATACCACCAGCATACTTTAAGAGAACTCATGTTCGATTCAATTTAAATTGAATACACGCTTGTACTATCTAAAATCTGTTTTAACTGACAAGTTATTTTTGAATGTCGGTTAACGAGGTAGATGTTAATATTCCGATTGAAATATTTTCATGAAAACGTTAAATTAGAAACTTTACCTCATCTGAATAACATCAAACATATTTTCCTTTGGGATACCTCAAAACTCTATCAGTATAAAAGCACAAGTATTACATTTGTATTATATATTTTTAAAGAGAAATTTAGAAATTTAATACTTCTATAAATTTTTTGCATACATATATTATACCAATTTGTTTAATAGCGCGTAATAATCATCAGTATCATGATGAATCGTTGCCTTATATAATAAATTGTAAACTCTGTCAAAACTTTATAATTAAATTTTGGTATGTAACTTAATAAACTGGGGTTATTGTGCGAAAAATTACTCATAATATTTCGAGAAGTGAGCTAATAAAATGTAAATAACAGTTTCTAATTAAATACGATAAATAAATTATGGAACTTTAATCTGTTAGTTCAATCCATGTTTGTTTAAAAACGGTTTAGGGTTTGTTTCAAATGACGAAACAAAAAATTCAAAGAACCCTTTTAGTAATATAAAGTAATAAACAGAAATACCCTGTAGACGTAGGGTTTACGTGCTTTAATTTTTTTACCGATAAAAAATTTAGAAGTAACGTATGTTAAGCACATATTTTATTTTTGCATATTTTTTGAAGCATATTGCTTTGTAAATATTATAGTAGGGATAAGAAATGTAAAAGAAGTCGAAATTTCAATTTAGTTAACTATCAATTGTTGAGATTATTATTTTCGCATTTTTGCGTAGTAAAGCAATGAATGGAAAAAAATATAATTAATATCTCAGCCGATCCGAGCATAAATAAAGTATTTGAAAATAAAAATTTTTATGGCTAACGTTTATAAAAATAAGTACTTATTTTTTTGGGGGTAATAGACGTGTGTTTCAAAAAATTGTACAAGCATTACTTGTTAATATACAGGGTGTTTAAAAAAGATGCGGCAATATTAAAGGGAGTGATTTCCCAGGTCATTTTATACAATAAAGTTCCTATAAACATAGGTCCGCAAACGCTTCCTTACCAATCTACAGTGTGTCCAAGTTTAATTTAAAAAAACAGTGAAAGTTAGATTTTTACAAAACGGCTTGAGATATCATAATGCAGTTTTACGCGTGTCAATAGCTGTGGGAGACGCATACTTTGCAATACAACACGATATTTCAGTCGTACCATTGGCGCGTGTATTGGCACGTCACAGACCATTTTTCAAGAAAAAAGTAGGATGCCGCTAATTTCTCTAAAAATATAAAAACATTTTTGAATTCTTTGTTCAATTGTGAAGAAAAAAGATCTCTTGACTTTTTATCGTACGACGTACCGTTTTTGAGTAAAAAAAACATTTTAGTGCATTTCCATTTATCATGCGTACAAAAATATTTTTAAACATTCCTGTATCATTCGCTGACATATCATTGACATATTGAATGAATCTCGTGATTAATAATTTTGTATGTGTCGAATTTGTTGAAGTTCCATATCATGAATCGCTATACGAATGCCGAGATGACCGACATGCACTACATTTATGGACTTGCTGGGAATGCATTAAAAGCTAGGCGGTTGTATACTGAAAGATTTCCGGGCCGTATTGCTCCTGGTAGAAAAACTTTCGAATGTATTCATCGGCGTCTTTATGAAACATGCACATTAAGACGAAATGGAGGTGCAGGAAGGCCAAGAACGGTAGAGCTGGAAGAGGATGTGCTGGACATGATTGAAGAAGATCGAGGTTGTACTTTTACTCGAAAAATTGCTGACGCTTTGGATGTAAGTAATGGGACTATTTGGCACATTCTTAAGGAAAATTTGTTGTATCAATTCCATATACAACGCGTTCAAGCACTTCTTCCTGCTGATTTTTCTCCTCGCATCGCATTCTGTCAATGGCTTTTGCACAAAATAGTTCAAATCCTCAACTCCTGATGTTGATTCTGTTCACCGATGAAGCGAGTTTTTCAAGAAATACAATACGGAATTTCCATAATAACCATGTATTGTGTTTTCAACATCAGTTTTATTTGAACGTTTGGATTGGGATTGTGGATGACTGCCTAATTGGACCGGTATTTCTACCCGGGAGACTTACCGGAGAGGTGTATCGCAACTTTTTGGAAAACAAGCTCCCTGGATTTCTGGAGGACGTACAATTAACAATTAGAGATGCAATGTGGTATACGCACGATGGCGCAGCAGCCCACTTTAGTCAAGTAGCTCGCGATTTCTTAACACAAGCATACGGAAATCGTTGGGTTGGCCGGAGTGGACCTCACTTATGGCCTGCTCGATCCCCGGACTTAAATCCCCTTGATTTTTTCCTGTGGGGCCATTTTAAGTCTTTGGTATACGCTATTCCATTGGAAAACGTAGAAGACTTAAGGAATCGAATCATTGCTGGGTGCAACTCAATTAAAACAGATCCTGGTGTTTTTGAGAGAGTTCGCCATCAATGAGGAGAAGATTGGATTCTTGCAGCCGAGCTCGAGGTGGTCATTTTGAACAGTTTTTGTAATTTTTGGTTGGTAAAACTTTTGATTTGGCGAAATATTTGTTTTTGCCCTTGAATGAAACCCTTGATTTTTAAAACTTTTTTTCTGTAATAAATGAAAATGCACTAAAATGTTTTTTTTACTCAAAAACGGTACGTTGTATGATAAAAAGTCAAGAGAGTTTTTTCTTCACAATTGAACAAAGAATTAAAATATATTTTTTTATTTTTAGAGAAATCAGCGGCATCCTACACTTTTCTTGAAAAATAGCCTGTGACGTACCAATACGCGCGCCAATGGTACGACTGAAACATAGTGTTGTATTGCAAACTATGCGTCTCCCACAGCTATTGACACGCGTAAAATTTCATTACGATATCTCAAGGCGTTTTGGAAAAATCTAATTTTGACTGTTTTTTTAAATTAAACTTCAACACGCTGTAGATCGGTAACGAAGCGTTTGCGGACCTATGTTTATAGGAACTTTATTGTATAAAATGACCTGAGCAATCACCCCCTTTAATATTGCCGCATCGTTTTAAACACCCTGAATATTTTTACGGAGGACATCTGAAATTGTCATTGGAACGATTACATTTTGAAAAATATGCTCTTAAATACATGTCTGCTAGCCAAGAAAATAAAAATTTGTAAAGCTTTATAGATACGAATATAAACCGCACAATGGTTCGATTGCATCCACTAACGTTTTTTTGTTCATGAAATAACGCTTATGACCTAAAGAATAAAAAGCCTCAATCGTTGCATGCAATTAATGCTGTCATTGATTTAAATAATCGTGCGAAAAAATAAAACACCAGGCAGCTTTTTATTCAAGAAAACCTCACAGTACAGTATTGTTTATTTCAACAATGACCTTGATCAAGAATCTGTATTGTGTTTATGAAAACTATTTTGTTGACCTTCCACGTAAGTCAGTGTCGGTCTCTCTTTCTTAACCCTTTAAGGCCCATGAAATGAATGTAAAAACAAAAATGCAATTTTTCAAAAATTCAATTTTTAATGAAATCTATCTGTATTGGTGTAAAAACCAGAAATATTAAGTAGATACGTGGAAATATGTTTTACATGTGGTTTCAAACTAAAACCACTGGGCATGTATGGTTTTTCAATCACTTATGGAATTCTACAAAACAGTTCTTGGTTTTTGATAAACAAAGGTACGTTTTGCAGAAGGATATTGTGCAATGAGGTTCTTTAGCTGTACTGCAATATGCAACACCTTTGAGATCATCTGCCTGGCATATGAGATGCTTTGTTACTTATCTCTGGAGCAACGTAGGGTTTGCAACTGTTCTGTTATTTCTGAGGTCTTCTTCTATTAGGAGTTGAGGATGCAGATGTCCCTTTTATCCCAGCAATTACAGACAAACGAAGTAATAAGTAATACTAAAATAAGACAGCCAATTATTAAAATTGAAAAAATCTTTACACTATTAAAAGGAACACACAATGAAATGTAAAACAATCTATAATACACATGTGTAACCATTTAATGCATTTTATTTCTGCTTAAACCTTGTACAGTCCGCGCGGCCAAAGAATGCCTCGTGTCGCGCATGGATGTTCGTGCATTCGGCCGCACTCGTTAACGCAATAGCGACTGAAAGCATTACCAGTGGCGTCGGTGTCGCGTTTTTTAAATAACTGTACACATTATATATCACCTCACGCGTTTGACCACTTATTACTTGGCCATTTTTTCCCAATGTAGAACTCATAATTCTACACTCGCTTTTAAATCACAGTTAAAAACGAACTAACTAATAAAAACATTTTTGAATATTTGCTAATCTGTTGTTAATGATACTAAGGAATGTCAACTATTAGGATTTCATTAATGAGAAATTAAGCAAATGCCATTAGCGTTACATGCGCCACAAAACTACTTATTTATTTTACTATGTATTGTGAAAGTATTTGTTGTTTATACATATTTGTCTAATAAATTTGAGTATTATGAGCTTTAAAATGCACATAGGACACAAAATGGTTCACTGTCGTTTTGTTGCAATAATTGTAATAAAGTTAAATTAACAAGTACGTATGTAAATTAATAACAGAAATAAATAATTAATTAGTGTAATACATGATAACAAACGGAACGCGCTTTTGGTGGCGACGCCACTGACTTGCCGCGCTTAAGAGACTTGAAGTTGGACGAATGCGCATCCAACGTTCAGGCATTCTTTGGCCGCGCGGACTGTACATATAGTTTTAACATTCTCAAGGTGAAAATCATTTAAACGCACGGTTTGTGACCGACAAGTTAATTAGTCATTTATATCTATAATGCTGAAGGTATATTGTAAATCCGTATATATAATTTAACAGTCGACCTTCAATATTTACTCTCAATTGATAGTTGATACCACTATTAAAAGGAGTACACAATGAAACGTAACGAATTTATAATACATATGTGTGTAACCATGTAATGCGTTTTATTTATGTTTAAACCTTGTACATATAATTTTAACATTCTCAACGTGAAAATCATTTAAAGCACGTTTTGTAAAGCAAACTGGCAACTTAATTACTTCTTTATAAGTATAAGGTTGAAGATGACTTTGTCTCAAGGTAAAATAAGTATTTGTGTATTATAAGTGTTTTGTAACTGTGGTTTCCTATTAGTGGAGTTGATCGGCCTATTTCCACAGTTTATGCTTTTTGAGCGCGACGTTTCGGAAGCGGACTCTGCTCCCGTCACCAGGCTTAGTCCTGAGAAGGACTGTTTTCGCACTTGAGTAGAATTCATATGTTATACATAATTTTTTCCCAAGCACTTGACTACTCTTAGATTCGAACCTGGTACCTTTCACTTACTAGTCTGACACCTTTGCCACTGAGCGACAGAGATTAAACTTTTTCGTGGTTGCGCAGAAGTTTATTGCGTATGTTGCGCAGTAACTTTGCACAGGTGTATTGCGCTTAAGCTCTCCGCGCATTATTGGAATCCATATGAGTTTCATTTTTACTCTAGCTTGGCTTATTGGATTTTATGCTAGTGCGATGTATGTGGCTTCTTTGAATTTTCGACGAGTTGTGTTCTCGTCCTTTGCCACTATCTGTATGTTATCCCATTGGATGCGGTGGTCTTCGTTCCAGACATGTTCGTCGATTCTTGATCTTTCTGTTTCGCCCTTGCAGACGTTGTTCTTATGTTCCTGTGTTCTAACTTTGAGTGTTCTACTGCTCTCTCCAATGTATGCTCTGCCGCATTCGTATAGTAGGTTACGTACACAATTCTTGCAATTCTGATCTGCATTGTATGGTTTGGTTTTGGTTAGTATTCCCCTGAGCGTTCTGGTCGATTTTAAGGCAGTGCTTATCTTGTATTTGCTGCCTATCCTTCGTATTTTGTCTGAGGTGCCTTGTATATGTGGTATTATCGCTGTATATTTAGGTTCTTCTTTTTCGGTTACTCTTTCCCTGTTTAAGTTAGCTGTTATATCGGGGTAGCCATTTCCTTTGAGTGTTCTAGCGATATTTGCTTTTTCTTTGTTCAGGTCCTCTTGTTTTGAGTATATCGTTTTTGCTCTATCGTACAAGAATTTTGCCACACCTAACTTCACGTTTTGTGGTGATTGTAGTTGTAGTGTAGGTACCTCCCCGTGTGGGTAGGTTTCCAGTATACACTTGTCGTGAAAGTGTTGTCATTCCTGTGTACAAGTACATCCAGGAATGGCAGTTTTTGTTCCGACTGCAATTCCATTGTGAATTTTATGGAGGGTGCGCGGCTATTTAAATGATCTAGGAATTCATCTAGCTTATGCTTGCCGTGTTGCCAAACTACGAAGGTATCGTCCCCGTATCTAAGCCACATCCTTCTCTGTGAATTCGGATATCGCTTGGTTTTCAAAGTCTTCCATATATATATATATATATATATATATATATATATATATATATATATATATATATATATATATATATATAAGCTCACTAAGGGTGATAGTGGGAACCCATCGCCATTCATTACTCTTGAAAATGCACTTGGACTAATCTTTAATCCCATTAGTAACCTCGTCATTTGATATTGACCGCTAGCTGTAGTAAATGCTGTGCACGGTCGACTGTCCGGATGCAAAGGTACTTGATGATAACCTTGCGCTAAATCCAAATGTGAAAAATAAACTGTACCGGATAATGAATCTAAAATTTCGGCTATGCGCGGTAAGGGAAATTTATCGTTTTCAATACGTCGATTTAATAACCGATACTCTATGACCATTCGCCATTTTTTCTCACCTAACCCACCTAATTTTTTAGGAACGATTAGTAACGGAGATGACAAATCCGATCCATTTTCTTCAATTATTCCGTCTTTAAGCAATTTGTCTATTTGTCTGCTGATCTTGTCTTTTTGTGCATGAGGTAAGCGCGTCCTTTTGCAATTCGCTGACTCGAAAAACTGATTGTTAGCGGAATTGTGGTTGTTGTTTTTTTTTTCGCTTCCATGGTCATCGATCATTGGTATTTGCAAAATAAGCACTCTGATAGTTATCATTTCTGGGTGGATTACGGGGCCTGGGCCTAGTTCAAACGTACGATCACTACCCCGACTGCGTCCTTTCCAATCGACAAAGCCTTGACGGTTACCGATATTATTACTTCTGTTACCCTGCGAATTATGCGAGTTAACAAAAGAACGCTGTGGCGAGTTATGTGAATTGAAATGGTTATGAGAGGCAACATTGTTATCAGGATGTTGATAATTCCGAGAGGGTACAATCAGAAACCGCTGTGGTTGACCACGACCGCGAGAATTTTGAAACCGGTCGCGTTGATGTTGATAGTTTGGACGTCCCCGCGCGTGGAAGATTTGTGACTAAGAAAGCGGCGATTCTTTGCTCTCTATTATTGCTGTAGTTACTACCTTTATTTTGACCACGAGCTCGAATAATTGTCCGTAAATCATTACTTTGTAAACCCCTAATAAAATCAATAATAGCCAACTTTTCGTTGACTTTTTTAAGGGTTGCACGTTTGCCATTGACGCCTGCGGCTTCAGTAATAGTCAAATCCGACATGAGATGGCAAATAGCCTTACCGAATTCTTCTATGGATCTCCCGTTTTGCATAGCATTATGCAATTCAGCGGAAAATGTAATTACAGATTTTGGCATGAACAATTTACTTTGCATATCGCTTATCAAATCATCTGTTGACTAGTATGCACCGAGGAGCTTTGCCTATGCACTTTCCGATAGCCGAGTTTTCAGTACATATTTGATTAATAAAGGCTTATCGGTTTCTGTTAAGAGGTCAACATATGATTTGATGGCGTTTATTAACTTTTTAGTGGTACTATCTGTATCGTCCATAGCAGGCAGTAACGCTGCTGCAGTTCTTAAATCTAATGTTTCGGTACCCATTGTAATAGTTTGGGAAATACTAACAAGTCTATCTACTAAAGTATTTTGAGACTCTTGCAATAATTTAGCTATAACTGCTGAAATTTCTTTAGTTTGTTCCACCCCTGAGGATATTTATCTACGTTTTGATTAATTGCAGTTATTGCCCTATTATAGTCCTTTTTGATGCGGTCTAATTCAGAAAGCTTACTAATTATAATATTGTGATTTTCCCTACGTTGTTGATTGTCCTTTACTAAATTAGTCTTTAATAACTTAACTTCTACTTGCGACTGTTGAAAGCTCTGAAGCATTTGAGCAATTAAATAAATTTTATTACTAACCTTGTGTTCCTATTTTCCACCATACACTACACATTCACTTGTAGGGGTGGTGCTGAGGTCTGTTGACTGCTAAATGGCGTTGAGGGCGTCTGTGCTGGCTACCCGGATGCGTTGGTCCACTTGCTTCAGCATACTTTGTCTACACTTGCTATAAGCGGTGTATGCCACAGCTATGATGCAAAGAAGGGTTATTATAACGGCATATATGAATAAGGGTGACGACGTCGATTATGAAACCGCATTCGTTTGACCCCCACTATTATTCGCTTGGTTGATGAATACTTCTTCTTTACTCGATTCATTGCCCATCTTAAGAGAATTATTCACTCACTTCGTAATTATGCGTTAAAATCTCTGCCTATAGCAGGAACTGGTAGGGTCGCCATCTATATCTTCCTAATAAATGGAGATATACAGGTTCGGGTTGGTTTCGACACATACAAATCAAACTTGGGAACAGATTTATTAATTGCACTTAAGAACTGAGATCGATCATTTTCTCTCACGTTCTCTCGCAATATTATTTTGATACAATTTCTAAATGGCTATTCAGCAAACAATTATATGTAATAGTTTAACACTGACCTAAAAGTAAATTTAGAACATAAATAGCACAGAAATAATTATTAGTAAATTTGAAAAATAAGTAAAACTGTAGATATATACTACAGTCTCAGTATGGCAGGGTGCCAAGACCAAGAACAAGTTCCTGTCTTACAAGACTAGGATCCTTTATTTGAATACAAATCCCCAGCGCAAAACCAACTCGATCTGAAGGCCAAAATACGCCTTACACGTGGGCGATTTTGCGAATTCCCAAGATCAAAAAGTGAAAGTTAAGGTGTCTCCTAACTGCTACCATAGCATTTTCACCACACTGAGTAAGACGATTTCCAAAGGCAGGACCAAGCCAGATTTGAAATAAAGGTGGAAAACGAAGACGTGCCGTCTTGTTGACCGAAATTTCCGAGAAGAACGAATTTGAAAAAGAACAAGCGAAATGGCGCAGAACAAAAAGAACAAAAAAAAGAAACAAGTAAAAAGAAGGTATTTGCGGTGAAAACAGTCCAAGATCTCAGAGCAAGTTTCTGAATCAAGCAGTGAGTCAGAAGCAGAAGGCTATTTTTGTTTTTATTGTTGTAAACCATATTCTCAGAGTTTGAAGAATGGATACAATGTTTCCAGTGTAAAAATTGGGCTCAGGGCAAATGCATCTCTGGTGAATAATTTCCTTTTGTTTGTGTAAATTGTAATAGTGGTGACGAGTATGTACCTGCCTAGTTAGTTTTAAATTTTAGTTAATAAGTCTTGGAATTTATATATTGTTGGATGCATTTTGAGTTTTAACATTATTGTACATAGTACCTACCTTTATTTGGTTAAAATCACAATAAAACGTTTATTTTTGGTGAGATAATTCTATATTTATTTTTAAATTTTACTTAGCATTACTTACCCCAAGTCTCGGGTACAAAGTGCCAATTTAAACGTTACAAAAAATTTTCTAACATACATTGTGTTCACTAATGTTCAAAAGCTAAGACAAAATTACATCTGGCCCCAAAATTATACATTAGACTAGTAAAAGGTTAAAATTAAAACGTGCCACTTTTGTCTCCGGTGTACACTACACTGAAAATAAACAAGTAAAAAACGTGGAGAACATTGACTCGATTTTCTAAATTGAAGCCGCAAAAACACAAACAATTTTATAATTATTATAAGTTTTTGTTATGAACGAATAAGTTCAAAAGCAAATAAGTAATTAAAAATTATTATTAATTTTATTAAATACATAAATAAAAAGTTTACCTCGAGTAGGATTTGAACCTTCGACATATACTTTGCTACAGTAGCGCTCTAACCAACTGAGCTATCCAGATGCAAGCCTCAATCGATGTAAATTTTGTCGTTATGTATGTAGAACTTGAATCTCGATAGGGCAGTTGGTGAGCACGGTACTCTAGCAAAGTACAGGTCGTAGGTTCAAATCCTTCTCGAGGTGAACATTTTATTTATGTATTTAATAAAATTAATAATAATTTTTAATTTTATAATTACCTATAAGATTGAAGACGGGCACATCGAGTATTTTTTATTGCACTGCCACAAACGTGAGACTTCGCAGTATGTTTGCTGTTAACTTTTACTAAATTAAATTTCAATTTGCTGAAAATGATATTTGGTTTCCGTCCGCTCATTTTAAACAAGCGGCAAGGGGATATAGTTAATATTTATTAATTACGAATTACAGTCGCACAAAGCAAAGCAAACCATTAGAGAGAATAACTATCACACACAAACTACTTAGCACTCAGTTGCTGTTTAAATATTCAATTGTTCTACGTTTTTCAATGGTTTCTTGACGAACAACGATCGACAAGTCGTCAGACGAGGCTAAAACTTCACATAAATACCAATTTGACATAACCTCTATAAACAAAACGCATTGTCACATTATCGACGTTGTTGAATAACTTAGACATAGTCGACACATTGTTGACGCGTCGATGTCCAAAATCAAAGTCGACGCGTCCATCCCACAAAAGAGTTTCTAACTGAGCGGTCTCCTAGATACAATTATAATATAATTTTCTATATGGCCAGGTGTCGGAAGTGTTAATACAATAAACTATTAAATTACGCAAGTCAATTTGTGCCAAAATATTAAATGAATACTGAATTACAACTTATACTTATCAAACTAATTTACAGCTGGAAATTAATATGTAAAGATAAACGTGGTTGAGTTTCTCAAAAAATGGATTCTGAATGAAATCAATCAAGACAGAAATTCTAACTTTGTATTAGGTTCACTACGTTCAATCAAATCAAGTAATGAAACTTTAATATCAGTCTTTTCTGTTACAGAAATAAACGTAACCTCAGTGGCGGTATGAATACAATTCTGCTCTTCGGACCATTACAGGATGTAGACTTTGATTATTCTAGTCGTAATTGCGGCTGCTTTGTCCTCTTTAGCCTATTGTGTCCAGCCTACGTATTCTACATTTACTGCATTCTTCTTGAACTATCACAATTTAGCCATCTTTATTTTTGTCATTTCAACATACAATGTTCGACAAAGACATTTGCGATTTATCAAAATGTCAATTTTATGATGGATGGAAAAAGGTTTCCTCTTTCGATTTCCAGAACAGAACACTTTTTCAGACCATTTCCCTTGCAGGAAACGAATTTTATAGAAAGTTTCATTGTCTCCACCTTGTATTATTGAGTTCGTTCAACAATCTAATTACTTATTAGATCGAACTGAATTGTTGCTCTATTGCTTTCTATTGTTAAAATTGTGGTTTAAAAATTCATGATTTATTCAAAAGGTATGAAACGCTGAAGTTTGCGACGTTGATTAAAAGTGCTTAGAGGCGACGTTTGTATTTTTAAATTGTATATACCACCTTACAAGCATATGCAGATTAGGTACGAAACATAATACAGCCATGCGAGCATTAACATATCGTCAACATTATGTAAAATGAATCCAAAAAGGAAACGGCTTAAAAATAAATGTTTACATAATACTTCCTACGTTTTATGAAAGAAACCAAATCATTAAGAAGTACGTAATCGGAACATAATACTCTTTTAAAGATTATTATTAATCACAATAAATAGTAGCAATATAATAATGATTACATGATAATTACACACCGCCTTTAATTGTAATACATTAAATTTAAATGTAAACTGATGCTGAACTTTAACACAACTTAAATATTTAATAGCACTAATGCTTTGAATGCAGTATAATTCCACAATTTCTCTTATATAATCATTTATTTATCTACGCGTTTCAACACAACATGTACCATTATCAAGAGAAAATGTGTCCGTGAAATAATAATGAGTAGTTTAGCTGCCTCGGTGGTGGAATCGTTAGAGTGCTTGCCTTTCATCCGAGCGGCGCGGGTTCAAACCTGGCCGAGGTAGCCATTTTTCTGAAACGGAGAAACACCAAAGCACTCCTCGGATAGGAAGTAAAACTGTAGGTTCCGCGGCAGTGCGACGTTAAGGATTCCTTACTGTTGGTGGAAGTCCTTTAGCACGGCAAAATTCTTGTGACGGGTATTGCTAATAACTATTAGTAGTTGATGCGCATAGAGATTCCTCTATGCGCATGTCTATTTCGGTCCACAAACACAAAAAAAAATAACAAGTAGTTATGGTAACGAATCATTAAGGTAAAGCAGAAAGCTGATGTAAATTGTAATCCTATATTTAAAATGTCTGTTAAAGGTGTGTCTATGAGGTCAACATGTTTCTTCGTTAAAGGTACTTTCTGTAAACTTAATGAATGAACGAGTTTATCTTATAGACTCACCAGATATTTTAAATATAGAATTATAGTTTGCACCAAGTTTCTTATTTTACTGTAATCGCGCATAACCCAACTAAGCTTACTAAACCAAGTGTAAAATTTTTTTCAAGTGACAATAATCTGTGATGTTCGTCAACAAAGTAAAATTTCTGGTAGCTCGTGAGTAAGCAATGAGACCTTCAGAATCGGGTTCAGACCACCTTTCTAGTTTGTGGATTCTTAGGGCACATTCAAATTTAACAGGCTTTATTTACAATAATGATATAAAAATAAAAAAAATACTAAACATTAATAATAAATAAACTAAAAAAAGGACTCCCGGTAAATAATAAAGAAACTATAATATAATTCTGGTAACTTTTGGGGATCGGGACGGCACTGTCCAGTTCTATACTGCGCTGGATGCGCCCTCTCTATCTATCGCTGAAATTATACGGGTTAATTGCAACATGTGGCTTTAAATATAAGTGATATCAGAAATGTTAATTATTTCGGTAGCTATGGAATGTGTATTGTGCTTCAGAGTTATGGGTATCAGGATTATGTGTGGAAATCAGGTGAGTGTAATTTTGTATAATTTTATGTAGACGCAACAGGTGTTTGTCACATGGACCAGGAGGAGTGAAGCGGTATAGCTTGTAAAATTGGGGTTGGATATGTAGAGTAGATAATTAGTGACGTCCAGTTAAGTTTACGGTAAAGATAGGGAATTGCTATAATAGAATCTAAGTACTATAATGGGTGTTCGGCGCAAAACCTCTGTTCACCTTCTATAGGGATATTGAGATGCTTTGGGATGGTTTAAATTAAAACTTTTTTTAAATTCCGTTTCTCTTTTGTGGGGGAGTAATATATTTACAGGAAAGGAATGCACTACGTGAAAATACGGGGTGGTACCTCCGACATATCACGCACAACGTGCCTTTGACAAATTTAAACCCCAAGCTCGGTGCTATAAACAGCCAAGCCTGTTTGATATAAATGTGCATTCAACAGGGTAGTTAGAAGTAGGGGAGCGGATTTATGGATGGATGGTTTGGTGGCAGTGCCAGTGGTGGAGTTGGTGGTGAATGCGAGATGAATGAATGTTAATGGGAGTGTTGGTGGATGGTCAGGTGGATGTATCGGGTGAATGGAAATGAGGGTGTAACCGTCCGGTTAGGTACTAATTATACAAATAAGTAAAGGTAGGGTGTAGGTATATTGTCAAGGGTTTGTGTGGCTGGGGATCTGGTATATATAGGAGAAATTGGAGAGTGGGAAACAGCATAACAACTGATATCATTTTTTAACGATAACAAACAGTTGGGGAACAATTTGGAAATAAGGATTCACATGAATTATTTCTAGGAATAGAAAATTTGTAAGGATTCTGGCAGGATCATTACAAATCCAATTTTGCTTTAATTTATAAATGTTATGAAATGTACCCTAATAAATGATTAAAATAAAATTGTTAAACCGAAATATTGTATATTACAAATTACCAAAGATTATTCTTGCGACGGCTAACACGTCTTACAAATTTAACCTTCGTTCGTCAACAATTTAACTAAGTTATTCATGTTACTTTATCAAAACTAATTAATTCCTATACCCATCTCCACCAAATTTCATTGGATTCTAGACATAAGTAAGATTATAATGCAATCTTTATTCTAGTTTCTGAGTTAGTGCGTGTAGCGTACCCCAGGTACCCTACCTCGAAAAGTGTAATTTGAATTATTTGCAAGAATGTAAATTCAAGAACAAAACCATCGTTAAGTGATTTATGTTGACTTTACTGACAATAATGTTACTATTACTCAAAGTAATTACTTCCCTTACATGACATTCCTGACAATAATTAAAAGATTAGAATTTATTTGCAAGTCTAATATTTATTTACTCGGAAACCTCAAATCTGATTGAACGAAGTGTCCGTCTAGTGGTAGGTAAGTTGTGTTAATTGACAGAGATAGGCTGGATGAGGTAAGTGTTGCATCATGTGAGGCAGGTAAAACAATGAAACTACTCAACTTAAAATTAACGAGCTTTGCGCAATGGTGGTTCAACCCGTTAATGTACTATTGTGGGAAAGAACCACTAACACAACCCACTTTATTCATAAATAAATAATTGTACAAGTACATTGATAAATCAAATAACACAAAAAAAAACAATGAAAGGGTTAAATGTATAACAAAACACCATTAAATCAGGTTAAAGTGCGTACAAAATTATAACATTAAAAGAAAAATAAATCAAAAGTAGTTTAGTTACACATAAAAACAATAAAAAAAAAACATGTAGTCACACCCACAATCGTGTCATAAATAATCAGAATAAGAATCGTAATACATGTGGCGCTTTAAAACCAATCTTGCGTCTGTAACCAAAAATAAACCCATCCCTTTAATTCTTACCCTATAACTTGTAACCCCACCATCACTCCCTGTAATTTATTCTTATTTTTTGTTGCCCTTGCCTTCATTCCCGGGTCGAGATTCAAGATTGTTCTGTTATAATAATATAAAATAAAACAAACTAAAAAGGAAATAATAAAATAAACAAACTTAGCCATACTGGATTAAATAAATAAACTCGAAACTAAAAATCATTCTGGTGGCCCCTGGTGGACAAACCACTATGGTACTCCGCTGTCTTTCGAATTCAGATCGCCCTCTAGGGAAATTACTGCAAATATATAATTAAACAGATGTCCCGTATTACTTGTTTATTTCAATTTTTCATTAAATGAATTATATTAATATGTAATAATTATTAATAAATTACTTATAAATAAAATCATAACAAGAAACTGGAATTTTACATACAGATCAGGTCTTTATATATACAGGTCTGGATTGTTTATAATTAAATTCGGTAATTAGTGAGGTTATCTGGAATGCTGGTAATAGGGTAAACATAGACGTATTATCAGGGTATTCTGAGTGATATTTGGGGAACTATAGTATCGTACTCGGAATCGAACCTGCCGGCAACGTTCAAAGGGTTAATATCGTTACGTGAGCCTTCTGTTAAGTAGAAGTAGCTAACTATTAAGGGCATAACCCCGTCTAACTAACTACGTCCTTCAACAATCATGGAATACCGATCTCAGGGCATTGACACCACCAAGATCATTGTGTGTTTTACTATTTTGTGAAGGAGTCTTATAGTGATAAAGGGATGATTCTTGGTTTAGCAATCTTTAGTTTTTCTAGGGCGTCACCCCCGACAAACTAAAGCTTCTTACTCTAGTCACGTTTGTGTACCTTTATCAAGGCTTTTGACAACCAAGAACTCTATACATAAATATTTGCGTAGATAAATAAATTGTGTTGGCCAGGTTAGGTTATTAATACGGGCTGCAGGATAATGGTTAATGGATACGGGTCAGGGATACTTGGTAAGGCTGCTGGTTACTGGCCAGGATACTAATACAGGGGAAGGATAAATTGATAAGAGATGCTCGTCCGGACACTGGTCACGTTAATAGTTATTTGTCAGGAAACCGGTCAGGCTACTAATTGCTGGTCAGGATACTAGTCCGGCTAGTTCGGATCCAGGACAGGATAATATTACAGGAACAGGGTAAAATATATTTTAGGAAGTGGGTGAAGGAAGCAGGTTAGCGAAGAAGTGTCGAGTGTGAGTGTGAGTGTCTGTCTCAGTCTTAATCTTAGTCTCAGTCTCAGTCTCAGTATCTGTATCTCTCACCTTATCTTGGATGCTAGGGGGTCTGGTATTTACGTATAGGTAAATCATAGGGAGTGGACAACTGATATCATTTATTAACAATGATAAAACAGTTGTGGAAAGAAACAGGAAATAAATTTTGATAGGAATTTTTTACTGGGATAGGAAAATTCAAAGTAAGGACTTTCAGGATCATCACAAACTTCTTCACCGAAAACAAATGAAGGGCGTATAATTGGGCCAAATCTGAATGTAACTGTTATTTAAGTTTTGTCACCCAAATACGCGCACACAGTCACACACACGCGCGCGCGTATATTCTTTTTCCCAAAAACCACTTTTTTGACTCAAGCAACGTAAAAACACTACCTGTACTACATTTTCAGATAAACACAAATAATTGTAGATTTATAAATATATTACCTACTAATTATAAGTTTTTGTTATGAACTAATAAGTTCAAAGGTAAATATGTAATTAAAAAGTATTATTAATTTCATTAAATACATAAACAAAAAGTTTACCTCGTGTAGGTTTTGAACCTACCACCTGTACTTTGCTAGAGTAACGTGCTTACCAACTGCGCCATCAAGGTTCAAGCCCCAATCGATGTAAATTTGTAGAATATGTAGAACTGATGTAAATTCTAAATTTGTTATTTATGTATTTAATAAAATAAATAATATTACCTACTTATATACAGTACTAAAGTTTGAGAATATTAACACAAGTATAATTCATAATTTACAAAAAAACCTTAATTGAACACTCCGAATAAGCAAACATTGGAGTGGCTAGATCTCTCTCGGAGGGGCGGCTGAGTAGATATTCGGCTTTCCAGACGGCGTTTAACTAATTGCTAAGAGAAAATTTATTAATAACAAATAATACAGTAATTTGGGAAAAGATCCGCCAAAAATAAGTTAATTTACACAGTTTAAAAATCCCCTTGATTCGTCTGCGAAAGGTAGCAATTCAAGCGGGTCTACTTAAAGTGGTTTATGTTTTACTATTGAAATATTTTTTCAATGTTACTTGCTTGTATACAAAACGTTATAAAAGGGTCAATGTTATTTGCTTGTATACAAAACGTTATAAAAGGGTGTTATATGAAAGCGAATAAAGCAGCGATTTATTGTAAACTATTTACGACGTCTGTTGGGTACCGCATAGCTGTATATTTGGTGTCATTACATTTTAGAGCTTCCGACCAATTGGGTATCAATGAAGAGAAAGGATTTACATTCAGAATGTAAATTACTTGGGGACTTCTTTAACAAATTTAATCGAGACTAAAGTTGACAAGATATCGGGTTAAACGACACGCTTTACTAGCAGTGTCTAAATTAAGTCTAACAGGATAGGTAGTTTATACTAAGCGGGATTTAACATTTGTCAGGAAAATTCTTTAACTTCCGCGGTGAAAATAGTTATTTTTTAGGAAAATATTTTACACGTATTAACCCTGGATTAATTATAAAGCACGAATATACTTTAAGTAGATACTCTATTATTTCTGGAATATCGGAATTTTGCGAAACTAGTTTTATAAACAATTATGTTGGACAGACGAGTTAAGTAAAGTAAATACAAGTAATTTAAAATACTTAGCCATCTTGGGTATTTAATTTTGTATTTATGTATGTACAAATCCCAGCGTTTTGATAAGACTTACAGTTATCGTTCTCAGTGGTAACAAAAACTTTTAGAAATGTTTAAGATGTTATGACATATGAAAATTGAAAACGTTTTCAATTTTCATACGCCATAAAATTTTAATTGGTACGAATAATAAAGGTGGCAATAACGGCCAATTCGTATAGTTTCAAACATAAATCTTATCCTGATTTGCGTCTCCTGAAGCACAGCAAGACGTTCAGGACAAACAAAAAAGCTAGAGAAACAAAGAAAGGCAAGAGTAACGGTAACTTTAAAAAATTTAGAAACAAATTTAGATAATTCAATGGTTTCTTGAGTAATCTTAAATTCAATTTCATAATTAACCTCGGTGAACATATTGCGAACAATTTTATGTAAGATTGCAACGTTACCATCACTAACCATTCCAAAAGAATAGAGTCCATACAGTAGTTTTACTGACCATTTCTAAACAATCGATACACTGATTAGAAAGAGAAAGGAAACTAATAGAAAAGCAATAACACAAGTAATGAAGAAGAGTGAGTCTGCCCGAATAGAAGTAGTAGCTTATAAGGTGTAATCAAATTTCTACCAGAGTCCCATGTAAATCGTTTGTTATAACGTGTAGTTAAAATACAGAGCACTTGGGTGAGTGGTCGTAGAGTTAAATTAGTTGCTTATAAGAAAAAGTTGTCATACATTCTTCTGAAGCAGATCCAAATATTTCAAAGAAGAAACTTAGTTCAAATCACCAAAGCTAGGTAACATAACCACAAACAGCGGCTATTAGAATTCGGTAGTCTACGGAATAACGGAAAGCACACTAATGGCACTAATAGCAGGCGCATATCGCACCTCTCGTATTGAAAGCTAAATATTCAGAATGCATGAATACCCTTAAATAGCAGTCCCTCCGGTATGGCGTAAAACTGCTACAAAAGAACACACATTTGTTGCATAACATCATAAAGCACCCACCCCAAAACGATAGATACAAATAGAAACATACAACTTGACAGGCCATCGTAAAGATCAGTGAGGAACTGCGTATTTCAAACCTACTACGATTACAGTTTTGGCGACCAAAAATTCCGCCAAGGAAACTTTTAACACCAACAGTAAGCCATGAAGAGGAGAACGTAATGATGAGAACGGGAACTACGATGTACGCAGCCGTCTCCACCTCAAAGGAAAAAATTGCATACGCTATAAAACACCAGGACACCACCCTAGCATGGAAATTACCTTTGGAGCTTTAGAGAAATGTGAGGAAGTGCCGAATACACCAACTACTCTTGCATGTAATTTAAATGCCGCCAAATAACTAAAACATGTATTTAAGGCTAGATGGTCCATTAAACAGATAATTGAAAAGTGGAACGCAATGAAAGCAAACAACATCGGATTCACAATAGTAACAACGGAAGAAAGGGGAGCGCTATTGCATACTAAAAGAGCAGCTAAGGCAACATCAATGGAGTGCGAACGGGAAAGCTTAATATACATTGAGGATGGTATTGGAACGATTAACAAAGAAATGGTAGAAAGATGGAAGGCAGAATGGTCAGCACCTAATTCACTACTGCGGGAGATAAATCCAAATATAGACAAGAAACAGAACAAAACTTGTTTGAGTCGAAGGGAATAGGTGATCATTACATGAATGAAGATCGGGCACCTAGAATTACCCACAGTCACCTGCTACTCTGGAAGAGGGCGAAAATGTGCGCGCAATGTGGTAACGCACAATTCATAGTAAGACATATTATGGAGGAATACCCGAACTTACAGGACTACCGAAACAAACACCAAATAAACGAGATCAAACAGCTATCTAATCCGAATAATTATCGATGTATAATTACGTTTATAAATGAAATTGGGCTATATAACGAAATGTAAGCATAAATGGGAAGAGAGAAATAAAAGCACTCCCGGAGTGTGCTAATGACCTTGGCAGTAGACGCACACTTTTGACAGGTCTAGCGGGAAGATAATAAAAAAATAATAATACTGCCAAAAACTATGTCTAATTCCCAGTCTGGTAGAGCTACTAAAATTAGATTATTATGCCATATTTCAGTAGAGGTAATACCATATGGTACTCTTAATATCAGTCAAGGAGTTGTATTTCATAGAGACCTATTGAATGCTACTGCAGTTAGGCGAGTTCGTGCAAAACGGTATAGAACATTTGTATATACTCCTACACATATACTAACATTTAATTCACCCATACTACCCAACAAGGTAAAGATGGACATGTATAGATTAAACGTACGACCTTACGTACCTCCACCTATGCGGTGTGTTAAGTGCCAAAAGTTTGGGCATGCATCTGATAGATGTAAAGAGAAACGACAGCTCTGTGCCTGCGGAAAAGAAATGCATGTAGCTAGACAGTGTAACAAACCGATTGAGTGTGTGAACTGTTTAGGGCTCCGCCCTGCTCGGTCGCAAAAGTGTCCAAAATATCTTGAAGAACTTGCTACACAAAAATAAGGACAACACAGAAAATTTCAAAACTAGAAGCCAAAAACAAGTCTCCATTCAAACACCCTCAAAACCAACAAATTCAGATATAGCACACAGACAAAACCCAACTGCTGAAGGTATAATTGATAAGATTACTCCTACACTACTTAATGCCATTTCTACATAAATTGATAATGCGATTGGAAAACTATTTACCCAGTTAACAGATTCTCGTAGAATGCCACCCCCTCACTCCGAAGGCATTTTATCCACATCTCAAGATGATATTCTTGTCAAAGCAAAAAGGAAAATATTTGAACATCGATGGTGAATCTGAATCTAGACAATCTGGCAGAAAAAAGAAGGGATGGCCAAGATGCGTTCCACGAAAGCCTAAGTCTAAGCCTGGCCAACACAAAACAGAGACTGAGACTCCTGGTCCAGGTCCAACAGTAGCTTAATTCTGTGATATATTTTTTGTGATAGAATCATTCTGTGATATTTTTAGTGGTACAAAAAGTCTGTGATATAGCCTTAGTGATATGAATACAAATACATGTTCTTCTTTATAGTAATTTTGTCTCGTGTTTTTTGTCGCTTTATACACATATAATACACTATGTACAATAATTATCATGGCAGAATCCTTAATACGGTGGAATTGTAATGGGATTGCATATCACAATGCTCATTTAGAGCATACAAGAGACACGCTTAAAACAGGATGAAACCTTCTCTCTTAGAGGTTAGTAGTTATAACGCTTACTATCATTATGTTCATATACTCAAAAAGAGGGTGCCTAATATATGTGAATGAGAATGTCCTATGTAAACCATTAAAATTACAGACACAGCTACAAGCGGTTGCAGTAAGAGTGAAGTACCCTTTGAAAATGACGATCTGTAACATATATCCGCCGGACCGAAATTCGTACGAAAATGATTGAATGAAAATCTGTAGTCAGCTACCAACACCCTTTCCTTTACTTGGCGATTTCAACTCCCACAACTCTTTGTGGGGGTCAAACAGTACTGACTAGAGGAATGATCATAGAAAAATTAATAGATGAACTGGATCTGTTAGTTTTAAGCAACGGACAGGGAACAAACCTAAACAGTGGGTTTAATACATTTTCAGTAATTGATCTCACGTTCTGCTCAGAAAATATTGCTCCTACATTTCAATGGAAGATATTAGATGATCATCTTTTCAGTAACAATTTCCCAATATGTATTGAATTACCAACGTCGTGTGGATTTACAGTTTGCCCGCAAAAGTGGGTAATTAAGAATGCGGACTGGGACGTATATCGAACTGCCTCTCAAAAAAACTTTTCAAACTTACTGTCAAATAGTACACTTGAACAAGATGTAACGTCCGAAACCGGAAATATAATATACGACGCCAATGAAAGTATCCCGAAAACATCAATCATTACACGTAAGAAGCTGGTCCCGTAGTGGAGCGATAATGTAGCAATAGCTATCCAAGATAAGAAAACACCTCTACGGGAATTTAAGAAATTCCCCAACACCGAAAATTTGATAAACTTTAAAAGACTTGGAAAACCTATGTTTCAGAAAAAGAAAAAATATTACGGGAAAAACACACACACACTAAACACAAAACTATCATATCCGATAAAGGACGTATTACCTCTGACGAAAACAACGTATCTTACTATAATGTTAACTTTTCCGAAGTCGAACTCGAGAACGCCTTAAGCAAATGCGGTAAATCCTTTCCAGGGCCAGAGCTAGTGCACTACGATATGATTAATAATTTGCCTAAAGTAGGGAAACAGACACTATTAAATGTGTTCAATAAGATATGGCGAATGGGGTATTACTCTGCACAATGGAAGACGGATTGAGTTATACCAATTAAAAAACCAGAGAAGGCCGAACATAACCCAAATGATTATTGACCGATTTCAATGACTTCATGTCTAAGTAAAACCCTAGAAAGAATGGTCAGCTACAGACTTATGTGGACACTAGAGAATGGGGGATACCTATTCAATTCTCAAACAGGATTTAGTAAAAGGAAAATCTAAGATAGACAATTTAATTTCACTTAAACAGTATGTACTTGACAACTTCGCATACAAAAAACATGTCGTGGGAGTTTTCTTTCAGGTAAAAATAGGAACTGCAACATCAGACCAAACTAGGCAGCAAAATTAAATACCCCAGGGGTCCACTTTAAGTGTGTCTCTATTTATGATCGAAATAAATAATTTAATGGAAGGAATCCATCCACACATAAAATCTTCTCCATATGTCGCTGATATGACAATATGATCTACCTAGAAGATCACCTACAAGCAGCAATCAATATAATCGTAACAAACACCAACAATAGAGGCTTCAAACTTCGACAGAAAATGTACGGGACTGAACATTTCAAACAATTCACGACTAAGCTTAAGAAAGCACTTAATGTTATGAAGAGTGTGGCGCACATTGGATGGGGTGCCGACAGACAGATTCTGTTATATATGTATAAAACACTCATCTTGTCAAAATTAGACTACGGCTGTACTATGTGCGGATCGACAAGGAAAACTAAATTAAAAAATCTTGCCCAAGTGTTAAGACTAGCTACTGGGGTATTTCGGACAAGTCCACTACTTTCGTTACATTGTGAAGCGGTTAGACTCCACTCTCAACGCAACCATCCATACCAGATCGACTTTTACAAAGAAAATAACTCATATGAAAGTAGGCCAAATATATACCGCCTGGCATCAACACGATTTCATGAATTTATGGAAAACCACAACATACACATGCCCAATATAATGAAATCTGAACAACAAACAGTATCTCCCTGGGTTTCTAAAGTTCCTATATGCAACACGGAATGTTATAAGCAACGTAAATCTGAAAATATGCTCTCTATACAGAAACATAATTCAAAGTTCAAAGGCCTTAATAATTATACGCACCAATGCTTACAAGAACGTTAATGGAATGACATGTGAGATAGAGATAAACAACGCAAGGTACAGATGGAATCTACATCTTTCAATGTCATTACTTAATGCCGAACTTTTTGGATTATGGAGATCCGTGCAATTTGTAAAAAATGAGGTTTGACGGTCCGTTATCATATGTACGGAATCAATGACAACGCTTAAGCTAATACGCAATGCTTTATCGAATAACATTCTAGTAAACAAAATTCTAGAAGATTACAATGAGATCGTAGAAAACAACAAATCAGTCGTATTCCTATGGAGTCCAAATAATAAAGTACTACTTGAAGCAGAAACACCAAACAACCTCAGTCCTGTCGAAGTTTATACATCTAACGTGTATCAGAGGTCAGTATGCAGTGGAGATATAAAGCATTATTTCGAAAAGGTTATACACGAAAAGTGGCAAATGCAATTGAATAATGAGAGAACAAGACAAAGAGACATAAAGAAAACAATAAAAGTTGAGATATTCCCAGAAAATACTGAACGTAGGGAGCAGGTTGCTATCACTAGGCTCAGAATTTGACACTGCAAATTAACTACTTCCTTCATTCTACTGAAAAG
>JARFJB010000902.1:6447500-6460000 GCA_036346205.1 Vesta saturnalis | reverse complement strand
TCCACTCCATAGATCTAAATTTTCTACCAGAAAACAAAATGATCTAAACACACACGAACGCACGCACACACGCACGCACGCCCGCACGCACGCATACACGTACACATGCACACACGCACATACGCACACAGGCACACACGCACGCACGTATGCACGCATGCATACACGCTCCCACTTACACAAGCACACACGCACACACACACACATACGCACACACACACACACACCACACACGCACAGCACACACTCACTCACACACACGCACACACGCTCTCACGCACACACGCACATCGCACACGCACACATGCACACGCGCACACACGCACACACGCACACACGCACACGCACACATAAACACGCACACACGCACACACGCACACTCACACACACACGCACACACGCACCCACGCACACACGCACACGTGCGCACACGCTCTCACGCGCACACGTACACACGCGCAAACGCGCACACGCGTACACTCACACACACACGCGCACGCGCGCCCGGACACACACGGACACGGATACACGGGCACACGGACGCACAGACACAAAGACAGACACACAGATACACAGACACACAGACACACAGATACACAGACACACAGACACACAGACACACAGACACACAGACACACAGACACACAGACACACAGACACACAGACACATCACACACACATACTCAAACGCATACACAACACACACGCACACGTACACGTACACGTACACGTACACGCACACACGTACACGTACACGTACGACACGTACACGTACACGTACACGTACACGCACACGTACACGTACACGTACACGTACTCGTACACATACACGTACACGTACTCGTACACGTACACGTACACGTACACGCACACGCACACGCACGCACACGACACGACACGTACACGACACGTACACGACACGTCACGTACACGGCACGTACACGCACACGCACACGTACACGCACACGTCACACGTACGCACGTACACGCACACGTAGCACAGTACACGTACACGTCACGTACACGTACACGACACGACGTACACGTACACGACACGTCCGACACGCACGTCACCGTACACGTACACGACACGCTACACGTACACACGTACGACGTACACGTCACGCACACGACACGTAGCACGTCACGCACACGACACGTCACACGTACACGTCACACGTACACGTACACGTACACGCACACGCACACGTACACACGACACGCACACGCACACGCACTACGCACGTACACGTACACGTACACGTCACACGACACGTACACGACACGTACACGTACGACACGCACACGTACACGTACACGTACAGCACGTACACGTACACGTACACGTACACGTACACGCACGGCACGCACACGTCACGACGTACACGTACACGCACGCACGTACGACACGACGCACGTACACGACACGTACACGTCACGTACACGTACACGTACAGACACGTACACGTACACGACACGTACACGTACACGTGCACGACACGTACACGTACCGCACACGACACGTACGCACGCACGCACGTACACGACACGCACGTCACGTACACGTCACGACACGTCAGCACACGCACTGCACGTACACGTCACGCACGTCGCACGACACGTACACGCTACGACACGTACGACCGACACGCACGTACACGTACACGTACCGACACGTACACGACGACACGTACGACGCACGTACACGTACACGCACCGTACGCACCGCCACGCACGACGCACGCCGCCAGCACGCCCGACACGCAGACAGTACACGTACCGCAACCTACGCACACGACACGCACACACACTACGACACCACGCCAGACCCACGCACGTCACACACCGCACACCACCAGGCACGCACGCGCACCCACCCGACCGACGCACACGCACCACACCCGTCCACTACACTCACGCACCACGCACGCACTACACGCCCGCACGTCACCCACCGTCACGGCGCCACGTCACGACGCACGTAGTCACGCACGCACGCCGTACACGCACACGCACGCACGCCGACACGACACGACACGCACACAGCACACCGACGACACTACTACACGTCACGCACACGTACACGACACGTACACGACACGCACGCACGCACGACACGACTCACTCACGTCACGCACCGCACGACACGTACCGACCGTCACGACACGTACCGTCACGTACCGCACGTCACGCACGACACGTCACGACCGCACGACCGTCCGCACGCACGCACGTCACGACACGACACGTACGCACACGTACGTCACGACACGTACACGTACGACACGTACACGACACGCACGACACGACACGACGACACGCACGCACGACGCACACGCACGACACGTACACGTCACGCACGTACACGTACCGTACGACACGTACACGTACACGTACGACGTACGACACGTACACGACACGTACACGCACACGTACACGTCGTCACGCACGTCACGTACACGCACGTACGCACACGACACGTACACGTACACGCACACGTACACGCACGACGTACACGTCGCACGCACGTACGCACACGTCACGCGTACACGACACGTACACGTACACGCACGCACACGTACACGTACACGTCACGCACCGCGTACACGCACCGTACGCACCGTACACGTACACGTACACGTCACGTACACGCACACGTACACGACACGACAGCACACGTCACGTACACGTACGACCGTACACGACACGCGTACGACACGTACACGTACACGTACACGTACACGTACACGCACACGTGCACGTACACGTACACGTACACGTCACGACACGTACACGTACACGACACGACACGACGTCGCAGAACGCGCACGTACACCGCACACGACACGACACGCACACGTCACGCCACGACACGCACACACGCCGCCCACGCGTCCCACACGTACACGCACGACACGACACGACACGCAGCACGCACACGCACGACGCACACGGCGACACGCACGCCGTACCGACCGCCACGCCGACGACACGCACGACCGACCGCACACGACACGACCGACCGACGACACGACCGACACGACGCACCGCACGCACGACCGACACGTACCGACCGACGACACCGCCACACGTACACGTCACGTACGACACGTCACGTACACGCACGTCACGACACGCACACGTACACGACACGTACACGACACGCACGTGCACACGCACACGACACGTACACGTCACGACGTACACGACACGTACACGACACGTCACGCACACGACACGCACGACACGTACACGCACACGACACGACTACACGACACGTCACGACACGCACACGACGCACACGTACACGCACGACCGACCCACGTCACGCGACGCACGTACACGCCACGCACACGTACACGCACGACACGTCACGCACGCACGTCACCGCACGTCACGCACGCGTCACGACCGCCACGACGCACACGACACGTCACGCACGACACGACACGACACGATACGACGACACGACACGACACGACACGCACACGTACACGACACGACACGACGCGACGACCGTACACGACACGACACGCACACCACACGTACACGTACACGACACGTACACACGTCACGTACGACACGTACACGTACACGGCACCGTACACGTACACGTACACGTACACGTACCACGTACACGTACACGTACACGTCACGCACCGACACGTACGCGACACGTACACGTACACGCCACACGTACACGTACACGTACACGTCACACGCACACGCACACGTACACGTACACGTACACGCACGTACACCGACCACGTCACGTACACGCACGTACACGTACCACGTGACACGTACGTACACGTACACGCACGTACGACGACGACACGTCAGACGTACACGCACGACCGTCACGTACACGTACACGACACGTACACGTACACGTCACGTACACGTCACGTACACGACACGTACACGACACGACACGTCACGACACGTCACGCCGCACGTCACGTACGCACGTACACGTCGCACGTCACGCACGCACGTCACGTCGCACGACCGTACGTACACGACACGACACGACACGTACACGACACGACACGTACACGTACACGACACGTCACGTCACCGACACGCACACGACAGACCGTACACACGTACACGCACGCGTACCGTACACGTCACGCGTACACGCACACGTACACGACACGTAGCACACGTAGCACACGTCACGCACACGCGTACACGTACACGTACACGTACGCACGTCACGACACGTACACGACACGTACCGCACGTACCGTCCACGTCACGCACGCACACGACACGTCACGTACACGCACACGCACGCGACGCGTACACGCATACGACACGCCACCACGTACACGTCACGTCACGTACGCCGTACACGTACACGTCACGCGACACGTAGCACGCAGTACGTCACGCAACGCACGCACGTCACGTGCACGTCACGCACACGTACACGTCGCGTCACGCACACGCACGCACGCGTACGACACACGACACGACGTCACGTACCGACGTCACGTCACGTACCTACGCACACGACGTCACGACGTCACGTACACGTCGCGACAGTCACGGCACACGCACGTCACGCACGTCACGCACACGTCACGCACACGCACGTACACGCGACACGTCACGTACACGCGCGTCACGTCACGTCACGTCACGTCACGTACACGTACACGTCACGTACACGTACACGTCACGCACGTCACGTCACACGACACGTACCGTACACGTACACGTACACGTACCACGTACACGTCACGTACACGCTACACGTACACGTACACGTACGCACGTACACGTACACGTACACGTACACGTCACGCACCGTACACGTACCGTCACGTCGTACACGTACACGTACACGTCACGTACGTACACGTGCCACGTACACGTACACGTACACGCACGACGTACGTACGCACACGTACACGCACACGTACACGCACGTCACACGCTACACGTCACGTACGACACGTCACGCAGCACGCACGTACACGTACACGTACACGTACACGACGCGTACACGTACACGTACACGTCGACGACGACACGTACACGTACACGTACACGTACACGTACACGACACGTACACGTACACGTACGACACGTACACGTACACGCACGTACGCACGTACACGTACAGCGTACACACGGCACACGTACACGTACACGTACAGCTACGCACGTACACGTACACGTCACCGTACACGTACACGTCACGTACACGTACACGTACACGTCACGTACGCACGTACGTACGTACACGTCACGTCACGACGTACACGTACACGTACTGCGACCGTACGTCGTACACGTACACGTCACGTACACGTACACGTACACGTCACGTCACGTACACGTACCGTACACGTACACGTCACGTACACGTACACGCACACGTCACACGTCACCGTCACGCACGTACGCACGCACACGTACACGTACACGTACCGACACGACGTACACGCACACGCACGTACGTACACGTACACGGCGTCACCACGTCACCTACGTCGTACACGTACACGTACACGTACGACGACCGTACACGTCGACACGTCACGACCGTACCGTACACGTACACGTACACGTACACGTACACGTACACGTCACACGACACGTACACGACACGTACACGTACACGTCAGTCACGCACGTACCGTACACGTACGACACGTACGTACGTCGACGTGCACGTACCGTCACGCGTACAGCGCGTACACGTCACGTACGTACACGACACGTACACGTACACGGCACGACACGTACACGTCACACGTACACGTACACGTCACGTCACGTACGTACGTACACGTCACGCGTACGCACAGTCGTACACGCACGTCACGCTACACGGCGTACACGTACGTACGACGACAACGTCACGTACACGTGACGTCACGTCACGTCACACGTACCACCGTACGACGCACGTACACGTCGCACACGTGCACACGTACACGTACACGTCGTACGTCACGTGCACGCACGTCACGTACGACGTACACGTCACGACGCGCGTACACGTCGTACACGTACGTCACGTGCACGTACGCACGTCACACGCGTACGACGACGTGCGTACACGTACACGTCGCGTACACGTCGTGCACACGTACGCACGTCACGTCACGTACACGTACACGTACGCATCACGGTACACGTACGCACGTACGTACGTACGTACCGTACACGTACACGTGCGCACACGTACGTACACGTACACGTACCGCACGTACGTACGTACACGTCACTACACGTACACGTACACGTACACAGTACACGTACTACACATACACACATACACTACACATACACACTACACTACACTACATACATACATGTACACATACACACACATACACATACACATAAACATAACACCTACACATATGCACATACACGCAGACACACATACACATACACACACACGCGCAGCTAAATACAAACACAGCGATACACACACACACACACACACACACACACACACATGCACTACACCCACACGCATCTACGTTTGTACATCAACACATATATACACACTAGGGCACACACCATACACACATCACACACACACACACACACACACACACACACACACACACACACACACACACACACACATCACACACACACTACACACACACACACATACACATACACGCAGACACACATACACACACACACACACACACACACACACACACACACACAAGCACACACAAATTATTATCATTATTAGTTAAAATTATTTAATTTGTTTTCTAATTTTTTAAGTTAGCATCTTAGTTTTTCTGAAATGAATTTTGAACGTCTTTTTGACATAGATAGTTTTTTGTTTTTACAATGTTGCCTATTTTCGTAGTGAACTTATAAAGCGATTGCGGTTACAATTTAAAAAAAAATGTTATTAACATTATTTCATTTCTTTTGATTCCATTTTGTAGGTTGGAAGGTCGTGTGGTCTTCCATACCAGATATTTATTTTACACTATAAGGCTCTGCCAATATCCGTGAGTCCGGCGGAGGTGGGTTAAGTCATATCCTTGAGAATGACTACATATCGTTGTGATTGTCATAATACCCAATACTACTGCGCAAGTGAGCACGTTTGTCTTTTGTTTTATAGTATAACCGCATGCAGTTAATGATCTTCCCTTAAAGAATCCACCTTCAATATTAAGAAATGAAAATGGCATTGTGCACGATTTCAAAATTTTTCTGAATTATAGCTTCATTTTTGCTGAAAAGAAGATAAAGAGAATTTGCATATTTAACAAAATGAAAAATTAAAATACTTGGAAGGACGTTTTAAAACTTCACGAGAAACGATATCAGAATTTTCAATAGTACAACCACAAAATACGTAACATTTACTTGTTCCGTTTTACTTACCGCTCCATGAGACTATCCTAGATAGGTGTACATACCTAAAAAAAAAAAATTACAATTAACATTGTTTTAGCTTACGTTGACAATGAAAATCAATTCAGTAGAATACTGCAACTTCGTTGTTTTTCAATGTTTCTCAGAACTCACATGTTATCTACAATGTGTCTTGTCGTTTGCTTAATGACATGTATTACTATTATTATTTAGTAATCTTTTATACTAATAGTTATTTTTATCATTAGGTAAGAAACCGTGTTTTTTTTTAAACTTGAGCGTAATTTTGATCCGAGCAGTCAGCCAAGGCCTGCATCTGTAGATACTCCCATATATGGTTTCTGGGTGGGTAATATACTGCATTTTGTGTATTGACCTTAGAATTTCAGTAATACTGGTTTTATTCTATTATTCACGTATGAAAAATCAGATACCAATATAAAGAGTTAAGGTTTTGCCGGTCTATGCCGGAAACAATGAATTTCTTGAGCATTGGAAAACCAGAAAATCAAAAAAACCAGGATGAGCAGTTAGTCTTTTTCTGATTAAATTTAGTGCCCCAAAAGTTTGGAAACGATCAATTATCTCTCTGAGTTATTTGTAAAGTGACATAGATTAAAATTGGGTAATTTAAATTAGCAATCATGCTCTATTCAACAAACATATTTTCAGAGATGCAGTGTTGCCGATTCTACTAAAAAATAAAAGCAACTTTGATAATTCAAGCGGAACACCATGTATATTACTCAATTTTTTAATGCCCGGAATGAATCTGAATACACCTTATGTATGAAAACGTTCGACTATTTATGAAGTAATTGATAGACCATTTCGACACTTTAGCAGGTTGTAAAATCTAAATCTATAAATCAAGAAAAACGTTTTGCACATTCTGATCTTAGTTTCCCATAAGCTATCGATTGACAAATACAAAAACATCTAATCTTCTAACAAGGAATTTATTGAAAAGTTGCTAAAAAAACTACAGAATTATGTACAATGTACTATGCAGTAAGTTAAATGTTTAAAATGTGTTCCTTGCACTTCTTGGCAAAAGACTAGGTGGTAGTAAAATTTTTCGATAACCTTGTGAACCATATCTTCGGTAAGTTCAGACTCAATTTGTATGTGTTGTCTTAAATCGTCGAGGTTCTCCGGTTTTGTTGCGTATACTTTATTTTTTAGATGCCTCCAGAAAAAGTAATCTAAAGGCGAGAGGTCGGAACACCTCTCTGGCCACTCTATAGAAAGCCTACCTATGCATCTGTTAGGTAAAACTGTATTCAAGTATTCCCGCGCTATACGAGAATAGTGGGGAGGAGCTCTATCCTGCTGAAACCATGTACTTTGGTAGTTTGGGTCAGACAAACGTTGAGTTTCAGGAAAGATTAGATTTTGAAGTATATCCAAACATCTCTCAGCTGTAAAATTCCCCTCTATGAAAAATGGCGCTATAGTGCGAGTTCCACGTAACCCTGCCCAAACATATATTATCTGAGGTTGCTGGGAATATGCTTCTCTCCTCCAAATCGGATTTTGGTCTCACCAGTACCTATAATTATAACGATTCACATTCCCATTTAGCATAAATGTTGCTTCATCAGAAAAAAACAATGTTATTGAAGAAATAATTATTCTCGTCCCACTTAGGCATCATTGTCTTACAAAATTCGTTTCTTCTACTGAAGGGAACTATGAGGATTCTCAATAAATGTGAGTAACGTGTTTAAGCATTTTTCACAACTTCTTACCGTTTTGGGTCGTCTCGATCTAAACCTTTGCTTGCAGTCTCCTTTTTCCTCAAATTTTCTAACCGTTGATTTTGCAATTTAGGGACGATTTAAAAAATCGTTATTGCATAAATCTGTCACCTATTTATAGGGCCTGATACGATCTCCGTAACCACTCATCTTAAGCAGTATGATTCTTTCTCGTTCATTTAAATTAGCCATTATTAAAAAGCAAAGCGGGTGGGACAATATCTAATATTACTTTTACGTCGGTCAAGAATGGAACGTTTCCACGGTTTTGATTTCTCATGTAACGAAGGTGGATATCACCTACTTTATTTTTTTTCAACAATTTTTCAATAAATTCCCTGTTAAAAAATTGATGTTTTTAAAACAGTACTCTACAGTGATCTAAATTAATGTTCTCCCAAATCTCATTTTCCGATTTTAGATACTAAAACCATACCACAAAGAATGTTGTAAATGGATATAACAATAAAAAGGTCTTCAAAAGTATAATGTATATACGAAAACGAAATAATATTAATGGATATAAACTGTTGGTGTTATAAAACCTCTAAGTTTAAAGCATCGTATTGCTAACTCTCCATAACAGAATGAAGTCAATAAAAATATATTCATATACATAATTACATATTAATAAGGGTATGTAAACCAAAACAGTTTCATAACAAGATCATAATACTTGAATTCATGTAAAATTTTTCAATAAACAGTAAATATAACTACTTGAGTAGTTGTGATCAAACCATTAAACAAATGCTGAATCTTAAGTTATGTGTAGTAATAAACAAGGTACAACGATTGTAGCTAACACGAATGGCATTTAATCAAGTTAATTTATTATCTTGTAATACTTAAGATACAAATGGATAAGTAACACTTATGCAAATATCTCAATATAAATTAAGGCAACAAAGAAATAACTACGTTATTTTTTATTTGTATGTAATAACTACATAAAAGGATTCTCACGAATGGGATTCGAACCCACAACCTCATATTATCTAGACATGAGCTCTAACCAAATGAGCTACGGAGAGATTAGAATTCCATTCAAATTAAACTTTATATGTATTTAGACGTTAACTGGATGTTAAGTTACATTGTCATAGGTACAGTTCCTATTCATACATTTGTTAAGTGGGACCGTAATGCTACCAAGATAAGTACATATCCTTCGCCTACCAGATATTTAAAGTAGTGATCGGATCCACTGTGTAGCTCAACGAATCGGAGGTAATAAGGTAGGTTTCCTCCTCCGCATTTATTGCCCAGTACAGAAACGCTTGCCTTAAAGCGTACTGCTCAGCGTAATATATTGAAGATGTACCGCTAACAAGTATCCATAAATGGCGATCTTCTACTACTAGAAAAAGAAAAATTCCAAATATGATTTTACTGAAATTCAACCTGAAAACCCCTTTCGACGTAGCGGTATCTTCGCCACTGTATCGAATAATTGAGTGTCGCGAGCATCAGTGCATGACTCGTGTAGAGTGTGAGTAACGTATTGTCCTCGCCAGGAGTATTTACCCCTACGTCATTAATTTATGAATATAGTTATCCAATTTGTTTATACTGTCTTCCCCTATAAAACAGTGATTTAAATAAGGATGGTGAACAATCGTAGTGCATTTGACGAAATCGACATACGGTATTGAATAAGCAAATGTAGAAGAAGAAGTAAATCTATAAACGCGAAATCAATTTGTTTTATATGCATATTAATTTAATTCTCATTTAACTAATACTACATAACCTCCACTTGTTTATTTATCCATTGACTGGTGCCTCATTTCCTACATTTACTTCTTTTAATCATCATTTATTACACTTTAAAGAAAATGAGGGCCCCCTGATATCAGTATCTGCTGTCCAACAAGTAAGTATAACAATAAGTGTTTATATCTTAATTCACTACAATTACGAAATTACAGCGTGTAGCAAGCGCCTTAGGTATATCTGAGAGGACGGTGAGTAATATCAAGTCTCGAGCTGCATCTAACCCTGTTTTAACAAGTGCGAGCAAAAAACGACCGCGCAAGAAAACAAAATCTGACGTTCTACCTGAAACATCCAAAATGGGCATAAGGAATACGTTATACAATATGTATGCACAAAGTAAGTAATATTTACCTATATTTTACATATATTTGACATTCTAATTTATTTACAGAAAAACATGTCACAGTTGCAAGTTTAAATGCAGAAATTCGTAATAGTCACATATTAGTAAGTGACAGAAGTCTTCATTGTGAAATCCACAGGCTAGGATTCAAATTCAAAAAAGCCTCCAACCGTACAGCTTTATTGGAGAAAAAGTTATATCGTAGGAATGCGAATTAAATTTCTTAAACAATACATTAAAGAGATCAATTCACTTAATCGTCGGCAAGTAGTATTTATGTATGAATACATTAGGAGTGTACGACAATCTCTTGGCTAAGAAATTTATTGTTATTCAAACCGGATCCGACAGAGGATTTGTACAATGTGCTGCACTGTTTTTTTGCATCAAGATCATTAAAGGAAGATTATCATGGCGAAATTAATAGGAGCACGTTTAAAAAATGTCTTATTGAACATTTGCTAACAAATTTAGAATAGCCTTCACTAATTATAGTTGATCATGGACCGAGATGTATGGTCTAATTAAGAGACTTCAAATACAAAAAAGGTACGAAGTAGATGAAACAATAAGAAGCTATGGACGCGAAGTATTAAGATTACCACCATATCACTATGAGTTTAATGCGATACAATTAGTTTGGGCACACAAAGGGATATTATGACAAACATATTGGACGCGTTGGATATAAATATAAGTACGTAATTGCTATGCGAAACGAAGCTTTACAGCAATAAGATGAAACCGTATGTGATAACTGTGTGCGACATACTGAAGAAACAATAAAACAATGGTATAAACGGAAAGAAATGTTGGACATCACAGTTGACGAACAGGTCTATTAAGTATCTGTGAAACTATTCTGAAAGCTCGGATGTAGATAGTAACTGATTAGAAAGTTTGTACACTTCTGTAAAGCATGTTTCTATAATGATACAATTAGTTCATACAAGTGTGTTGTTCAACAGTGTGTGTCGGTGTGTGTGTGTGTGCTGTGTCGTGTTGTGTGTGTCCGTGTGTGTCTGTGTGTGTCGTGTCTGCTGTGTCTGTGTCTGTGTCTGTGTCTGTTGTCTGTGTCTGTGTCTGTGTCTGTGTCTGTGTACGTGTCGTGTCTGTGTCGTGTCGTGTCGTCGTGTACGTCGTGTCTGTGTCAGTGTCTGTGTGTCTGTCGTGTCGTGTCGTGTCTGTCTGTGTCTGTGTCTGTGTCGTGTCTGTGTCGTGTCTGTGTGCTGTGTCTG
>JARFJB010000902.1:6372500-6445000 GCA_036346205.1 Vesta saturnalis | reverse complement strand
CCTAGCATTGCCTCCAGAGGGCGTTTCACTGATTTTGAATTGAAATTCAAATTTTTTGTCCAATTTTCCTTAGTAATGTATTTAAAAGTATATATCCAGTGTAAACAATATGTAAAACGATTTTTAATGAAGTTTTTTACAATGTTAAGGGAGTGCTTGATATTACAAAACAAATCCAAAACCACATCAATTTCTTATCTCAGACTCAGACAAAACGGTCGACTATTCTAAAAAAATTCAAATTATACCAATTTTTTTTTCACTGCCATTGAAAGGAAAATTAATAATGGAGTGTTTAAAAAAAATTATGTCAATAGTTCTTACAGAACCCAAGATACAGTCAAGAATTTCGTAATATACCAGGCGATTTGAGGTATAAATAAATCGTACTCTTACATTAATAAGTAGGTTATGACAAGAAAAATGAATGAATTGTCTCCATTATGTCACAGCTGTAAACTAGATAACAAAGTGTATTTCGGTTGTTGTATTATAAGGAAACACGTCAATTTCCAATGAAGAAGCATTTGATATGCTTGCTCCATATTTTGAATGCATGCAAAATGCAACTGTTGCAGCACGAACGTATAATGTGCGATAACCCAACAGACGGAGATATGACCATTGAGTTTTTGTTAGATTAGCTAGCACAAGGTTTACTTGCTACCGGTAGCATCCATCGTGCTGTATATAACAGATCAGCTCAAAGTTGTACCGAAGGAAACCCCATAAATGTCATGGCACATATTGAAACTAATACGCATTTAAGTATTAGGACAATATCACAAAATTTAGGGATAACGCATGGAAGTGTCCAAAATATTTTTAAAAAGCATTGTAAGTAGGTCTCCTTAAAATATTATTTGTAAAATTTCTAAATTTGATTTCCAGGCGTGATAAAAAATGTTTAACATTATTTATATTTTATTTTTACAGGGTGATTTCAAACCTACCGAAGAAACTGAAAGGGCACGTAGAAGGGATCCGAATAGGGTTGTTTTTATAAAAAAATTTAGATCAAATGGTAATAATAAGAAATTTAGAGCGGTTTAAGGTTCTTATAAGTTAAAGCCCACGTAATGAGTGCTACTGACTTTTTATAATTCACGTTTACATAGAAACACAAACAATTCTCACGCACTATCATAAATTAATTTTATATTCTGGCGTGTCATAATGACATTATTAAGGGTTTTATTTTTAGAGTCAAAATGACACACTTTATTGGACTGAATACTATAATGAATTCATTATAGTACTAAGTACAATAATGAAAAAAATGTATAAGTGTAGTAGGCAAAAATATTTAAATTAAGCTACGTTTACACTACTTGCCGTCACTAAAACATGTGATGTAAACTCAAATGCAACAAGAAACTTCATTAAACAAGAATCGCCGAAATATAAAGTTTTGTATGAAATACAGATCATAGACAACTATTATGGCACACGCGTAACATAATGATTGTTATTATGATCCTTATAGCATAAATATCTATTGAAGTAGTATTATTTTTACGGTAGGTATGAATGAAAAAGCAACAAAATTAAGACAAAACAAAGGATAAAAATGAACGAAAATTTAATTAACAAAATTTATGAAAATTACAAAAGTTTTTCAAAATTCTGGCCCTAAATTTCAACGCACAATTTCGCACGACGAATCCGGTCTTCTGATAATCGTAGAACTTGGCGTAAATTATCTGCAGCGGTATCGATATTGTTGATTTGGAAATCGTTCCAAATGCCCATAAGTCTTGCACGTTCAGCGTTTCCTTCAGCAGCTCCATACACCATTATCAGATCAATGTATTCTTCTTTAATTCACCATTAGTTCACGAATTAGTAACCAATAATTAATAAATAAGTCAATAACAACAATTAAAGTAGGTCCTTAATTTCTGACGTTTAAGCAACTTCAACGTAGTTTATTAGATTAAACATACTAGACGTTTTCAATAAATGAACACTAATAACTGTATTTTAAAGAATAATTTAAATAGCCGTAACTTCCATCTTATAAAAGTTTTATTAAAATTTTAAGTGAACTTTGTTTATCTAACCTTCAAATATCCCAAATTTGAATTCAAGACTTAGGTTAGTACCGTATTTTGTAAAAAAAAGCTCAATTGTTTATAATAAGTTTAAACCGTTGTAACTTTGTTATTATTAGCATTTGATCTAATTTAAAAAAAGAAACTTTATTTTGATCCCTTCTACTTGCTCTTTCAGTTTCCACCGTAGGTTAAAAATCACCCTGTATTTATATTTTTCATTCCTTCATTCTTGCGTATACTATTTCTACAGTCCCAAGCATAAAATTTGTACCTCTTCAGATTCCATCCATATTACATTGTCCTTCATCAAGTTTTGATACCTCAACATTTTTATAGATAGCAACTGGCTATTAAATATGACACCAGAGGATCCTAAACTTTTATCTAGAATTTTATGGACAGACAAAGCTACTTTTAGTTGTGACGGAAAAGTAAATTTGCATTATATGGATTACCGGTCATTGGCTACGCGAGGTGCAGCACCAAGGGAGATGGAAAATTAATTTCTGGTGTGGAATAATTTCCGGAAGAATTCTTGGAATAGTGGTGTTTGAAATAGCATTGAATAGTAGCGTCTATTTAGGTTTCCTTCAAAACCAACTACCCGGTCTACTTGAAGATAATGACCTTTAAACTTGAAGGACGACGTTCTTCCAACATGATGGGCGGATGGGAGTCCAGCGCATTTTTCATCAAATGTACGACGACATTTTGATGAAACATTTCCAGGCAGGTGAATAGGTAGTGGGAGTACATTTCCCTGGCCTCCTTGTTCTCCAGACTTAACTTGCTTGGATTTCTATTAATGGGGCTAATTGAAGGATATGGTCTATCAAACTAGAGTGACGATCAGAGAAGACCTACTACATAGAGTTCAAGATGGAATACTTTCAATACCGGTGGCATAAATTGAATGTGCAGTGCAGTCCACAAGAGATAAGGCCCAGTTCAGTATTGAAAATGATGGCCGGCAGTTTGAGCACTTATGATGTCATTAAAAGTATTATTAATTATATCGGTCCTTTTCAGGACCACAAAAATTTTGCAATAAATTAAAGTTTTCATAGTATGCTTATTTATTTTAAGCGTACGATCTGTTTATACCTCGAATTGGCTTGTACATTACCACATTTTTGACCATATTTTGTAACGTGTTAAACTAACTTTGAACTTTAGAGCGAGTTAGAGAATTTTTATGCCTGTACAACTCGTCTTGGCTTAAATTATAAGAAATTTGGTAACTTGGTGCGTGAATTGAATTTCAAATAAATTTCAAAATGTGATAATTTCGGAAATTTCTAGTTGGTTAAAATTTATCAGGTGACTCCTTTTTAGTTTGAGTTTTTTAGAAAAACAACCCCATTTTGAAAGGCAAAAATTGCGTTGTTAAAAACTAGGTATTTTTGTTAAGTAATATACACAAGTAACATCCTGGTGAGTTTATTTTGTTGTTATTCCTTCATGACGAAGCTCTCGCTCTATAGGCTTTTGTTTTAACCAACCTGCGAAGTACTTGAAGAATGGATCGTTACTATGACGATTTACAGTTATAGACATAGCACTGTTTTCTAAATTAGTGTGTGTGACAACTTTTTGTTGGAACATTGAAGGGTATTACATCTAACCAAGTTATGTACCTGTAACCGTAAATGTTTAGTCAAGCTTTAGTGAAATCTACTAAGTTATACTCACACAAGCTTCAATCTTTTACTATTTTCATGTTTAATAACTTTGCATTTTCACAAAAATTATAGTGTGTTTACACAGCTGTTATATGTCTGTACCTACTGTTTTGGAAGCAAACATCTGTTTATAGTCTCAACTTTGACACTTACGTAATTCAACGGTTCCTATACAGAGTGGTCCACAAAATATGTTAATAGTTGTACTTTTATGAACTAAAGTGCTTATATAGGGTGACTCATATCAACAATTGGTAGATTCTTTATGTTACATGGTTAATGCATGTTTATGTGTCTTACTTATTAGTATAATTATCTATGCTATAACTATATGTGTCAACTAGCGCTGTAATAATAAGGAAGCTATTTTTTAATCTTTATTTTTTCTTATACTTATGTTGGCGCTCAGCCACTCGGTTATACATATTTGCTTAACACTTTTTTTTGTAATTGTAAGATTTCTAGCTTACGATTTTGATATATACATATAGAAATAGTAGCAAACTAACCCTTCCTACTTGCTGCGTGGGAAATGTATGCTTCATCTTTATTTGTTGTACTGTTATGTTAAATTTAAATTGAATTGTGAGTTAAGAAAAACGCAATGGTAGTGTGTGTCTTTGATTTCTAGGATCAACGCTGGATGTCGGACAGTGTCTGATATTTTTGGATTTAGAGTATTGTATTGTTACTGATTTTTTTGTTATATTATCGGTACAGCGCTATCCAGAAGATAAGTGTGTTACTATTACAATGTTTGTTTAAACAGAGATTGCCGACAAAGGATTTTCTAAATTGTGTTCACCAACCGTATAGCTATCCAAACTGACGATAACGATTGTCTTGAAATGTATTATAATTTATAAACTGCTACAATTATCAATCCATATTATTGGGTCTGTACCAAGATTGTATTATTAACTATGTTGGATATAGCTTTAAAGTAAGCACCGATTTGGGGTATGAATGTATGTTCAAACTAAATAGAGTTGTGTTAAACTACCAGTAGTTGTTTTGTTTATCACTGCGGTCTAGGAATAAATTCCTAGAAAAGTCGACCGATTTGTTCCTTCTTTGTAGGGTAAGAAATTGTTGTGATTTTGGATTTGTTTGGTAATATCAAGAGACCAATCTTAACAAAATCAAGCAACCCGTTTCCAAGTCTTTATTTTGACAGTAATCAAGCAACCCGTTTCCAAATCTTTATTTTGACAGTAATCGTAAAACTTCGTTAAACAAAATTTACATATTGATCACTAGTTTACAATGAATATATTTTTTAAATACATTACTTAGGAAAATTGCCTAAAATGGGAATTTCAAATTGAAATCAGCGAAACGCCCTCCAGCGGCAATGCTCTAACATTAAAAATAATTTCCAGCATTTACTCTTGGCCACATTTATTAGATTTTTATTTTATTGCTCAATCTCGAATAGTTTCTGAGTTATGGCCGACCGCCCTTCTTATTAATTTTATTAAACTATCATTTCTTTCTTTCAACATTATACAGTGTGTTCCACCATAAAGGACCGCGGTTGACATATTAAAATGTATGTGTAGGGTAATTTTGAAAATTTGGTTATTTACAAAGGTCAGTGGTGCTTACCTTTTAAAAATATTTCACGTTTCTGGCACTACCGGTATAACCGGAAGTTGACACTAACTTACTTATTTTAAATGGAACACCCTGTATATTTTTGCATTTTGGATTCTCCGTTTAATTTTAAGTCAACTATGTGTAAAGTTGTGTAGACCTAAATTCAGTTATTTTCGAGATATCCATTTTAAGAAAAAAGTGACTGTTACAGCACCATATTTATTAAAAATGTTGAATATTGAACAGTTGATGACTTTTAATTACAATATTTGCAACAGTAATGGATTAGACATCGCTACATCTGTAACTGATTGCATAATGTCTGAGGAACATACAGTACCCTCAAAATTTATAAGCTACTTTAAAAGGGTAAGAACTTTTTAAGAAGAATTAAATTCTCAATCGAATGGTATGAATTTGTATGTACCTATCTTGTAAGGTAATTTAAAATAGTTTTTAGTAACTAAATACGAGAAACACAAGTAGTTATAACAGGAACATAATTTGGTAAATAAAATTAACAAAATATTAATTCAATAAGTGTTCAAAATTTTGACCTGTGACTTCTAAACATTGTTCGCATTCAAAATTAAATTAAATTCTCAATCGAATGGTATAAATTTGTATGTAACTATAATTTCCCAGTTACATCGAATTTTGTAATAAAAACGTGTATAAACTGAAGTAATTATACTTACGAAGATTATTTAAATTTATTTGTAATTTATGGACAGTGATCAATATCGTCATAAACAGAAACCATCACGATATGCTGTAAGACGCATCATAGATAATTTAAAAACTTTGGGTACATACAAAAGATGTATCCAAATAAAAAGGTATTTTTCTTGACGAAAATATAGAAATAGTGACTCTAGGGTACTTTCCAGCTTTTCCAATGATGTCATTAAGACAAGCTGCTCTGGATTCTGGTTTGTCTAAAGCTCAATACATAGAATTTTAAGGAAACACAATTTCCACCCATTTTCGGTATGTATGGTACAACAGCTAAAACAAAAATTAAAATAATTCGTTTCTAGACAACATTATATGGACAGATGAATCGAAGTACACTAAAATGGTCTTCTAATCGTCATAACATATGTAGTGACTCTAATCCACACAACACTCGGGAACGTAGTTTCCAAGACAGTTGGCAGTTCAATGTTTTGTGCGCCGTCAGAAATAATGCAGCGGTCACCTTAGAATTTTATCAAGACAATTTAAATAGTAAATAAATATATTTGGTGTAATTTATGTACTTACACTTATCTGGATAATTTACCCTGGCGAAAGATAGAAATATTTTCTGCCAGAACTATAGTGCCCTCCCCATTTTCCATGAACTGATTCTATATTTAGATTTCTAAGAATTGTAATACCTCCTGTAGGTGAAAAAACTATGACCTTGAAAATTGATTTCTAAGAATTGTAATATATCAATAAAATTTGACACAATTTAGCCAATACAAGAACAATTTAACTTTCACCTACTTTTAGCACAGAACACGTTTCCATAAACTATTTAGATTTCTATGAATTGTAATGAGCAATGAGCAAGCCAATTAACCTTGAAAATTGATTTCTAAGGGTTGTAATAAGTTTGATCTTAAGAATTAGCACATGACCTTCAATAAACTTGACCTAGAAAAATTAAATTTCCTACCGACATACACACGACCCTGAAAAATTTCAAGGTCAAAGAATCACCCACACATGACCTCCAATGAAACTTGACCTTAGCTTAGTTTATCCAAATTCTAAGAATTGCTTAACCTTGACCTTGAGCATTTAATTTTTTTAGCATAGGCAACAACCCATCATTCTACATGTTTCCACGAAATGTTTAGATTTCAAAGAACTGTTGCCATAAGATTTTTAGATTTCTATGAGTTTGACATTGAAGAGCTTGACCCAATTTAACCAAGAACCATTTAACCTTGAAATTAAATTTAACCTTGAAAATTGATTTCAAAAAATTGCAATAGCTTGGATTCTAGGAATTAACCCAGCGTGACCTTGCCAATTTGACCTTGAAATTCAATATCCCTGAAAAATATCAAGGTCAAATAATTACCCACACATGGTCTTCAATTAACTTGGTCTTGAAGAATTTAATTTCGCAACACACACATGACCATGACCCTGAAAATTTCAAGGTCAAGGTAGAATCCCCCATACACTCAATGAAAACATTATATTTCTAAGAATACCCCTAGAGGTCAATTACCTTTGAAAATTCTATTTCTAAGAATTGTAATAACTTCCAAAGATTAACAAATGACCTTAACTCAATTCAGCCAGATTCTGAGAATTACTTGAACAGCGTGATCTTGAACATTTAAATTTCTTACCAACATAAACAAAAACCGGCCCTATATTACTACTAATTTGCCAATATTATACTATTTAATCCAGCTTCAGATATAAACAATGCAGTAGTTCAAATTATTCTCGTTTTGGTGTAATTATGCATCTAAAACATAAAAGGAAATGCGAAATTCGGGTGCATTTTTGGTCGAAACCTTCCCTAATCAGCGGGGGTGATTCCTATTTACTTAAAACGAGTGCTAATGGAAACAGACGATACTGTAAATGTCGCGATGTTTTATTTGTGAACACAACTCTACGTACAGGTACATCAGCTCCAATCAATTAGATACTTGAGAAACGTACATGTACGGACGGTTGCCTGCTACTCAGGGATCTAGTGAATCAGAAGATTGAATTGAGTTTAGTCCGCTAAGAATTCCTTATACTTTGGCCACCTTTTGATTAACCCTTTCAGTACGGATGCCCGATATATCTGCTACATGCAAATTTGGCACACACGGCTGACCGATATATGTGACATCGAGTTATTCATGCTCCATGGACTAATGTCATATATTTCAGACAACTTTAAAAATCAATTTGCCGCACAGACGACTGACCGAAATATCTGTCGGATATAATCCGTGCCATACCGACGAACGACCGATATATCTGCCGACGGCGGATATACACGGCAGTCGACGACTTGGCACGATCAGTGGGTAGCCAGCATAACTAGTGGTTAGTATCGTTTAAAATGTCGACAGAGGAACAGCCAGGGCCTTCAAAGAAGTGTGTTAGAGTGGAGAGTGCTTTTAACAATAGTTATTGCGGATTGATGAACCTGAGGTTCGCCATATCAATGGTTTGCTTGAAAACAATGATATATTCGGCTCTGATAGTGATGGGGAGCCGTTTATTGATAGCGGAGCGGATATCTACCAAGTGAAAATGACATGGGCCATCAGGAAAGTGACGAAAGTGAGGTAAATGAAATAAGCTTCGAAGACAGAGATGTGCCAGTGCCAGATGTTGACATTAACGACGATAATCTTGAAGCCGACGTAACAGACTATAGAGACCTAATTATTACATGGACAAAACACGACTTTGATGACAGTAATAGTGGAGTGACGAACGAACATCTGACTGAAGATTCACTGGAGATTAATTTTTCTTACATCTTTTCACTGAAGATATTGTTCGGTATATAGTAATAGAAACTAACCGATATGCAATACAACAAAATGAGAAGAAGTGGAAACAATTATTGGACGGAGAATTTTAATTTTATTGCATTGACTATGCTAATGTCCAGAAATAAAAATTGGAAATAAAAGAAAATTGGTCAGTAGATCCATTACTATACACCCCAGCTTTCAGTAAGTACATGGAAGAGACAGATATTTACAAATCTTCAGAAATCTTCATTTTGCAAATAATGAGGAGGCAGAAGCTAATAACCGTCTGCACAAGGTCCAGTATGTACTAGAAGAAATCAAGGGAAGATTCAAATCGGAGTTCTATCCATTTCAAAATTTGGTGATTGATGAGAGCATGATACTGTTCAAGGGTAGATTCAGCTTCAAACAGTACATAAAGACCAAACGTAATCGTTTCGGCATAAAGCTGTATGTTCCATGTGATTGTGAGAGTGGTATTATGTTGGATTTCATTGTCTATATTGGCAAAGACACCTACGTTGAACAAGAAAATATAACTAGCCTGGGAGCCTCGGGGAATATTGTGGCTATGCTTATGGAGCCGTATCTAAACAAAGGGCATTCGCTATACACTGACAACTTTTATAGAAGTCCAATACTGTCACACTATTTGAAAGAATGACCAATTCGTGTGGGACCGTTAGGTCTAATAGGCTCCATATGCCCAAACTCAAAAGAGGAGAAACTGCTTCGAGAAGCTCCGATATTTGTTTAGTGGCGAAATGGAAAGATAGAAGGGATGTTACGATGATCACCACTATGCACGAAAACAAAATTGTAACTTTGGACAAGATCGACCGTGCAACAAACGAGAGTGCCAAGAAATCATTGTGTGTAGTTGACTATAATGAGAAAATGGGTACCGTGGATCGATCGGACATGATGATGAGTAGCATCGACAGCCTGCGTAAATCTATCAAATGGTATAAGAAATTGTTTGTGCACACCCTGGATATCTGTGTACTGAATGCCCATGGTATGTTCTCTACAAAACATTCTATGAAATATCCACTTGCGAAGTTTCAAATGAACCTTATACGTTAACTGTTGGAAAGGTTTGTGTTTTTGATACCTATTGTACATAATTTGATAATGGTATTATATCTATTTCAGATATGGACATGTGAATAAACCCACACCTATGTCTGCTGCAACAACTTCAAGATTGACTGAAAGGCACTTTCCATCCCTTGTACCTGCGACTGAGAAGTCCAAAATGCTTCAAGAAGGTGCACTGTCTGTTCCCAGACAAAACTACGACAAAAGAAGAGAAGCACTTCCAGATACATGTGCAAAGAATGTAACGTAGGCTTATGCGTGTTTCCATGTTTCCAAGAATTTCACACTAAAGTGATATTTTGAGCATTTTCAATTAATTAGAACTTAGCTTTGATGCAATACTAGCTTGAGTTGTTATTTTTGGACATCGATATGCAATATCTGTTAATTTTCGTTGACTTCAATAAAGTTCTATTTCATTTTGTCAAAAATCTTTTATTTTGTGCTAAATACTAGGTGGCCGATATATATGACACCCGTCCATCCGGCATGCAAAAACTGCCGTCCACACAGCAAAACAAGTGAAAATGCAGCCGTCCTGAAAGGGTTAAAACTAATAGATCGAAATAAATCTGAAATTATTCTCAATTAGAAACAAAACGCGACAATATCGACTTAATTCTAGTCATAAAAATATAATCCAGTACTAGTAATGTACAGTGATGCTAGCAACGCGTGAATCACATTTAGGAGATGTTAATTTCCTATTATTGCTGTGTTACACGGAATTTTATTCTGTGTAAATATGAAAATTATTAAGTATTTAGAATTGGCAATTTTTTTTAAACGTCAAAACTGACATCAAAGTGTCAATGTAAAATAATATATAAAATAATATATTAAAGTGTAATAAATAAATTTATTTATAAAGATTGTTTCATAACTCAATTTAAATAACTAAATTAAATAAATTTTGCATCATGCCAGACAAGATAAGTAGAAAACAGTTTAAGCTGATTAAAATTAATAAAAAGTTTTCTGTTGTGAAAAAGCAGTATGATCTAAAATTAATAAGTATTTTCTGAAAAGTTAAACCTAGTGATAGCTCTAACACTATAATTATGACGAATTAATAATTGAAATGCTATCACGAGATGGGTAATTGTTAAATGCTTAACCGCAATAGAAAATATGGAGACAAATTTGTATGGTCTAAAGCGGAATTGAAATATATTAATGAAAACTGTATTTATACTACAGAGCATATTATTTCTGCTTTAAACGCAATGGAAATATGTTACACATAAGAGTGTGCTTTGTTTATTTTTTAAACATATGATCATTCGATCTTCATTGCAGTACGAAATTAATAACAATTATAATTCAATTAAACCTTTAAAGTCGCTTTTATCAAGATTAGCTTTTCATCGCTCTTTTCAAATGCTTAAAACGTTATAGTGCATATATAAAGGGTGTCTCACCCGGAAGGGTCGAGGTCGACATGTTGAAAAGTACGTGTAGTGATTTTGAAATTGAAAAAAAATTGATAAACGAATTTGAAAAGTTAAGAAGTTACAAAACTTGATTTTTTCAAATGGAACACCCAGTATATTATTTTACGCTCCAATCAAGAATCGAATGATATAAATTGGTATCAATCTTTTAAGGTTTACCAGTTACAGTGAATTTTGTTTATAAAAACTTGTAAAAACTGAGGTATTTGATTTTGCCAAGTAGACTGAAAAAATAAAACAATGCAGCATATCGTCAGTACTGAAATAGTTAAAATAAGTAACACATGTAAAGACTATTTCAATTTATTTTTAATTTATTAAATTAGGCATTAAAAGGAGAAAACAGGTTGTTGATGAAAATAGTACATAGAAGTAGAAGGGGGCCACTACAGGGACGTAACGTCTTTAGTTAAAACTGGTGGGGGCCGAGTGGGGGATCTTAGCGTGTGATAGAGGGTGTAGTCGGCTTCTTTTCAAGGGCCTTTTTCAACCCCTGACTAAGTTTTAGCCCCTAATTAAGGTCCTTTTGGCCATATAAAGCGCCTTTTTCGCGGTCTAACCCCCTGGTTAGGGGTGTTTGATGCTTCTAGGGTGTGATATAGCGGCCATTTTGGATGTGTTAAGGTGGGGCTAAGACTAGATAAGGACACTATGACTTTATTAAGGCGGTGCTAAGACTAGGCCACACCCATCATTTTACCTGATTGGTTGTACGTGTGAGCGGCCATTTTGTCAGCCATCTTGTTAGCCATATTGTCGGCCATCTTGTCGATTAAGGCCCTATTGGCATAGATCTTGAGAACTTACTCATGAGTCTTCGCCCATTGTCGTGACCCCATTGGCAGGAAGTTTGAATTTGTATTCTAATAAAGGCCCCTAATGCTAACTTATAAGACAGGTATGACCCTTCGCAACGTGCTCTCGAACACTCGCCCCCTTGTCCTGGCCCCTTTGGCGGAAAATTTCAATTTGTATTTAAGTCTCTTCCCTGTAATGGTTATGGCAGAAAATTTGAAATAAGAGACTCTAACACTAACTTTTAAGACAGGTACACGATGCATCCACCTGCTGTATGAACTTACTTTATTTAATCGCTAGAGTCCGGATTTCAAGTTTGGTTATATTTGTTGTTGTATAGGTATGTTTACTGATTTAACTGTAAAACGTATTTTTATCGCTGTTTACAAAACTCGACAATAGCGTACACGTAAATTTGATCGATATTATTGTTATTTTGGTTGTCTAATGATAATGATGAGCGTGGGTAAATCAAAACAGAGTCCTACATTCGCCTTACGAAATGAATTCGGTGTTAGTTTCAGAACGCTTGTGTATTATCAAAATTTTAAATGAAAGTAAGCTTGTTTGTTTACCTCCGGGGATTTCGCCGTTTTCAAAACTAAATAGTGCGTTCAAGCTTGTTTAGGAATCTACGGCCCTTTTGCCAGAGGTTTTCCGAATTTGAGTGATATTAATATTATTATTATTATGATTGTCTAATGATAATGATGAGCGTTGTGTAAAATGAAACAGATCCCTATAGTTGCCTTACGAAACGAAATCGGTGTTAGTTTCACCTCATGTGTATTATCAAAATTGGAAATAAAAGTCAGCTTGTTGATTTGTCTCCAGGCAATTGCCCATTTTCAAAATGAAATTTTGCGTTCAAGCTTGCTTATGAATTTAGGGCCTTTTTTGAAGAGGTATTTCCGATCAGACAATCCTTGTATGTAAATAGTTATCTGATTTCGAATTTGGTTATATTTGTTATTGTGTAGGTATTTTTACTGGTTTAACTGTAAAACGTACTTTTAGTACTGTATGTCAAACCCGGCAACAGCGTTACAAGCTAATTTGATGCTCGTATATTAACAGTAATCCTGAAGGCTATCGCATATATCTTTGAGTTGCAGTTGGTTTTAGCAAGCTGTAACTTAAGTCAAACCAGTATTTTTGGATTGTAAACTGATTTTTGCTAGCTGTAAGTTATGGTTTGCCTGATAGAGATTGATTTGCTAATGATCGACTCTTTCCCACAACGGTGTCCTCACGTTTAAGGAGAATACCAGCTTCGAGTGTCGGTTAGCGTTATCTACAAAATAATCGTTACCTGAAGGTTATAAAGAATTGTTAGAGCAGCTTCTTGTTTGATTTGATTGAGGTTGATTGGATTGACTGATTTGGTTAATTGTTTTGATTGATTGTGATTGATCTGATTATTTGATCTGATTTAGAGTGATTTGTTTAAGATTCTTGTGCTTAATTGATTTGTTTGATTTGATCGAAGTTGATTGATTTGGTTTGATATACTTCGGCTCATTTTATTGGCCTATCGGTTGTTTGATTAATTTCTGCTTTTTGACGATTTCAAATTTCCCACCAAATAAAATGGCTATCTAAATTTAATTAAGATTCATAATTAAAAACAGAATAAAACCGACTTGGGACTCTCAGGCTTGCTTGTAAATCAACACCCTTCCGCTAAGGCAGATCTTGTATGTAAAATATTTATTTATCATTGTTCCATTTCCAATAACGCCAGACCCGATTACACAAAACATTCATTAGTTTCAAACATCAAAATAGTGTTACTTTACCCTTTATCTATTTTATTTATAAATTTAATTATGACTTATAATTAAAGCCATAAGTTATGCGTAACAGTGGACTAAGCCCGAAAGCTGGTGTAGGGGTCTTATACGTATCTCACAAGTTAGAGCTAGGGACTCTTTTTCAAATTTCCCCATAGCCATAACAGTGATCTGTATGTACTTTTAAAATATACCGCTAGATGGAGCCAGTTCTATTACAGATAACATTAATTAGTTTATGTAGAAGTAGATGGCGCCACAAACAACTTCAAATTTTGGGGCAAGGGCTAAGACACGAAAGCAAGTTCCGCAGACCCATACCTGTCTTACAAGTCAGAATTAGAGCCCCTTATTAGAATACAACTTCAAATTTCTCAAAATTGGTCTTTGATTATGACGGCATATTTAAAAACAAAATGGCAGAGCACTTTTATTTTACACAAATAGATGGCGCCACAAACAAATTCAAGGTTTGGGTCAAGTGGCTAAGACCCGATGGTAAGTTCCGAAAGCCTATACATGCCTGATAAGTTAGAATTAGGGCCCCTTACTGAAATACAACTTCAAATTCCCGCCATAACCAATCAGAATGCAGAAGTCTTAATAAAATTATTGTTTCGTTGTAAATGAGGTTAATTTGATAGTTGGCAATTTGAATGACCTCGAAATTTAATTATGACTCGTTATTAAAATAAAAGGACTGCTATACATTATGCCTCATAATTAAAACCAACGTATGTTGTGCGTCGCAGTGGGTTTAAGTTCATAGAGCAGATGCACGCTTCTTATACCTGTCTTACAAGTTAGTGTTAGAGTCCCTTATTTCAAATCTTCCTCCATAACCATTGCAGGGACCTGTATGTACTTTTAAAATATACCGATAGGTGGAGAAAATGTTCATTAGTACACCATTAGATATCGTCACAAGAGTATTCAAATTTGCATTTCCTGCCAAGGGGGCCACGACAAGTGGCGACTGCCCACGAGCAAGTTCCAAAGACCTATGCCAAAAGGGCCTTATAAGTCTTACAAATTCAGATATCCCACCAAAAGAGGAGCGAATTCCGAGAGCATGCACGAAAGACCTATACCTGTGTAACAAGTTGGCATGAAGGCCCCAATAGGGCACTATTATTGGAATACACATTCAAATTTCCCACCATAACCTACAGAGACTTTAACCTTCTTCGAACCAAGGGTCAATTTGTTACGTAGAAACCCAAGACGGGTGCACACGCACCCTCATAAAAACAATTTTCGTTAACAAATTTGGGCAAAATCTTTTGGCATAATGTTATCTGTTGTTAGTAAAGACAGTGTGAATATTTAAAACAATTTAGTGTTTGTATAAAACACAAAATAAAAACAACATAACTTTTTACAAAAAACTAATGAATGATATTGTGTAGGGAATTGTTTTCCTATTGTTCCTCTGTACATGGGTTGCACATTTTCTTTGTAATAGCGGTGCTATGTTCTGTACAGACAAACCTTTTGCATATGCTGCAAGTGGTACGAACTTTTCTGTCTCGTTTACGTGCACAAGCGAAGCACCTTCTTGCTTGCGCTCTCCTAAATCTTCAATTGCAGTAGCCCAGCGGTTTTCTTTTGCTCTAAATCTGGAAACAAAATTGTCATATAACTCACTACTCTTGTACTTAACCCTGCAGTGTTTTCACTCCTCCTTTTACATAAGAAATAATGAGTGATTTTCCCAATTCAAGCAAAAGATCTTTCTGCGATCTGATCTTTGTTTCTGCGAGTCTGGAAACTTAGTTGTCCATAATGCAAACGCATTTAAGCCTCCAATGTTCAAGAAGTTTGCAAAGGTAACCATAGGCCATCGGTTACACTTCCTTTTGGTTGTATATTCCTTGGCCATCTTACCAATCGTGTCTACACGTCCTTTGGTAGCATTGTAATGTAAAATAATGTGCGGCTTTTTATGTTCTTCTTCGACAGCTATTTTATTGTCATGGTGTTCCGTAGATAAAAGTTTTTTCTGGCATATACGAAACTAAGGTATGCTTACCTGTGAAGCAAAACTGACTGGAAAACTTTTCTTTCTGTGCCGTTGGTAATAACTGATGAGGAATGTAAGCTTTGATCTTGCGTAACGTTCCTCAAAGAGTGAGTTACTTCTCCAACAAACAGTCTGCTAATGGCAAACTAGTAAAAAAGTTGTCTGTTGTTATCCCATGACCTTTAGGCAAATGGTTCACTAAGTCAAGAACAACTCTTTTCCCTTGTTCCTTTTCAGGCTGTTGTCCAATTTTTCCTAAATACACTTGCAAATTGTGGACATAAGCAATTTCAGTATCGGCAAGTAGCCAGTGTTTTAGGCCATACTTATCGGGCTTACTTTTCATATATACCCTGAATGGCGCCTTTCCTCGGAAACCAACAAGTTGTTCGTCTATGCAGAGGTGTGAAGATGGATTCATAGCAATTTTGCATTTATCAACAAACATATCTGCAATATCTCTTATTGCAGCTAATTTATCAGTTGATCTGCGTTCTGCTCTTGTTTGAAAATTATCGAATCTTAAAAATCTAGTCAAAAAGGCAAACCGATTTCTTGACATTGTGGCAGGAAATATTGGCCTGCAATATAATTCATTAGATTCCCACAGCGATCGAATTGATTCTTTATTGGCCTTTAGTGCCCCTTGGATAAAAAGTAAACCGATATAAGCGTATATTTCGATGCTGTCTGTCGGTTTCCAGTAACGTAATTTTTGTGGGTCTTTTTCATTCCATTCCTCGTACATCAAATTTGCTTTTCGATTTGTTTCTGTAGCAATAATATCAATTATTTCAGCAGTAAAAACAATATAAAAGCTGACTCGATAGTCGAAATGTTGGTACTATATTGCGTCAAGCGAGGCATATTCACCAAAATATTAGCAAGTCTCTTCATCGCTGGTATTTAATTCTTCATATTTCTCTGCTGAAATTTCATCATTTTCTCCGTCTTCTTCCTCAACTTGATCATCGTCTTCAGAGTCTGGGCACATTTCCTTCAAAATTCTTCATCATCATCGATGTTCTCGGCATAGAATCTCAATTGTTCTTCCGTTAGTGGAACATGTCGATGTCGTGATGTAGAAGGTTGGGAGTCCATAGCTTTGAACACCTAGTTTATAGAATATAATAAGTTTGAACACCTACCTTATAGAATCTTTAAGGTTATAAGCTTTGAACACCTAGTTTATAGAATATTTAAGGTTATAATTCACACATGCAATAGATTGGGTCAATAACGCAATAACTTACAGCAATTCAAGACGTTTCTTACCTAAAAGCCGACAAAAACAATTTTATAATGTTTTCAAATTCAAAGCCGACAAAAACAATTTTATAATGTTTTCAAATGATAATTAGAAACATCTGTTGTCAACGCGAACTCACATCACTTTAGAAATTAATTTGTAATGCCCTCTGCCAATGAATAGTAAAAACTAATAAAAATTGTAATTTTCTTAAGTTGTGGCTCTAAGTACCAACGGGGTGCAAGCGCACCCCAATGCTTATTTTTCTTTTGGTGTTTATGCGATTTAATCAAACAATTACTAAGTGACACCTCGTTTTGAGAAAGCTTTAATTAACAAAGTCTGAGAGTATCAAAACTAAAAGAAAATAAAATACCTTAGTATGACAAAAAACGACTTCTGAGAGTATCAAAACTAAAAGAAAATTAAATACCTTAGTATGACAAAAAACGACTTCTGGGGGAGTTTTGCTCATAATGTTTCATAATGTGATTTTAGAATACTCTCTATCTATTGCTAAATCTACATGACCTTGAGGCATGAAAACTGCAAAGTGCGGGTTAACAACCTACCATTTTCCTTGTTTCCAACGACTGATTGTATTTTGACGATGAATGCGGTTTTTGTGCCCATATAAGTAGATGAAGAGTAGTTTCATGTCAGTCTATACATTGAAATCATGACGAAAAATTTTGTTGTAAACCTTGAGTATATTAATTTAGCTGTGAAAAGCAACAAAAAAATGTATTTGTGAAAAGTTTATTATTACGTAATTATCAGTTATATGACAAGTATGTGTTTCATATTTTGACTTTGTTGGATACAGTTGGAAGTGTCTATGAGTAAGGTTATGCCAAGTGGTAGTGATATCCTTAATTTAACAAAAGTATTATTCCAGTGTTGAAAACAAAAGATTAGTTTGTAAAGCACATCCGTATAGTTAACGCTAATACTAAACTATTACGAGATCTAATACCAAATAAAATGTATTCAAAGACAAACGAAAGTCTGTTTAAGCTCAAAAGCTATTTATCGTTGTTAAAGTATTATCTTGTAAGACTTAGATGGTTAAAGAACGCTGTCAATGTCACTAAAAACGTATACGCAAGTTAAGTTGGTACTCTCTAGATTCATCCTTTAAGGGTAGGTTACTCCAGGAATTATAGTCAATATAGCGAACATCAAGGACCCTCTTATTTGTTTACAAAATGCATACAATCGTTTTGCACGAAAGGTTAAACTAATGCTAAGGAAATCGATGTTAAAGGTGAATGTTGTTTTAACTGAAATTTCACTCAACCTTCAACATTATAGAATAAATCAAAATCGGAAGACACCAGCGCAGAAACGCATTTTTAAACTAGATAAAGATGCAGTAATGATTGGAAAATGACACAGATATTAGTACTGTGCGCTCTAAAACGTTACTTTCCAGCTGATCGTTTGCTAACTTTTGTTTATAACCTCTTTGTTTTTCCGGCGTATCAAATTTGTTTATTACTTATTCTACAAACCAGTTTATTTTAAAACTATCCGCTGCCTGTATTGAATTTATAAGTAAGTCACTTTAATTATTAATTTCATGTTATATTAATGTAACCAAATCTAGTTCTTTATATAATGTGCGACTCAAGTATATCTCATAACGCTCAAGCACCTCAAGCAAGAAAACGCCATGTGTTATCTGAAGATGCTCGCAAGATTGTGTGGAACAATTACAAAAACTTTAAAAGTATCAATCAGGTAAAAGGCAGTTGGATAACAACGTTTTATTTTGTAATATTCCAAGGAATTTATAACCTCATTAAAGATGACGAAACAGTTAGATATTCGGGAAAGAAAACGTCATTTAGAAGTTTACTTTTAAAAAGGGCTTCAGGTAAGTTTACTCATTAATTTTAATCATATCTTATCTTGGGTTTTATTTAGGTGGAAAAAACATCCGATCGTCGTAAGATTATAATAGAACGACATGAAATACGTTCTTTGAGTTGTGAATATATACGTTCGATCACTAATTATCGGAAAGCAGGACTACCAGTTATATATACACAGGTTAGTTTTGAAGATTATAAACTGTACATTCTACTGCATAATTTTATGTAAATTTTAGATGAAACACATACATTCGTCTCATACGACACAATATTCGTGGACAGATGGGACAAACGCAGGTCTTAAATCTCCTATTGGAAAAGGATATCGCCTTATAATCGTACATGCTGGTATGTTTATTTAATTTTATAACGTAAATATGTTGCTATTTATCATTATTTTAGGTGGTAAAATGGGCTTTATAAATAATGCTTTGCTAATGTTTAAATCTGGCCAACAATCAGGAGATTAATTGTTATTGGCAAATGTATTTTAAAGAAACTAGATTTTGTAACTATGACAATAAAATATTATTTCAAAAATTTTACTTCTAAAATTGTATTCTTGGACAACAAACGCGAAGTAACATAACCTAAACTTTTATTTTTTCAAACGTATATTTTTTTCTGACGTCACTTTTTTGCGCAGCTTGGTGTCTTCCGATGTTGATTTTACTCTAACATCATTATTCAGGAGCTGGGCCAACATTGATTTCTGCTTTTGGGAAGTGACTCCTGGCGCCCTTATCTACCGGAATTTTCCTTGACTCCGACCCGAACCGACTGACTGGCAATTCCTTCCATCAGCAGGTGAGTAGCGACCTTTCTCATTTTCTTTCTTTTTCTCTCCGCTTTCCGCTTCTGCACGTAACAGTGTATCTATGTAACCTTGAATTATAAACAGTCAGCAGCACTCAATACGTAAACTTTAACTTATAAGAAGTTTAAACCGTTCTAACTTCTTTATTATTATCATTTGATCCAAATTTTTTTTAAAAACGACTTTATTTTGATACCCTCTACTTTATAACATTAGAAACCACCCTGTATAAGTAAAATTTAAATAATATTAAACATTTCTTATCATGTCTGGAAATCAACTTTAGAAATTTTACAAATAACAGTTTCAGGAAATCTACTTACCCTTGCTTTTTTATAATATTTGGAACGCTCCCATGCGATATCCCTAAATTTTGTGATATTTTCTTAATACTTAAACGCGGAATAGTTTCAACATATGCCAAGGCATTTTCCCTCGGTACAACCTCGAGCTCGTCTATTATATATAGCACGATGGATACCACCGGTAGCACGTAAATGTTGCGCTCATCGAACAAAATTTCGACGGTCGTATCTCAGTTTTCGTGCTGCAACAGTTGAATTTTGTATGCATACAAAATATGCGGCAAGCACATCAAATGCTTCTTCATTGGAAATTGCATTTTCGCTTATAACGCAACAGAAATTCATTTAGTGTCACTGTTATCTAGTTTACAGCGTTGGGATAATGGCGACAAATCTTTCATTTTTACCTTCCAACACATACACGTGTAGGTGTAGAAGGCTATGCAACCGACTTTTTTCGCTATCGCTAAATCGACTTATTGACCCATTTTTACTTTTCGTCAAGTTTCACCAAGATCGGTCGTCATGTCTGGATGTCGGTGTGTCATTTGGCTTAGAGTTCATTAAATTTTTGGCAAAAGTCTAGCGGCCGAGAAGGGGGGGGGGTTATTAGGGACAGTTTTTGATTTTTTTCAAATGTTTCTAAAACTGCTGCATATGTCAAAGATATAAAATACCTTACGTAGCGATTAATTATGATCTATAATTTTTTTTGATATGACGCGTAATTTAGCAACAAACCTAAGGTAGAATTGAAGTGTTCAAATTTTTTCATTATTTGAATAATGAATGTTTGAAAAATGTGGAACACTGGAACTGTGGCAAGATCTGTAACAAGCAAAATACACCCACGTACCTCAAAAAATTAAAAAAAAAACGAAAGCGTTTCAATAGCTACGCTATCATCATGAGCGGTCGACTTGCTAGTCGATCACACAAAATTAAAAAAAAACACCGAACTCGTTTCAATAGCTACGCTATCATCATCAGCGGTCGGCTGAATAATTTTATAAGAAAAAGTGTAGACGTATTTATTCAAGAAAATTTTATTTTACATAAATTTTCTTTAGGCAGTTTTTTAATGTAAAGTTCATGTCTATTAATCTCTATCTGACATGAAGTTTTAAAGGGAAATTAATAGAAATGAAATAATTTTAATAACAATTTTTTAGGATAATTATATAACCTCTTTCATAAGTAGTTCATTACGAAAATAGGCAACATTGTAAACGCAGACACAATAATCTATATTAAACGGATGTTTAAAACTTCACGGCAGGCAAAGCTTAGTAGACACTTAAATTAAAAGAAATGAAATAATTTTAATTTCAATTTTTTTAGGATATCTATTCAACCCCTTTTTTATACGTTCATAACGAAAACAGGCAGCATTGTGAACACAAAAACAATAATCTATGTCAGAATAACGTTTAAAACTTCATGTCAAATATAGATTAAGAGACATAAATACATGTTAACTTAAAAAAATTCCAAAGCCGACAGATTCTATAATAATAGCGATAATATAGCTTCAGCATTTTCAATGATGTTTATTTAATTTTTATATAAACGGAAAAACAAAAATATATTTCAGACAGACGTTTAAAACATCATAACAGAGAAAGCTTAATAGACATCTAGATGCTAACTTAAATCAAAAGGAATGAAATAATTTTAATTTAAATTTTTTTAGGATATGCATTTAACCCCTTTTTTATACGGTCATAACGAAAACAGGTAGCATCGTGAAAACGAAAACAATAATCTCTGTCAGAATGACGTTTAAAACTTCATGTCAGATAGAGATTGAGAGACATAAATACATGTTAACGTAAAAAAATCCAAAGCCGCCTGCTTCTATAGTAACATCGATAATATAGCTTCAGCATTTTTAATGACGTTTATTTAATTTTCAGATGAACGCAAAAACAATAATATATGTCAAACAGACGTATAAAACTTCATGATGGCCAAAGCTTAACAGACATCTAGATGCTAACTTAAATTAAAAGAAATGAAATAATTTTAATCTCAATTTTTTTATACGTTCATAACGAAAGCAGGCAGCATTGTGAAAACAAAAACAATACTCTATGTCAGAATGACGTTTAAAACTTCATGTCAAATATAGATTAAGATACATAAATACATATTAACTTAAAGAATTCCAAAGCCTTCAGCTTCTATAACAATTTCGATAATATAGCTTCAGTATTTTCAATCATGTTTATTTAATTTTTACGTTTATTTCGCTTTACATTAAAAAACTTTATAAAGGAAATTTATGTAAGATTCATTTCTACCTTAGGAATTTTTTTGCTGCTAAACTACGCGTCATATCAAAAAATTTCATAGACCATAATTAATCGATATGGTTAAGGTCTATATCTAGATATTTTTATATCTTTGAAATATGTAGCTGTTTTAGACATATTTGACAAAAACCCAAACATGCTCCTAATAAACTCCCCTCCCTCTCCGCTTCTGGATTTCTCTCGAAATCTAATCAGCTCTAAGCCGAATGAAAACAACCTTAAATGCAAAATTTCAAGTACGTGGGTATTATATGCCCACAGACATCCAGACATGATGGCCGATTTTGGCGAAACCTGGCCAAAAGTCGATTTAACGATAGTGAAAAAAAAGTCGATTGCATAACCTTCTATACCTACAAGTGTATATGTAGGTTGGAAGGTAAAAGTTGTAATTAAAATAATTTGATTTCTTTTAATTTAAGTTAGCATCTGTCCTATCATGAAGTTTTAAACGTCTGTTTGGCATTGATTACTGTTTTTACATTTCATTTCTATTAATTTCCCTTTTGCAAGTTGGAAGGTCGTGTGGTTTTCCACACTAAATATTTTTAGGATAACTATGCAACTTCTCTTTTGTACGTTCATAACGAGAACATGCAACATTGTAAAAAGAAAAACAATAAGTCAGAATGACTTTTAAAACTAGGAAATTGAAAATAATTTTCAGCATTTTCTCTTGGCCACATTTATTATAAGATTTTTTATTTCACTGCTCAATCTCAAATAGTTTCTGAGTTATGGCCGGCTTTCGTAGTTGTACATCTGGTACAAAAACTTAATTAAACGGAAATTTAAAACTCAATTGAGTACTGTAGTTCAAAATGAATGTAATACATACACATGATCTATCTCATTTGATAAAATTTCAGTAAACTCTTTAATCATTTCGATAAAATTTTAAATTCAATGTGTTAACGATTGCTCACCCACCATATTGTGCATAGTGCATATAAGTTTTATATGTTTAGAAACCGTCTTTGATGCAGCACAACACGCCACTCTACTAACTAAAATGTTATACAACGTAGTTTACACCACAAGAAAAAACCGTTTATGCAACTTATGTATGTCGCCAAAGGTCAACATGTTAAGAATTACCCAAATAACATCTGTAAGAAATATCTGCAAGCACAATATTTTTAATTTTAACGTAGTACCATATAATTAGTCGAATTGTATTAAATATAAGGTAGATCCTTGCAATAAAAAAATCTATAGTCAGTAGGTAATTAGACGAACTGTGTGATTTGATTTGAAATTGCGACAGTCATGGAATAAAGTTAGGCACGTGACCTACTCATAGGTCACCGGTTCGAATCTCAGCGTTGTGTCCACATCAGAATACCAATGTTACAGTTAAAAAGTTCCCGTTTGTAGATAGAAGGAAAGGAATGATTACAGTTATTCCTGCTACTGTTTCAACTCATCCTTCACCCTCCACCCACCATTCCTGATCACATCCTTAATTAGACGCTTACAAATTACCCGCAGTTTTGAGGAACACTCAGTTTGAAAGTTACTCGAACAAATTTCAATTCTCTGTCATGTCCCAAAGACTAACAAAACTTTCATCTTAGAAAAAAACACGTGGAAGATATTTTTTTTGCGGAAAAGTTGATATACGTAATTAACACAAGGCTTTAATTAATTGTACACAAATTCGTGGTAATTTTCTGCTTACAATTTCATGAATTTATTCCGCCATGTAGAGTTGTTCCAGTAATGCATAATAAATAACCCATAGGAAATAATGCAAAAATAATCATTAAATCTGAAGGTTTCCGTCATTTGAACGTTCAATTTACGACACTACCGACGCTTGTTACCCGAAAATCCAATCAAATGAAGTGACCTTACGCTTAAGCAGCGATAAGAAATCGACGACGGAAATTACGTGATTGTGTTTACAATTTCGCCTTGATTTTGCGAAATTACGAATAATTGCTCACTGAAATTGTTAATTATGTAAGGAATTAGATTGCTTTGACCATTTTTGAATATGAAAATCGGAATACCTTATATGGTATAGCCGGAAACAATTTATTTCTTTTTTATAACAGTTAGCTCATCAATCGTTCGTTTTAGCGTTTTGTATGCTCGATTAATCTTGAAAGATAGGTCAAAGCTAATCAAAATGAGAAAAGGAACAATTTGTGATACAAAAAAATTGAGAGGAAGACGTATATACTTCGAATTCAATATTCTCTCAATGTGAATTTTTTTATTGATAAGAATAATTTTTACAGCACACTTATCGGAACATTAAGTTTCCATATTTCAGAAAATATTTTTATTCATAATTCCAGCGTGTTCTATCGTGCCGTATTTTGGTTTTAACAGCGATGTAAAATTCAAGCATTGTCTGCCTTCAATTTTATTATCTAGAGTAGTTTCCTTGGTACTTAGTGAGTATATAATGTAGTCTGAGGGTGCAATAGATTTTGATGATAGATAAATCAGAAATTGAGGGTTGGTGAGAGTGTTTCTTAAGTGATGATAATAAATTTTACTCTTAGTCGTGGTTGTATTATGATTATAGAGAGGCGATTTTATTTACTGCCTGTTTTTAACAAAACAGAAAGGGAGTTATGTCATATACGTGGTACATTATTTATACGTAATGCAATAATTTATGTTACAATAATTTATCGAACCATAAAATTTAAACCGTAACTTAAATATTTCATAGTGTGATATACATATCGAAAAGCGGCGACTAGCTCCCTAACATATAAATTTTTCGCTTTACAATATTTAAGCTTTATAGAATGAGTGAAACTGATGTGTTTACACGTGAAATAAATCCTTAAAAATGTTAATTAAAACAACAGGTGTTATGTGGGTGTATCGGTATATTGGTGATGTGATTTGGAAGTTATACAGGAGGTAGCCAAAGATGGGTGAGTTTAATATTGTTCTAATTACGTAGGAAATTTTTGGACCTAATGGTTGTATAATTAGAGCTTCTTAACCGGTGTATTGAATTAGGCATATATTATGTATGTTTGAATGATGTGTAAATCAGTTATGTATACTTTTATGAAAAGTGACTGTTCTGGGCTGGTATCGTAGGATGTATATAGAGTAAAGGGAGTATCGGTTTTAACTATAATTGTAGTCAGGTAATGTGGATTGGAGAGGATTTAATTAAAGGATTAGAGTGTAAGAGAAGGTTCAAATGATAGGGTTATTGACAAACAGTTCGGTAGTGTAATTGAGAACAGTGATATCGTACTCAGGACCTAACCACCGCCAACGATTGGAGGAGTAGTAAGGTTTCAAGGGTGTGGTTCAAGTAGAAGTAGTTAGATCCTCGGGGAAGGACCTCCGTTGAAATAACTACATCGTATGGGAATAATTCAAAAGCCCGCCTCGGTGAAAATTATAGCCAAGAAGTTGGTTTGAATTATAATACTTTTTCCCCTTGTGGAGACTGATTGTATCAACTTATAGGGAGAGTAATACGGGGTGTAGTCTCCGACAAACTAAGTACCACGTATGCTAGCTATGTTTATGTACCAGACTCGGTGCTAATAGCAGCCAAGAGCGTTTTACACAAACATGACTCCGAAACGGGTGGTTATAATAACACTGGGTTAATAAACGCAAATGGTGGATGATTGCATTTTGTGAAGGGGTGGCAGGTTTAGATATTTAATTAGGGATACTGGTGTGTTCTGGCAGGACAGGTAAATCAGAGATGTGTATAATTAAGGGTGCAGGTCTGGTATGTCTGGTATGAATGTAAAGTTAAATGTTAAAAGGTACAAAAGAATAGAAATAGTGCTGTTATATGCGAAGTGGTCGCATATTTATAGCAAAATTCTAGATAGTGGAAACAGGAATAGACGACTAATAACGTTTATGACTGAGGATAATACAGTTGTGGAAATAATCTGGAAATAAGGTTTGATAGGAATTTTATGTAAAGGATTCGGAGGATCATTACGAATAATAATAATACCAATATGACAACACTGCTTTTGGTTGTCGAATGTAATACGGTTTCATAACAAATAACAAACATAACGTTGATTCTGGCGACAACGCTGATGGTAACGTGCACTTAAAGTATAAAATAGTTGTTTGTTGCGGGGTTGAATTTTGTTAAAATAGCGAAGGAGCGAACGAAGGGCGTACATTTTCGAGAAGAAGAAATAGATGTGAACGTCGACTTTGTACAGTAAAACAAACATATCTTTAAATGTAAGGTGACAAATGGTCACACGTAGCAGAAAAAGGACCAGAACTGGAAGACAAATCAAAAACGCTTTAATATTAGCCTGGGGATAAGTCAAACTGCTGCTTGTCTCAAGAACAAACACGAAGCAATTAAAAATCAGTCCGAAAAAAAAGTACAGCCATAAGGACTGCTTCCAACCGGACGCCGAGGGAATTGATACCGTTCCTGCTCTCGACACCGTTGAAGAAAGAGTTAAGGTCATGATTTTGTTAAGTGTGGAAGGTTTAAATGTCACGTTTGATAATGATCGTATTATAAATGTTAATTTATTTCTCCAAAAGTTGCAGTTTCGAAACTTATTTTGCTCACAAGATTATATGCATTATTTATCGTAAAATCTAACAAGAATTTTCAACAAATTGTAGTAAATACAGAGGAAGATGGGAGAGCAGAACTAGAAATACTGCCAGCTATGAATACCACGGATACTCCTGTGGAAACTGAAATGGCCATGGGAAATGAAACGCCCCCAGTTATAAACATGGTCACTCGCGTAAGTCGAATTTTGTTTGAAAATTGCTTAATTTTAAAAGTTTAATTTTTTTTATTTTTTTTTTAATCTCGAATATCATATGTATTTTAAAGTTACGAGGAAGGTACGGTATTTTTGTCCCTAGCATAGATGGTTTTGAAATATGTCGCCCTTAGTAACCGCACTTGTTTTGTTGTTTTATTCACAAACAAACTGACAAGTTGGTTAGTCTATTTTTAATAGTGTCAAATATGTACAAGTTGAGAGTAGCTGTTGCAGAAAATTTTGGAAAATGGAAAAAACTGAGCTTCATGCTGTCATCAAGTACCTACAAAATAAAGGTTTAATACCTACAGAAATTCGTACAGACATGGTTGGCGTGCTTGAAGATTCAGCTCCGTCCCATCAAATAGTTAAAAATTGGTCTCGATCGTTAAAATGTGGCAGAACAAGCTGAGAACATGCAAAAGATGCTGGTCGTCCGCTTTCTGCATGTACTCAAGAAAACGTTGATCTTGTGAATGACATGATCAGACAAGATTGTCGTTTTACAACAAGACGTATAGCGGAGATAACAGGCCTTTCAAATGGTAAGATTGGAACAATAATAAATCGCTATTCATTTGGCTTCATAAGATGTGAGCAAGATGGGTACTCCGAATGTTGACGCCCGAACAAAAGCGTTTGAGAGCCACTTCTCCAATAGCCAATTTAGCCTTGTTTAACCGTAACCCTAAACGTTTCCTCGATCGCTATGTTGCGGTTGATGAAACTTGTGTTCATCACTTCGAACAACAAAGTATGGAGTAGCGTCATCCAGGACCTCCCCCTCCACGCAAATTTCGTGTACAGGGTTCAGCGGGCAAGATAATGGCTACAGTTTTTTGGGATGTCGAAGGAATTTTGATGGTAAATTTTTTGGAACGTGGCCTCACAGTCACTGGTCAATATTATGCAGCATTAGTTACAAAACCTCTTTAATGGATTAAATAAAAAGAAGAGGAAAACTGTCATGCGGAATTCTCTTTCATCAAGACGACGCCCCATTTCATAAAAGCCTTATTTCTATTAATACAATTCGTGACGCAGGATTTGAAGTTATGGAGTATCCACCTTACTTTCCTGATTTAGCTATCAGTGATTTTTATTTATTTCCAAAGCTAAAAGAGAGCCTTCGTGGAACAAAATTTTAAAGCGGTGAAACAATTATGGCAGCAGTGAAGAACTTCTTATGTGATCAAGACTCGGAGTTTTTCAAGAAAGGTGTTGCTATGCTTGAACATAGATGGAATACGTGTGTTCATGTTCAAGGATTATATTGAAAAATATTGCTGTATTCTATGCTAGGTGCATTAAATACTGTAAATCCCTGGTATTTATGCTTTTATTACTAGATTACTAGAATTGTGTATGTCCAATCATGTTTTAATTGCCAAATTACCAAATTACTAAAAATTTAAGTGTTTTTTTTTTAATTACAGGAAGTAGATCAATAAATACATTGGGGTATATATTCCATAAATAATTTGAAACAACCAAGAAATTCCCTTCTAAATTGCATCACTTGGTATATGGCACACTACTTTTAAACGTACTTAGTTAACTTTTAATTCATTTGTATTTGTTTCATAATTATACATACATTTAATGTTTATATTCTCGGGCCAATCAAAATTTAACTGGGTAATAGAAAAAAAGTTGGAAGGAGCAATTATTGTAAGAAAAGGAAAGAAAGGTCATTTAACATGGCAAAATATGGAAATGGATGAGGAACAGGCAGAACAAAGAAGAGAGTACCATAAGCCAAGGATGGAGGCACTTAGGCTTGATAATTTATTAAAACAAGAAATGCTTCAAGAGTATGGAAATTGATTTTCATGTAACCTTCTAAGATATAATCAGTGACATGGAAATTGCACCACCAAGAAAGGGTAGGAACTTTTTGACCAAACTTGGCAGAAATGTTTAACTACGTAAAAGGTAGCAAATGATTAAAATTTAAAAGAAAAAGAACAAAATATAAACATAATTTTCAGTAATAATGGGTGTTTGTCCCCTGTTGGTTAGAAACTCCTCCACTTATTAGGCATCGATTCTAGCAGATGGTCGATGTCCTTATGCTCGATGGGCGAAAGGTTGGAAAATCTGGGTGGAAATGGCAAGAGATTAACTTCATCCTCTGAAAATCGGTCCAAAGAACGTTTTGAAATATGGGGGCGGGTATTATTCTGCTGCAAAAGTGGGTCTTCCAACTGCTGAAGAAATGGAAGAATATAGGGTTCTATCACTTCACCCACATATGGTTGGGAGTTCATATTACCAAACGAGAGCTATTCCCATAAGTTATAGCACCCCATAGCATAATCCCTACAGTTTGGTGCACATGCCTCGCGACAGAAAATTCAAAACTTTGGCGTTCCGCGCGTCTTGCTCTCACCCTCATACGGCCATCATGACCCATCAGTGAACACCACTCTATGCCACTCTTGACACCAGTGCAGTCACAACCTACACCACTTCATACGTTGCCGTCAATGTTAAGCCGTTAGTAATAACACAAGATGTGGCCGATAGGATTGTAAGCCGAAAACTGATTCTGCGGTAAACCGTTCGAAGGGTTACAGGACGACCTTCGTTAGCTAACCATTGATCGACAATTGATCTGGTACTTGGGACTCGGTCTTTTGTTGCCATAAGTTGAAGATGGCGGTCCAGCACCTCATCTGTTCTTCTACGCCCTCCGATTCCACTTCTGCGGCGTTCCTGACTCACCACTAGCCAATGCCTGATAGCAGCGCATGATGGTGGTTTGATTACGGTTAACGCGTTTTGCGTAAACGAAAAACCACCTTCGGGCAAACCAACAATTCTGCCTCTTTCGAATGCGCTTAATTGGGGGTGACAAAGCAAACAAGCACTAGCGAAAACAATAAAGAACTGAACACAATCTCGCATACCTGACAAAATTCTTCGAAAAAGCTGAACTAACTGTCAGATAAGCAATTACCACTTGATCCATGTGAATGAAATGTTAATCTATTACTACCTTTTAGTAGTTAAACGTTTCTGTCAAGTTTAGTAAAAAAACTCCTACCTCTTCTTGGTGTTGCAATTTCCATGTATCTGTGTATAATTATATTGCTTTTACATAAAATTCAGTCTGAGAACTCTGATTTGTCAACCACCGTGAGTGGGTAAGTGTCTAGTTCACGAACAGATAAGTCCTTTGGTGAGCTGCTTGCCTTTGTAGATGAACTTATATCCAGCAGGTGTTGCTGGTTTTTGCTTAAAATATTGCGAATAATGTTTGGAATCTCATACTTAACACTCTCAAAAATCACTACTGAATGTTATTCACGTTTATTCAACTGTGTGCCAGCTGGACTATCTAAAGATTAAAACAAACATCGGAACGGCTATTTGTTAAAGTGTAAAAGACACTCTACCTACTGCAATAGCCTTTTAACCTGTGTTTTAATCGTGTGGATAACATCAGTTTGCCAACCCGTATTAATGACGGTACCATCACATCTAATCACATCCAGTTCAGATAATGATATGTCAATGTCTATTAAATGAGAAGTTATACTATTGGCGATGGTTTTACCGGATCCACTTGAAGTTGAAACACGGAGAATATAAATAAAATAAGGTTCTAGCGTTTTTCTTTTATGGTTCATTTGATGTTCCGAGCATTTGACATTTTTACTTTCTAAGATTATCTTTATCAATAACAAAACCATGGTCATCATCAGTTAAGATGCCAACATCTTGAAACATACCGGAAACGATAGCTGCTGAAGCCTTGTCTGATACTTAATTTTTCAATTTAACGCGCATCTGACATGGCGACTTAGCTTTCGGCTCAGTTTCTTCATAATTTTCATCACTATCAATTTCTTCGGACGAGTTAATACTTATTGATTCCAAATTTTTGAACAAGTTTCTGTGATCAATGTCTTTTAAGTACAACGTACTTTCTTTCATGTCTTTGGGTGATTTTTTATTGTTACCTTCACGTCCAAACTTCCAATTTTACCTATAGCAAGATTTATTTAGAAATATAAGCATTATAGTTCAGAGGTTGGTATATCTTTCTCTTTTTCACAAGGGATACTCACAGACCTCAGCGGACCTCATTGCAGGTAAAAGATATTTTATACTTAAATGCATAAATACCAAACAGTATCAAAGCGTCTCGCTTGATTTATTCAACCTTCCTCATACACGTTTCTTTTTCCTTCTCACGCTTAAAGGATTTCATTTTATTATGGTAGCTATCATGGCATGCATCTATTAATTGAACAATTTGGTAAGGCGTTACTGTTGATATTGAAGCCTTATCAAAGGCAGCTTTAACTTTTGCTGCCACAATACCTAAAACTTGAGAAAAACTAACCGGTTTATTAGTTTCCAAGCTAAGTTATATTGTTCGAGAAAATACCTAATAACGACTTCGTATGTTGATAGTTTACTAACAGATAACTCCTTTCGGTGGCTGAACAACGAGAACACTGCGAGAAATTTCCTTCAAAACAACCATTACGTAATCAACTATTATAAACTTAAACACAATAAACACCATCAAGACTCACAAGTTAACAAAACGTCAGAGTTATTCTGTCTGAACAGAAAGTGCCGAGTCATACAGATCACAAAATGATGAAGCAAGCGTACTCGCGGTACACTGTGGGCACGGTACAGTCTGGAAAAACTCCTGTAAGATTACTGTAAAATGTGGAGAAGCACTGTCATGCGTGAACCACATACGCTTTATAATTACGAGAGGTATATCTTCCAAAAGGATTAGAAGTTTATTTTCTAGAAAATGAAGATACCAAAGAATACCAATCCAAACATTAACCGAAAAGGTTTGATGGAATCGTACTGCAACTGAGGCATGTGAATTTGCATCAGACCATATATGGTTATCATGAAAATTCATAATGCCATATCTTGAACAAAATAGCGGCAGCAAAATTCGGATTGTTTGCAATTTTTCTTAATATCCATTGGCAATACTGCATACGGATCGGATAGTCACTAGGTAGTAAACGTTGAACACGTTAAATATGAAATGGTTGCAATAAACTTTTCTTTTAGAGTATTCCAAACAGCTTTATAACTAACAGTTACCTGTTGAGCAATCTTTCTGGTACTATTTAGAATATTGTCAGTACGTCCTTGAAAATGCTTAGATATTTATTACGAACGTGTAAGCACTTTTCCGGAGTTGATACACTTAAAAGTGTTTAGTGTTCTTTCAGTCGCTCTCGTGTGGAACACTCACCACTAATGTGGTATCCGTATTATTATCGCTACAAGTCTGTCACTGATATTGTGCAGCGGCGGTTCATGAACCACTTGGCATTTAAAGTTGATGGTGATTATGCTACAAAAGGCATAGATAACAGTGTACTATTGGAGATATATAACATACCATGTTTGTTTGTCATAAAAATCATTAATTCATTGGTATTTCTGTGTAAATTAATAAATAACATTATCGACTTCGCTTTTCTTTTAAACTTTCTAAAATTTTTGTTCCTGGAATTAATGTTAGGCAAACTCAACGTTTTTATTTACCTACTGCTAGAACTAACGCATTATTAAAATCAACTGTTTACGTCATGAACCTTATGCCAACAATTACACTAGGTGTTGTGATATTAATTTTAAGCTTTTAACAGAATTTATAAATTGGGTAAGTCTGGACCTGTTTCCAATGGTTTTTATATGTGCATGTCTTAATTCTCACTTTTACGGTACTAGCTATAGTACCACTATAGTGTAGTATGTAGTCTTAAAATTGAAATAGGTCATTAAATTTTTTTTTAATAATTGTGGTCCTCAAAATGCTAAGTTAAACCTAATGTGCTAAGGCACTCAGGGTCACTAAGCAGGATGGATAGCATGGTATTAAATTGCCAAGAGATGCTTGTGAACGACTACCTTAGATTCACGAACTCATAGGTGAGAGGAAAACAAGGACTGGGAAAATGATTCCGGAGTTTGGATGCCGTGTAGAAGAATGTGGATTGTACCCCTTTTGTACGACTAGTGAAGATCTGTACTGCATACTGTTGATGTATATTAGCAAACTGAGTATTCCTAGCGAAGGTAGCCTGACCAACCATTATAATACCTGTAGTAAAGAAAGAATGGAAACAAGTGTTCTATGCTTACGAGATTGTATGTCAAAAGTTAAGGACTGGTCATTTACAAGTCTAACCGATCTTATTTGAATACGATCAACAATATCCAGAGCGTATTCGGGAGTAAAAACCCAAAGGTGAGAACTATATTCCAAATGAGGTCGAATTTAGGTCATATATAGCAGAACAATTTGTCGGGAGGTAAAGTACTGCTTAGATCTGTACAAAAAGCCTATTTTATGAGCAGCTGCTTTAGTAACTGCCAAAATGTGGTCAGTCTATGATAGATTTGAAGATACAGTCATTACCAGCATGGTAAGAGAGTCTGAAAAGTTCGATAAGGAAACAGAGTTTTTTAGCATTAGATGTAACTAGATCTTTACTTCCCAATTCAAGGATACGTTTTTGTTGGTTGTAATGACCGTTTCAGCTATAATGCCTTGATTTGAGGTAGACGAAATCTAGTTAATAAGCATATTAGTTAACCCAAATGAGGCGAGTTTGGCAAGTAAACACTAATGCCAAACTTCCTTTGATATATCTAAAGAGACTATAACTATTTCACCCAATTGTTCTAATGTATTACTCTAAACTTGAGTCACATATGAAAGAAGATCATCTGTTGAATTACTCCGCCTAAAACAGTATCGGTGGTCACTAATGAGTTTGTAAGAACCAAGGAAATAGAGGAGTTACTGATTGATGGCTCTTTGAAGAATAGTGCTTGGTGGGTAGACTGAGGGATCGGTCTTGTCGCCTTCTTTTGGAAATGGGTTGAACATTTGCTAATTTCCATGAAGACATTGAGATCGAATACAACTTAGGTAAGACTGGTACTAGTTCGGAGAGGGCAATAGCTGGGATACCGTCAAGACCAATTGCTTTATAGGTATCAGGCCTGCTAATGATCAATTATAGTAGCTTATATCGAAAATTAGTTGATTTCATAGCGTACAAAGAAGAGCTGACTACGAGCACATTTTTTTCAGAATCGAGTTTGATGCAAATAAATCCATAAAAACATTAGCTTTGTCTACAAAATCTGTAGGTATAGGTCATGGGGGAAATGAAGATGTACCAAGTTTTTACTGAGTGCTATAGCTAAAGACCAAAATTTACGACTGCCAAAAAGAGATGCAGCAAGTTCATTGCATTTTCGTTGTTCAAACAACTTTTTAGCTTTTGTAGATATTCCAGCACCAGTGTAGTCTGTATGTCTCTCGACGGTTTTTCTAGATTTCAATTTGGTATCACATTACTTTTTCAAAGATATTGTATCAGCATAAGCCCCATTATAGCAGGGTTGTAAAGGAGAATGACCTATACGGTATTGTTTTTTGGGGATGTATAACTCCATGCCCATGAGGATGCCATCAGATACTGAAAGAGCAACGTCCGTAGACTCGAAACAGTATTCAGCTATGGAAAAGTTGCAAAAGAATCCCGTAAATCAGTCCATTTAGCTGACTTAAAAAACCACAAGGTTCCATCAGTGTTGTGAGCAACAAAGGAATTATGGACAACAAAAGTTAAACGTAACGTACTTTTTTCTATTCTTAGGAATAGAAATAGGAATAGAATGAATTAGTTTCTACTATATTCTATTTTTGTAGCTGTTATGTGCTATCTAGTTATGTTTAATCTATTCGTTTGTATATTGTTCCCGAATTGGAGTCTTTTAGTTCTTAAACAAATAAATTTACTTTATTTTTTATTATCTACTTTTATTTTTTATTTGCTACGGCTAAACTACTAGGGTCATAAGCCGTATTTCACTCGATATAATTCTAAATACATATTTCTAGTTTATCGTATTATTGAGTACAGCGCTGTTTCCTGTAAGTATCCGGAAGATTGAATTTTCTTCTAGCGGGAAGGTATACAGAACATGTTAGTAAAGTATGCGTGACATTTAATTCAACGTTGCACGTATCACAATGCGGATTAGGGGCTCTTGTCATTACGTGAAAGCTACTGATGTTAGTGTGCTCAGTTATTAGTCTGCTTACAATGACTTGGTCATGCCTTCTCACATTCATGGGATACAACCATCTTTCGAATTTCGGTTTTTTCTGATAACTGTCTGCATTTTCCCACTCCACACCACATCAGTGTTGCAGTATACCGCCTTTATAGATTTGTTTACCGTCTTCCAAGCGGAACTGTGAGCTGTTTACATCCTCGCTTTGCGCTGCGACCTTGGCGAGAATGTCATCTTCGGAGCTGCCTGTAATTCCCACATGACTAGGGATCCAGGCTGTCACTAAGTGAACTTGCGTCGTCAGTAAAAAGTCAACATGTGCTCTGTTTTCTTTTATAAGCCCATCCTCGTTGAGGTCGTTCTTAGGCCTTCGACTGCGCTGCGAGAGTCGGTACAGACGATACATCGGTCGTGATAATAGTTTTCCACGAAAAGCAAACCATGATTTATGGCGATTAATTCGGCGGTAAATATACACTCACCTTAGTATGGACTGAGAGAAGGTGGTTAATGCCATCATACGAAAATGCGCTACCGACACCGCTGGGTGTCTTAGAGTCGTCAGTGTTGGTAAGTACTCCATAACTCGCGAACCTTTGTTGATACTGTACATTGGACGCTCAGGCGTTGGTGTTATGGGCATTGCTAAGTGGGTTTGATGCTATGAAAAACCATAATGCTCTTAAAGCATCACCTTGAAATATACCACGTTGGATGCTGATATGAAGATTAACATTGGTCTTATTATGAACTATATTAGTTTTCCACATTGTCATCGTTTTACTAAGAGGGATACCTATTTGTGATACTACTTTATAGAGTATTAGACTATCAATTAACCAAGGATGCGGAACACTGTAAAGAACTCTCTGATAGTCTAGGTACGCAGTATGTAAATCTTTTTTGTTCCTTTTGGCATTTCCAACTATTACTGAATCAATTATTAATTGGTCTTTGCATCCCTGAGCTTTTCGTTTACATCCCTTTTGTTCTTCAGCAAACAGGTTAGGTTTGGTTAGTGATCAAATATTTTATAGGCTAATATACGGTAAGTAGTTTATACATTGTAGAGAAACACGTTATCGGACGATATTGAGATAGATCTGCTACAGACGGTGATGTCTTTGGAAGAAAATAAGTATTTACATGCATCAGAAAACTTGGTATTGTATTATGGTGTATAAGAGCCTCATTTAATTCAGATATTTTTTCATGGGTGCTAATGAATTTCTTATACGAATAATTCTGTATCTTGTCCAGACCATGTACTTTCCAGTTGTGTGATCCTCATAAAGTGTTTTTTACATAACCAACACTAATTGATAGTTTGCATTACTGGGATTCTTTCTATTTTCTTTTTTCTAACTTTAACCATTTTGTGTCCTTTTTGTGTGTAACAGGTATTTGCCATATATTGCTCCAAAATTCCCTGAGGGCTTGTGGATCTGGTATGACGTCGTTTACTTTTTCTGGGGGTGTTGTATATTTCGATAGAGCGCTTTTTGGTTAATTTCAAATAGACTATTTTCTCTTTTCCGATGATAAGATTCGCGGTATCTTCGTAGCCGGTTTGCAAATACTTGACGCTTTTGTTTAAGATGATCTAGAATTTCAATTGTTGTGTTGTTTTTCTGATCTATGTACTTCCTTATGATATCCTCTGCTTTTTTAAGCTCTAGGTATGTATTTAAAACGGTATCATATTGTGTAAGAATGCCAATTTCTTTTCTGATTGATTCCACTTTTTTCTTTAATCTTACTTCCCAAGCAGGTTGTTTTTGTTTGTAATTACCTTCATTTTTGCTTGATATATTTTGTAGATGTAGTTCAAGAACCGTTACTGCTCCTGCATATATTCAGTCAATGAGTTGTGTTAAGTTTTGATATTATTGAATGTTAAAATTAAGTGCTTTGTTGGCATTATTGATTATGGTTTTGGTTAGTTTTAATGTTTCTAATTTTGGTATTTTAGAACGTTTTTGAGGATGGATACAATCAAGACATAGTATGTTTTTCTGTTGTGTTTCGTAAGCTAACCTCTCGTCTTTATTAAAGATTACTGCGTGTTCTTCTTGACCATGTTTCTGTACTCTTTCATCACCTTGCGTGTTTCCAATCAACAATCCCAGCTCTTGGGCTATTTATTTTTGTATAGATCTGTGTCTGGTCATAACCTTTGCTTAACGAATAGTTGGCTACGTTGGTCTAAAATATTCTGTATGGATTTTTGTCCAAGTTCAGGATATTTACGTATCATCCCTTTATGCAACCTCTGTCCATAATGATTGGTATCTGTTTCCATTTTTGTGATGTGCAAGTAAGCGCGACAAAGATGTATATTCATCTCTGCAGACCATTTGAAACGCTTTCTCTTGTCACTTGCCTTAAACTCAGGAATGGGATGTGTTATATGCATATAAATATTACCTGTGGCTGGATCAGCTACCATATTTAAGTTGTCAATAATTCTGTTCCTTTTCATGGCTTTGGTAGTTCTTGTACACAGGTTAGCGCCTCCCGTCTCGCTATCATCATGACGTGTCCAAACCTTTAGTATTTTATTATTATTTTCTTTTTTTGAAAGGTGTCAACTACTGAGGTTATTGGCCTTTAATTACATATAATTGGCGTATTAGTTTGGTTATTGTCTAGATTTTCATATATGTCTGTCATGTGCAATAATTTTAGTACTTCTTTTAACGTAGTTCGATTCATTTTTAAGACATCCTTAAACGGGGCTTTAAAGTTACATGAATCTCTGTGCTGTTCTACTGATATACATTCAGTGAAAATCAGTGTAAAGCGGACGTTACAATCTTGGCTGCTTCTAGGGACAGATCCTGTTAATAAGTGTTCGTGGGTAAGTCGAATATAGCCTATGCGAAGTCGAGTTATCACGATGCTATCTCGTCTTGACACTGGTATCCATCTTTTATTTTCATTTACTTTTGGCGTATATTGTTTAAGTGCACTATTCTCTGCACTCCAAACGTGTTGCCATGCATCCACTATTTTATTCCTAATACACATTGTATTAGTCACTTCTTTTGCGAGGATGATTTGTAGTATACTTCTTATATTTTCTGATTGTATGCTTGTATGTAAGTTTAAGCTTTTAGTCCCTTGATCTTTTCATTTACTAAGTTTTGGTTGAAATGCGTTGTCTTCGTGCAAATTTTTGCGGCGTATTCCAGTTGCAGCCACATGCGCCTGAATTTTATAAGTAATACTCCAGTCTCCGCACATAGGCTATTTGACAGGCTTGTAGGAAAAGCTCCCACACAGTACCTTAAGGCCAGATTTTGTTCTGTGTCTAATTTTTTCAATAAAGATTTACATGCGGATGAATAAACGATGCATCCATAGTCTTTTCCCGAAAGGATCAATGTTTTATTCGTAACAGAATTTGGGAATTTGCAGCCCACGTTTGTTAGCCAAGCATTTTATTACATTTAACACTTGCCTTGGTTTTATACAAATGTGCTCTATATGGCCTCTCTAAGTAAGGGTTGGGTCTAGAAACATACATAAGAAGTTAGTTCTGGAAACACATTTAATTCGGTTTTATCCAAGATATAAGTTCGGTTCATAATGAGATGTTCGTAACTTGCAAAAATGCATACATACAGTTTTTGAATGTGATATATGGAGCCTACCTTTTGAGCTTGTTCTGCTATGATATTAATAGCCTGTTGTATGTCATTGTTAGAGGAGACACCTTTTTTTACCAAAAATGTATATTGATATGTCGTCTACATACACAGAGTAACCTATTGATGGTTTCAGATTACATGTGATATCATTAACCGCTATGGAAAATAGTGTAACACTAAGTGGGGATCCTTGAGGTATTCCATTTTCCAAATCATACCCATTAGATACTATCTATGTCACCTATTCTTACCTTAGGGAACCTGTCATTTAAAAATGATCTCACAAAGCTTCCTAGGTTTCCTCTTATTCTTCACTTATGTATCTGGTTCAACACAGCGAACCTCCACACTGTGTCATTGGTTTTTTTAATATCAAAAATACAGCCGTCAAGTGTTCTCTGTTGGCAAAACTTTTGTATACGGTCGTAGATAACTGCAGTAAGTTATCGTTGGTAGTATAATTTTTCCGAAAACCTGATTGATATTTATTAATCCAATTGTTTTCCTCCATTAGATTGATTAGTCTTTTATTAATAATTCTTTCTAACAGTTTACCTAAACAACGCATAGAGAGATCGGACGATAACTATCAGCCTCTAATGGATCCTTTCCGGTTTTCAAAACTGGCACCACGATTGCAACCTTCCATTGCGTTGGATAATAGTCCTTGTTCCATATTTTATTATATATATATATATATATATATATATATATATATATATATATATATATATATATATATATATATATATATATATACAGCAGATCTTGCAAGGAGGAGTGTGGCAAGTTCTTTATCATTCTGTTAAGGATATTGTCTATTCCCGCAGCTCCATCTTTTAGTTCATCTAATGTTGTATGAAGCTTATTTATAGTTATTGGGCTATTATATTGTTGAGGTATTGGCTCTGTAAAATCTAAGGAAACTTGCTGGGAAGAGATTCTCGATATAAATTCGTCTTTATATTTATCCGTACTGCTTACTTGTTTGTAATAACCTGCTAGTTGTTCAGCTACTAATGAAGGTTCGGTGATCAGCATTCCGTTTGCTTCCAGATTTGGGAATATTGGTTTCTTTGCTTTCCTCGATATAGCGCGGATTTTGGGCTACAATTCAGCAGCAGGTGTTGTTTGCAATGACATTTGCCACTATCGTCTCTGCGAGGTATTTATTTCTCGTATTCTCGTATTTCCTTGTGGGTATTGAGAAAACCTTTTGAGCGCTAATTTCTTTACCTTAATGGCTTCTGCAATATTTTCATTCCACCAGGAACTGGTACTCGCTTTAGTCCACTGTGCCTGGTTTTAGGAACTGCTTCTTCATCAGCTTGCAATAAGGATTTGCTGAAATTATCTACCATGTCATTATTCTTATGAATAGGTACCACACTGTTTTTGAATTGGGCCAAATCAGCATTCTTTAGACTCTACTTAGTCGGTAAGGCTGTATGACCGTACTGTTGAGATGTTTTGATAAGAATAGGAAATTATCGCTGCCGTGTAGATCATCACTTACATCGGCGCTATTCTAGGAGAACACAGTGTGAAGTCAATACAGGAAAATGAATTGGAACGTGCGTTGAAAAACGTTGCTTTTTCATTATTATTTAGGATAACCATACCTCTCAGGTCAAACAACTCTTCAATTATCTTTCCCTTTTTATCACGTCTGTCTGATCCCACAAGGGGCTATGAGAATTAAAATGGCCTATCAGTAGTATCGGTTGTTGCAGTTGCGAAACCAAATTCTCTATATCTTAAGATAGCCATGTGCTGGCTGGTAGATAAATGTCACATATAGTCACGTTCATAGGATATGATAACCGTACTGCTAATTCCTGTAAGGCTGTATTTATTTTTACTTCTCTAAAGACGCAGTCATTACGGACCAAAATTGCTACGCCTCCTCCAGCACGTCGTTCGTGAGGCGTGTCACGCCGAATACTATCTCTTGTAAACAGATGGCTACTGGTGAGTCATCATTTATAATTACCCTTAGCGCATTTGGACTTTTTTGGCATCCGTTACAGTTCATTGTATAATAGTATCCATTATTAAAATTAATGGATTATGATATAATCTATAATAATAAATATGAACACGTATATTTTTAAATAAATAAAACAAATTTATAACACAGTATTAGAATAAAAGTATTAAGACAACACAGTAGTAAAATATCATGGAGTAAATCAGTATATTACAGAGAGAAAGTGGTTGACATACGAGGTTTCCCTTTTGGCCAAACCTTTCCCTTTTTTCTTAAACCTTCAATTTTGTTAGTAAAATCAGACATTGAATCTCCTCCATCACTAGAAGACTGAATTTCGTCTACTGTCCTTTTTTAGCGTCGGGCAGGATGTCCGATTGAGGAGTTATCGGACGGCTACTCGTAGGTGTTATAAAATACGGTATCTATAAGGCACCAGTGAACTGTTCAGATTATCTTTTACAAGTAATGGTTTGATGGCTTCAACCATCAAGGGGACTAATTCCTTTGCTATGGATGAAATATCAATAGTTAGTTTGTTTTGGCGTCGCTACTGATGCATAACTCATTCTTGAAGATGGTGTTTGAATATTTACCTCTTTCTTGGCTTCGGTATACGTTAGTTTCTTAGTTTCTCTTTGACCTTAATTTCCTGTATTGCCAGTTCTCTGTCTTAAATGTTGAGCATTTATTAGAATTATCCGGGTGAGGACCACTACAGTTCACACACGTCATTGGGTCTTCACACCACTTGCCTCCATGTAGGGATTTCCCACAAACACACACTTCAGGCGCTTGACAATGCATGAAGGAATGTCCAAATCGCTGACATTTAAAACAGCTAGCGGAGGTGGTATATGTAAACGTACATTTAACATATAAAAAGCTACCTTGAATATTTTTAGGTAAGGTAGGGCTATTAAAAGTAAGCACATGTACGGGAGTTTCCTGTAATACTCCGTCTCTTCTTGATTTCAACATATGTACTTCTGTTACTCCTTGAGGAGCAAGTTATTTGCAGATCTCTTCTACAGAACAATTTTACAAACCACGGCAATATACTACCCTGTTACATATATTCAAAGGTCTGTGAGCGATTACTGTTATATCGTGGTCTAAGAATTTCTTTGCATTCATTATACTTGTTGCCTGATTTGCAGAAACGGTTTCAACTAAAAGGCCTTCTTTAACTTTCGTTACCATCTTTAATGTTCAATACCTTCCAGACAAAGCTTTACTGATCTTGTCAAAAGTCAAATTATCCTCTCTTTTAATGACCATGAACCGAGGGGTTATCATCTTTTCTTGGCTCGTTTTGTTAGGTTTTTTAGTTGGACCTGAACCAACATCCATTGTTATAGAAATGGACTTCTCTGCGGTGGGATTTTGGCATGCCCCCCCGAACCCATTGGGTTTTCTAGATTATCCATAAAACAAAAATTTCACTTTTCATGATCCCTGGATCCTCAATTGGGGCCACAGAGCTAGATCACACTAGTATATCGCTAAAGATACACAGAAAACATAGCTGCCCAAGTTGAAGAAAAACAACCTATTTATTATTACTGCTATTATTTTATTTTTTTTTTTATTGTGTAAGGCACCGACCGCTTTGGTCATATGGCCTTCTGTACGTTTTGCTAATTTACTTTAATCTTAGATTCTCTTATATAGATTGATCTTTTAAGGAATTCAATCACATTTAAAGCGCTTTCTTTGCTGTCTTTGAATATGTCCACTATTCTGTCCGTAAAACCTAATTGGTCCCTAATTTGATTATATAACGGACAATGGATAAAAACGTGGTTGACCGTTAAAACCACATTATATGTTCTGCAGATCGTTTGACCGCTTCTGCCAAGTAAGTAGGAGTGAGTTATGTTAGTATGACCTATTCTTACTCTCGTTATTATTACCTCTTCTCTCCTTAATAAATGATATTTAGTTTTCCATCCTGTCGTGTATTTTTATGTCTTTGCAGTGCATTGTCAGACTCGTCCCATATAGTGTTCCACATTTGCATGTTTTTCTGTTAAGGTAGTTTCGTATGTCACTTTGTGTTAGGTACATGTCAATGACGACTTTATTTGTAGCCTCTTTTGCTGCATCATCAGCGTTTACATTTCCATGTATTCCGATGTGTCCTGGTATCCACATAAATAGTATGTGTTTGTTGGTCCTGACCAGTGTCAAGTTGTTTATATATGGAGTTTAGAAGAGGATCGATTTTTCCATTCTGTATGGCTTGTGAAGAACTCACGGAATCACTACATATTATAAATTTGGATTCTTTGTGTGCTTTGCATGGGAGAAAGGCTTTCCATATGGCGTACAATTCAGCCGTATACACGCTTGTTTTTGTGGTGTGACCAACTGTAAAGTTTTTGTTCCTGACGATGTTTTTGATCCGTCTGTAAATATTGGTAAATATCTTTTATATTGGCATAATAGATTTCGAAATTTTGCTCGATACGTTGCAGGTAACGTATTGTCTTTTTGGTCTCTGTTAATTCTGTTATTAGTATTATTTCAGGTGTCCTCCACGGCGGAACTTCTTCAAGTTTGTTTTCTATTACTGGTGGAATTTCTATCTCCATAGTGTTTATGACCTCTCTAATTTTAGCTATTGCCGGTTTACTATACGCTGGTCTTGACCTAAAGTCTTCTATGTTCTCATTGCTTTCCCATAGCGTGTAGTTTAGGTGTTTCGGTGTTGTTATAATGTTGGTCCAGTAATTGTAGAGTAGCATTTGTCGACGGATACTCAGAGATGGGATACCGGCGTCGACCAAAATTGATTTCAGCGGGCTCGTCCTAAATGCACCCGTAGCCATTCTTATTCCACTTGTGTGTATTGTATCTAAAGGTTTTAACGTTGAAGGTCTGGCGGATGAGTATACTACACTGGCGTAATCTATGACAGATAATACAAAAGCTTTGTATAATTGGAGAAGCGCGTGTCTTTCTGCCCGCAGTTTATACTACTTATACATCTTATTATATTTAGTCTTCTTTGCACCTTACAATTAAATTATTTGTATGTTTTTAAAATATAACTTTTTTCGAACGTAACACTAAGTAACTTTAGATCATCTACAGTTGGTAATAGAGCTCCATTTAGATATAGTTTGGGTTCCCTGTGTTCCGTTCTCTGTCTGCAAAATGTATCACTGAGGTTTTACTTTCGGAGAACCTCAGACCTTTATTTGTAGCGTACATTGTAATATCGTCAATCCCTGTCTGAAGTTCCTTCTCTATATTTTCCATTGAATTATCTTCATAAAATATAATTAAATCGTCTACGTACATGCACTTATTTTTGGCGGTTTAATTACTGCCAACATTTGATTAATTCCTATTAAAAATAATGTGCAGCTAAGAACCGAGTCCTGTGGAATACCATTATCTTGGACCTGTACGTTAGAAGCTGCAGTTCCCACTCGTACAACAAAACTACGGAATGATAGAAAACTTTTATAATTTGCGGAAGATTACCTTTAAAATTCCATTCTTGCATTTGCTTAATTATACCGTGACGCCACATTAATTCATACGCCTTGTGAAGGTCAAAACTGACGGCCACCGTATGGCTTCGTTTTATGAAGCTGTGTAGAATGTGGTTTTCTAACTACACTAGTTCATCTGTTGTACTATGAAATTTGCGGAACCCTGTCTGGTAGGTAGGTATTAATTGTTTGCTTTCCAATAACCACATTAACCTACGGCTTATCACTTTCTCAAATATCTTACTTAAACAATATGTAAGAGATATAGGTCGATAGTTTACCGCTTCGGTGTTGTCTTTTCCGGGTTTAGCTATTGGAATTATGACCGAGTGTTGCCATTGTGTGGGGTAAGTATCTTGTGCATATATGTCGTTATAAATACCTAGCAGATGTTCTTCTTTGGTTACAGGTGGATTTCTAAGCATCGCATATACAACCCTATCTGGACCAGGTTGCCAGAGCTTTGTTCAATTCATTAGCAGTGAATGGGATATTGTAGTCTATTTGCATATCGGTAGTAAAACTAATGTTACTTTCCTGTTCTTGCTTTATTTTTAAGAAAGGCTCACTATAATTTTCGGAGCTGCTATTTTTCTTAAACTGGAAGGCCATAGCTTCTGCGATATCAGTGTTTACTGTCAGTCTCATACCATTTACTATTAGTAGGGGTGAGATAGTTTTACTTTGTTTGCCAGCTATTGCTTTAGCTTTTCGCCATATTTCACTACTACACGTATCTTTGTTGAGTTTGCTAACATATTCGTGCCAGGATGTCCTCTTTGCGTTTAAAATTGTTCTAACGCGTTTGAACTCTTGCTTTTTGAAAGAAATAAGATTTTCCATTGTGGGTTTATGCTTAAAAGTGTTAAACAGCTTTCTTTTTCTTTAACTGCGCTTTTAACTTCATTAGACCACCATGGAACACTATTCGCTTTCATTTTTCCACTTGTTTCTGGAATTGAATGTGATGCCGCCTCAATTATGCTTTGCGTGAAAGTATGTACTTTTTCTTCAACGTTTAGATCTACGTTTAGGTGGACTTTTCCCAGAATTTGGGAGTATTTGTCCCAATCTGCTTTTTGATTTTCCATGAGTTTGGTATAGCATGTTCTTGTTTTTGATTTCGGTTGAAACGAAAATAGGGCAATGGTCGCTGCCATAGTAGTCGCAATGGGTTTCCCATTCTAATTTTAACGCAACTGCTTCAGAACTCAACGTTAGATCTATAGCGGTGAATTTTTTGATTTAGTGTTTAAATGTGTAGGTTTCCCTGTATTTAATATTACTAAATTGTTATTATTTATAAATCGTTCTATTATTCTGCCTCTCGTATCAATGGAAGTGGATCCCCACATGGGGAATGTGCGTTAAAATCTCTTACTATTATGTAAGGCTTTGGCAATTGACCAATCAATTTTTCCAAGTTATCCAATGTCCAGTGAGATATTGGTGGTAAGTAAACATTGCAAATTGCTGCTTTTATTGGATACTGGACTTCAATTATTATTATTATTATTATTATTATTATTATTATTATTATTATTATTATTATTATTATTATTACTATTATTATCATTATTATTACTATTATTTTTTTTTTATAGTTTTGACTTCTGAGGTCATTAGCTCATTCACTGGTTTCAAACGCTAGGTATGATGTCTCTTGTCTTCTTCATCCTTTGTCTACACCTTGTTCTTCATTCCCACCTCATTTAGATATTTCATGATCTTGGCTATCAATCCTCTCTTCTCCCTCAGCACTCCCGCCAATGTGCCCTCCAACATCGCATCCTTGCGTTCTTGCGCATACTTGGGACACGCTATCATTACATGCTCCACTGTTATAGGAACAAGGCACTGGTCACAGATGTTTTGTGCGCTTCTTCCCAGAAGGCACAAATGCGTTAGGTTCGTGTGTTCTATCCTCAATCTTGTGTAAATCGTCTGCTCTTTCCTCGTGAGTCCCATCTTTCTTGTTCTCCTCGGCGCTGGCTCTGGCTTTATCGTTCTTAGTTGAGTGTTTACTTTTTCCATCGATCTTTCCACAATTCTTTCAGTTTCTCTTCAAGTTGGATTTCATGTTTCTTCTCTTCTGTGCTTATCGCTAGTTCACTGAAACAGTGCAGGTTTAACTCTATTGACAGCTCTATCATCTTTACTAACCCCGGTCTTGTGGCGGCAGGTTTCCTCTCGTATTCTTCCGTATCGATGTTGTTTATCACCTCATGTAGTTTATGTCTAGGTTTTGTTTTTAGTGATATTCCGTACTTTATGAGGCATTGCTTGGTTCTCAGTGATAGTGGGGCTATGTTCGCCTCAACGGCAAGTGCTTCCACAGGGCTCGTTCTGAAGGCACCCAGTGCCAACCTGATTCCAGTGCTGTGAATTTTTCTAGTCGCTTAAGATGGAAAGGTCTAGCCGAGCCGTATACTGGCGAGCAATACTCCATATTTGACATAATGAAGGCCTTGTATAAATTTAACAGCGTATCAGTGTCCGCTCCCCATCGAATATTCGACATACACTTAAGCAGGCCCAGTCTCTTCTTGCACTTCGTTTCGACGGCCTGGATATGTTTTCCGAAGTACAACTTTCGATCAAATATTACGCCTAGGATTTTAACACTCTCCTCATACCGTATAGTCTCGTCTTTCATTTTAAGTGTCGGATTCTGATGTTCGTGTCTAAGCCTGCAAAAGTGTACGGCGATCGTCTTCTCGACTGAGAAGCGAAAACCTCTAGTAGTCGCAGCGTCTACCAGGCTATTCAGTCTGTCTTGGAGGTTGCATTCGATTTCTTGTATAGAAGTAGATGCATAAAATACCACCAGGTCATCTGCATACATGGTACATTGCAGCGGCTCCCGTATAGATTCGATTATATCGTTGACGGCCACGATGAAAAGTGTAGCACTCAGGACGGACCCCTGCGGTACCCCGTTTTCCATGCTGTATTCTGAGGACACGATGTTACCAACTATTGTCACTAATGTTCTTCCTTCGAGGAAGCTGGCCACAATTTGAGGTAGATTGTCTCTTAGACCCCATTCGTATAGCTTTTTGACTATGTTGTACCTCCACGTAAGGTCAAACGCCTTCTCAAGATCAAGAGTAACCGCAACCATATGTTCGTTCCTAAGGAAAGCTTTGCGTACATGGAACTCCATGAAAGCCAGTCCATCCAGTGTGCTGTGTCCTCTCCTGAAACCGGTTTGATGTTGGGATATTAGAGATTCGTTCTCCAGTACGTTTATAAGACGGCAATTCACCATCTTTTCGAATATTTTCCCAATGCAATAGGTAAGTGATATTGGTATATAATTGCTGGGAGACGTCGCATCTTTTCCTGATTTAGCTATCGGAATTATGGATTTTTTCCACTGCACGGGGTAAGTACCAGTCTTATATATTTCGTTATATATTTGTAAGAGTGTTTGTTTTCCAGATGTCGGCATGTTTCGAAGCATGGCGTAGGGTATGTCATCCATTCCGGGCGATGAGTCTTTGGCGGTCGTGAGCGCATTCTCCATCTCCAACATCGTAAAGGGTAAGTTGTACTCCACGTTTAAGTCTTCCCCGAAGTCTATGGGAGTTTCTTGTTCCGTTTTAATTCGCAGGAACTCGTTGTCGTAATTACTAGAGCTGCTTACCGCTTGGAAATGCATTGCGAGCTCCTCGGCGATCGACTGAGGTTCTTGCACGCGCCTTCCATTGACGTTAACATTGCCGAGACCGGATTGATATTTCTTCCGACGATGCTCTTAACTTTACGCCATGCTTCTACATTGGATGTTCTCATATTTATAGTACTTACGTATTCTTCCCATACCGTTCTCTTACTTTGCACCACCGCTCTACGAGCCATCGCTCTTGTTTTCTTGAAGGCTATTAGATTTTCTGTTCTCGGAGATCTTTTAAATGTATTGAATGCTGCCTTTTTCTTCCTTATCAGAACTTCGATTTCAAGGGTCCACCACGGGACAGTCCTTTTCCACCTGTACCCTTGCTCTTCGGTATCGACTTGCTTGCCGCCTCTATTATACTCTTGGTAAATAGATCGATGTTATTCTTCAGGTCTTCTGTCACAGCGCGTAGTTGAAATTGTTCTCGGTACTCTTGCCAGTTTGCCTTATTAATAAGCCATCTACCAGGGTGCTTAATGGGCGTTTGCCTCATAGGAAAACATCCTTATTGGGCAGTGATAACTGTTATGATAATCATCGAGAGTATCCCATGTTAGCATCAAATCCAGTCCAGGTGAGCAAAGGTGAGATCAATTGCATTGAGTCCACCCGTTTTCCCGTTTATGTGCGGCGGATTTCCATTATTCAGCAGATTGATGTTGTTGTTTAGTAGATACTCTTCGATTATCCGCCCTCTTCGGTCCGTCAAGTTCGAGCCCCACACCGTAGAGTGCGCATTGAAATCGCCCAATATGAGGTACGGCCGCGGAATCTGCCGCAATATGCTTTCCAGGTCCTGCGGATTCCAGTTGAATTCAGGTAAGTATAGATTACAGACGGTAATGCTTATGGGATACTCCACTCGCACGACTATGGCTTGCATTCGGGTTGTTATGTCTATTTGTTTGACCGGTATGTTATTCTCGACGTATATCGCCACAAATATCACAGTTCTTATCACATGTCAGGTAGACACCTTTCGAGGTTTACCTTTCGGCCATCCTTTTTCTTTTTGTCTGACTCGTGGAAGGTTCCGAGTTTCCAGACTCGTTTTCCGTAGTATAGATCAGGTCTTTCCTTTCAGTTCTCTTCCTTTTCTCTGATCCTATATCGGATTGTGCAGTTCCTTGACTAGATAGCAAGTTCAATCTTGGTCTCGTCACTTGCGGTGGTGCATGCGGACTCTTAATCAGTTTGTGAGGACCTTTCGTTACAAAGATATCCCTTAATACGGTAACTAGAGCGGGTATCAGCTCTTTTACCAAGTGGCTTGTGTCAATTTCAGTTGTCTTTCCCGCCATCTTAGCGTAGAAGGAACCTTGCTGCGATGTGGGTAACACAACCTTTCTTCTGGCTTCGAAGTATGAGATCTGCTCTTTACCTTTATCTCTTGGATGGCCGATTCCTGTTTATAGATTGGGCAACTTCTCGAGATTGCTAAGTGATTCCCTTTGCTGTTAATACAATCAATGGGATCTTCACAACGTTTGCCTTCATGCAGCTCTTTCCCACATACGCACATTTGCGATCTTTCGCAGCGTTGTGCGGTATGCCCAAACCTCTGACATCGAAAACACCGCATCGGAGGTGGGACGTAATCACGTACTGACAATACCGAATAGCCTGCTTTGGTCTTGGCAGGCAACTTAGGGATGTTGAAAGTGAGGACGTGGTTCGGTGTGTCTTGCAGTTCCCCATTTACCTTTTTTTTAATTCTACGGACCTCTATAACCCCTTGGGTTTTCAACTCTGAGCATATTTCCTCGGTACTACACACCAGGAGATCCTTACAATTCACCACTCCTTTACTATAATTTAAAGTATTATGGGGAGTAACCTCAATCTTTGCACTATCTAACCTCTCTGTTGATAATAATTTCTTGGCTTGTGCCGCACTAACGGTTTCGATTAGCAAGCCATCCTTTACCTTCCTGATACTTTTGCTTCTCCTATCAAACCAAATAGCTGTTTCTGGATCTTAAATGGGCTGTCTTTACCAAAGTCGCCATCGACTTTTTAACGACTAGGAACCGGGTGTTACCGCCTTTTCCTGGTTCGTGCCTAGGTTTTAGAAGGACCTATACCTTCACCCGGATTTAAGGGGCGGGTGCCTCTGGATTTTCCATTGAATTTGTTTCCATTGGAGTTCCACGAGTAGGGACGAACTATATGACCAGTGCAGCAGTGCGCCCTTACCACACCTAGGCTTAAATACAAGAAAGGGTCGCCAGGTACTCTCAGGACACCGTTCGAGACTCCGTTACGTGGAGCCACTCATCCCTCGGCACGGTACTTATAACACCTTGGATTGCGCCTTTTTACGGGGTCAGGTCCCCAGAGACATGAAACAAGTGACTGGACCAAAATAACCAAACAGAACGAAGACAAAACGAAATGCGACCAGCGTTAGCGTTACCGGGAGTACCACGTGGAGGTGCTGGTTCGACTTTATTATTATTATTATTATTATTATTATTATTATTATTATTATTATTATTATTATTATTATTATTATTATTATTATTATTATTATTATTATTATTATTATTATTTGATAAGGCAAAAGGAATCTCTGATCAGCCTTCTTCATACATACCGTTATCGTGTTAGATAAGATGGGAAAAATACTTGAGAAACTTATTAAAATAAGCTTTGGAAAACCATAAAAGCAGCTGGAGATTTATCACCAAATCAATACTGTTTTAGATCAGGACTTAGCACCACAGATGCGAATCTACAAGTTTCTGAAGCTCTCAGACGTGCAAAAAGCTTTAATCAATTTTGTCGTAGGGTAATACTTTTAGTAACGTTAGATGTTAAAAACGCTTTTAATTCGGCAAGATGGTGTGATATGATAGAAGCCATGGATAAAGACTTTAAGTTGCCTAGTTATCTTATGCGTATTTTAGATGACTACTTTCGAGATCGCGCCCTCATCTATGATACTACAGTAGGACAACGGAAAGTTACAATAACTAGTGGAGCTGCACAAGGATCTATCTTGGGCTCTCCAGATCTCTGGAATATGACATATGATAAACTACTTAGGCTTAAAATGCCAGAAGAGACGCAAATGATAGCATATGCCGATGATGTTGCAGTAATAGTAGCAGCGCGTGATGTAGAACTAGCACAAATCAAGCTAAACCAAGCTATGCGTAGTATTATTAAATGGATGAATGATCACAGCTTATCATTAGCTCTCCATAAAACGGAAGTACTGTTAATTACAAAGAAACGCATTCCTACAGTTTTCCCCGTGTGTGTCGGTGGCGTAACTATTACCACAAAGCCAGCTATAAAATATCTCGGTGTGGTCTTTGATTCAAGGATGAGTTTTCTTAACCAAATAAATATGACAGTAGACAAAGCAGAAAATACTGTGAGACTTCTTAGTAAACTTATGGCAAACGTAGGTGGCCCAAAATTCAGTAAAAGGCGTTTACTAATGATAGCCATACAGTCTGTTCTCTTGTATGGAGCCGAAGTTTGGGCAGACCGACTAAATAAGAAATACTTTAGGCAACGATTGACAAGAGTTCAGAGACTCAGTGCTCTCTGAATATGTTCAGCGTATCGTACTGTATCAGAGCCAGCCGTCATGGTAATAGCAGGTGTACCAATTCACCTCTTGGCGGAAGAAAGGAAAAACATTTTCAGAAGAAAAGTAACTGGAGATAGACAAATAAGCAATCAAGAAGAGAGGAATCAAACCATAGAATTATGGCAACAAGCTTGGAACCAAGAAACCAGGTGCCGCTGGACAGCTAGGTTAATAAACAATATCAAATTATGGATAATAAGGAAACATGGAGAGGTAGATTTTTACCTAACACAGCTATTAAGCGGACATGGCTATTTTAGGTCTTACCTGCAAAAAATAGGAAAACATCCTTCCTCTGATTGCATATACTGTGAAGGAATTTTGGATACTACAGAACATACATTTTTCGTTTGTGAGAGATGGGCCCAAGATAGGTTACTATTAACAACAGAAATTGGAGTACTTACTGCTGACAACATAGTAACAGTTATGTTAGAAGGCAGAGAAAAATGGAACATTATAGCCAAATTCTCTGAAAAATATTGCGTTTAAAGAAAACCGATTTAGACCGTCCTAGAGAAGTATAGACTTATACCAATAAAGAAACTATGGCAAAGGGCCTAACTTGAAGTAATGTGCCAAACAGTCCCAAGTTAGTGCCTAGGAGTACATGGGGTGTTTTAGTCGGTAGTCATTAATTAGAGTCCGACACATTGTGCGTAAATTGCATTTCACCTCCTAAAAAAAAAAAAAAATTATTATTATTATTATTATTATTATTATTATTATTATTACTATCATTTTTATTGTTAAAGATACATAAAGTTGATAAACGTTATTTATCCGTTATGCGTTTCAATACAAAAACAAAATCCAACAAAAAGGTAGATTTCAAATTGATGGCGATAACAAACAAAATCTGAAAATATAATTAAAATGGCGTGAGAGCCACAAATTTTGAGAATAATATAAAAGTTATAGGAATTGTATAAAATTTCTCTTTTGTAATGAAGCTCTGTAAACGCAAACTGAAGGAAATAAAAAAATATGCACGTAGCAAACTTTTAAAATACTGTTTAGATTTTGTATAAAATAAAATTTGATTTCAAGCCATAACTAACAATTTTACAAACTGAATAATGCAGTTAAAAATTTCATATATGTAGAAAAAATGATTATAGATTATTGTAGGCAGACGTTTTGGTAAACGATCCGTTCTATATAAGCTTCTCAAAGCAAGATTAGAATTTTTTGCGACTTTCATAACGCCGCCATTATTTATGACGTCATTAATTTCATTTTCAGAACTTGATAAAGTGGTGTTAGTAGTTAAACTTTTTTTGAGGCAACAGGATTTCCTTTACTTTTTTCTTGACTTTCTCACAAAAACGCGCAAATTCGCATTGAGTTATTGTTAATTATGGTTTGATAAAAAGATAATAATTTATCTTGATGACGTTTGTATATATATAAATATATGGCTAAAAAATAATCAAACTGAACTATTTTAAATAAACTTGTTGGTTGTGGTGTTTGCTCATCTGCTTTACGGCTATGTTTGAAATAACCTAAATCTAACTTTGTGACGTGTGTACCGTGAAAATCTGATTTCAACTTTGAATTCTGACAAATATGTATCGAAGTTTATATATTTACGGAAATGTCAAAGCTTGACAAAGTTTTCTTGAAGTTATTTTAACATAGATGCCTCTATACAATGCACATTCTTTGAGTTTATTTGATAAGGAATCTCACGGGTAGAAACCTGACGAAAAGTTTTTATATAAGATTGCACTCAAATATCGGGTATAATTAACCCATAATAACGACAAATCGTTTTTTCCATTAAAGCCAGATGTGTACGATGGAACATTTCGATCTCCGTTTTGCGACTGCTGGGCTCCTAAAAGTTCACAAACGCGTAGAATTAATAATCTGTTCAATAAAACTTTTCCAAAGTAAATTTCCGGTATCGTTCTGTATTATATTTATTTCTCGATTCTTCCTGCATTTAGTGGATATCGGAAATCATTGTTTTAATTTATTTATTTTTCCGTCTTACCAGGTTGTTAACTTAAGGATGTGAAATTTTCAAACTTTAAAACGACCCTATGTAAATACGAAACAGATTTAAATAATTCTCAAGTGTTTTCAGATTTAATGTACGACGATCGCTAGTGACGTCAAAAGCGAATAAGATAAAGATATTTTAATAACGAAAAGAAGGAAATTTGCTGTTCCAATTTGCGCGTCATTGTTATCTACAGTTTTAAATGGCTAAACTTTTTATTGAAGTTTTAAGCAAATACAAATCTTTTTTAAATGAATAGTAATTTAATATCTACCAAAACCCAATTTTTCTCGTTATCCACTTAAAGAGAGTATTGTACATAAAATTTTTTTAGAATTTTTATGTAAATCCAAAGTATTTCATATTTATTTAATAAATCTGAAATCTACATAATCTTTTGATTACACAATTATTAATATTTTAGACTTTAAAAAGATTGTGTTGAATGGATTTAACGATAGCGTAATAAATTAGGACACGAACCGAAAGCGGCTACATCCCATAACTTTCGCATTTTGATTTGATATATCACTTTTGAATCCTCTTATGAAGGTTGGAGATTTTTCTATAGAAACAATAAAAATATTTCTAAAACATATATTATTTAAGAACTGTATAGTGTATATTATCCTCAAATTATTTCTAAATACCTATAGTCTTTAACGTTGTTATAAATTTATGGACTATTAGGTAGATTTCTTATTACATCGTACATTTAACGTATCTTTGGATCGTGTGTATGAGTATTTGTACGTTTTTTTAGTGTACCTTACGAATGCTACTGCTAGTCGAATGTATGGCGTAATGTGGTTTATAACATTATGTGATCACTTAACTAATTTATTTTGGATTGAATAATTAGAAAGCTTTTGGGCTTCCCAGAGACTGATTATTTTCGGTAGCATGTAAAATTCTCTTCAGATAATAGCTCGCAAACTCATTTAGGAAATCCAAAAGATCAAGTGAAAAAGCAGGACTGGTCGGAATTAAAAAAATTAAGTGTCAAAATTGTGAACAAATATATGTAGGACAAATTAAATGATTTATCAAAATTCGCTTAAAAGAACATTTATCTCATACCAAATACAATCGTTGAAGCAAATCCACCGTAGCCCTACAAATGTATATAACAAAAATTATTCCGTATTATAATTGTTTTGTAACTCTGGTTTCATATTAGTTGAGTTGTTCGGCCTGTTTCCACAGTTTTTGCTTTTATAGCGCAACTATTCGGAAGCGGACTCTGCTTCCGGCATCAGTCTTTGTCCTGAGAAGGACTGTTGTCGCACTTGAGTTGAATTCATATGTTATGATTTTTTCCCAAGCACTTGACTACTTTCATATTCGAACTTTGATACCTTTTACCTACAAGTCTGACACCTTTACCGTTGAGGCACCAAATAATCCAATATATATTTTTTAGAATTTGGTCTTCCTGTTTTACCTTTGTTTATGTTGTTCTTAGCTTCCTGAGTTCTCACCTTTAGAGGTTTACTGCTCTCTCGTGTGTATGCTCTGCCGCATACAACCTATCATGTGAATGCGGCAGAGTATACATAGGAGATGCAGTATACCACTCAAAGTGAGAATTCAGGAACATAAGTGGCAAAGGACGAGAATACAATTAGCCGGTAACTCGAAGAAGCCAAATACATTGCACTAGCTGAGAACCCAATAAACCAAGCTAGTGTAGAAATGAAACCCATGTGGATCCCAATAATGCACGAAGAGCGGAAGCGCAATCCGCCTGCGCAATAGGTTACGGCGCAACATGTGCCATCAACTACTGCACAACCACGAAAACATTTTATATATATATATATATATATATATATATATATATATATATATATATAATATATTGAGATGGTTAAAGATAAGATTAATACGGGGCAAGAGTAAATAAGCTTATATTCTTTATAGTGGGCAAATTTAGGTAGACTGGAGAATGTTTACACCGGGTTTTAATAAGTAAAGTAGAAGACGAGCGAGAGAAATTGGTTTTGATTTAACTAAACAGGCTTGGTGGAATTTGCACAAGTTTGTTTATTCATAAAAGCAATGGGCTATATAAGGAGCATGTGAGGAAGGTCAGAAGGAGTGATATTTGTGAGTACGATTAGGTTCGTAGAACATATTTCAATACATTTACAGTTTATTCAAAGTATTTATGCAATTTAGAAATTTTACACACGAAGTAGGTTTATGATAATATGTAGAACATGTTCCGAGTTAGTTACAACGCAGGAAATATATAAACTTTAAGAAAGGGTTATGATATGGACACTGTTTAGTTATAATTCACAGACAAAGTGTACAAAAAGTGCAGGAGAAGTGGAAGTGCGTTGTAAACATTAACTAGAACATGAACAACATTTCTACATTGGGATATTTAACATAAAAGTACTTTTTGTGTAAAAAATCTGCATAAGTGTGTTAAACAATGTGGATTTCTGATCTCGCTTATTATAAGAGATAGGATATAGGTTTAAATTCGGCACTTTTGCTAAATTCGATGCCGAGTAATAATCTGAGAAGAAATTTGAGCTAACTCGAATGGATTTGGTTTTATGCTCAGAAAACTAAAAATTTCGATTTTCGTTTTTCGCGTTTGGCCACCTTATTAGGCATTTACAAAATTCGATTAAACATTATTAAGGCACCTTCTTACGCACAATACTAATACGGTATTAAAAACATTATGTGACGTTTCGTTTATTCTGAACCATCATCAGGTTTATTTTTTCTTATGGGGGTTAAGATATATTTTATGTCGTTGGATGGAGAATGTTATGCTGATTTTAGCAATATATAACACTTTGTGGTTTGATCGACTGCGAAGTAAAATAATGAGAAAATACGAAGAACAAGATTCCTCCTTCTTGGATCCAGCAAGGAATAATTACAGTAGTTCTACTTATTTAATTTGTTATACTCGTTAGAACATCCAAAAAATATAAAAACATTTAAACAATTTAAAAAACATTAACAAACAACTCAAACAAGTATGTCTATGTAACACGGTCATAATAGCGACAACGCAAATTTATCGATAGGTAACAACAAAATAATTACACAGACAAACAAAAATTATTATAATAAATGTTCGAACAAGCTCCCTCCTTCTTGAATACAGTAACGAATTCTTCTTCTACAATTGTTTACGCTTCTTCGAATGGTTCGCCAAACTGTCGTTGTTGGCACTTCAATAGTTTGCTCTATTTCTCTGGTAGATGTTGAAGGATTTTCTTGAACCTAAGATGGATAACATAAAGTCATAACTCTCCAAAAAAAATGTCTGCTGAAATTAGCAGTGAAGTGAGTGGAAATTCTTATAATTAGTATAATACTAACAAATAGTACCTGATGTAATATTTCTTCTTCGGCATCTCTGTCTAGTCTGCTACCATATGCATTTCGAGGTTTCTGAAAACATCCAAATTCTCGCAAATTTTAGTCTAATTTTAAAAAATATCTCTGGTTTGGTTACTGCCTCTCCGGATATTCCTCTAAATATCTTTGTTTTGCTCTGACACTATTTCTATTCCAGCTATAAAATATCCTTGTAATGTCTCGTTTTTGAATTTGAAAACATTCTAAAGAAACTTGCAAATTTTAAAGCACTAACACGAAGGACCTTGCAGTTATTACCCTTTTACAATTAGAAAATGACATGACAAAAGCCAACTCCTGAGTTTTGTTTGATTCATGGGTATCGTGATAATGTCATATTTAGTTTTTAATTTAAGAGTATTATAGTTCGCAGTCGATCAAACCATGAAGTGTTATATATTGATACAATCAGCATAACATTCTCCATCCAACGCCATAATAATATGTCTTAACCCCGATAAGAAAAAATAAACCTGCTGATGGTTCAGAATAAACAAAACGTCGCATATTTTTAATACCGTATTAGTATTGTGCGTAAAAAGTTGCCTTAATAATATTTAATCGAATTTTGAAAATTCCCAATAAAAAGGTAGCCAAACGCGAAAAACAAAAATCGAAAATTTTAGTTTTCTGGGCATAAAACCAAATCCATTCGAGTTAGCTCAAATTTATTTTCAGATTATTACTCGGCAACGAATTTAACAAAAGTGCCGAATTTAAACCTATATCCTATCTCTTATAATAAGCGAGATCCCCATGCTTGCCCTCGAATTTGGGACAGCCTGTACAGTGAAGGTAAACAGTATTAATGTTAAAGACAGTTATAGCAACATCATAAAATAACATTTCAAGTAATTTGCACCTTCTAAACGCAAGTTATGAGTAAAATTGTAATAAATTAGGTTAAGTATTAATTTTAAGGATTTTGCAAATTTATAGTTTTTGTAGGATAATTCAAGCTTAAAATAAATTATAAGAGTAATTAATAGAAGGTTTCCCTCGTTTTCATAAAGAAATTTACAATGTACAAGGTATATGAACATAAAATTAGAAAAGTGAGGTTAACTACCTAAATTTCTAATAATATGAAAAAGGAATTTCTGTTAAAATTAAGCTATATGATTTGAAATAAATGTGTTCTGATACAGTTTTTCGTGTAGATTACGAATATATAATTAGTTTAGGTGTAAAATATAGTTTCCTAGATATAAGTAAAATTAGATTATAAATTGCCAAATTGCAGTGTCGAAGCAAATTGGGGCTTGTGAGATATCATTTTATGCGCAACTTTGCCCTGATTCCGAATCTGTTTTAAAAAGTAAATCGGACTTATCTTAAGAATATTATAGCATAATTTGTATTTTAGTTAAGTTAACAATTTTGTTTAGACCAATCAGAGGCTTGGTTACTTTGTGTATATGGTACAGAAAAAGTTGAAATTTTGGTAGCTAACAAAAAAGTATAAAAGGAATTGCTCCTGATTTCTCGCTCTCTTACTCTTACTCTTACAATTCTTAATTTTTATGACTAACGAATGAAAGTGTTAATAGTGTTGGTGTAAGTTTTAAGTTACGTTAATATTATCGGATTTTTGACACGCGGTCAGTGAAGAGTCGAGACCTCAATAACAATTGTTTTTAACCTACGATTAAATTTAAAAGTTAGGTTAACAATATAATTGTCGATTATAATAAATTTGTTTCGATTCGATTACGTGTTCATATGTCGGTTGATGTGTTTTTGTTTTTTTTATGTTAATAAAATTATTCAGTTCTCTTAATTTGATATTTATTTTTTTGAAGCGACGCACAGCTATTAACAAACTAATTTCCATAACGGGATCTAAAACAAAAGTGAAAGTAATTAAAATTTATATGAACATAAAATATAACTTTAAAATCGAAAAATTTTGTAAACATCTAAAACAACATATAAATAATATACGATTTAAAATACAGTGCTTAATTGGAGCTACATAAGCAACTTTATGTAACATCACAATTACCACCAACAAAAGTCGATCGTCAACAAAGTGGACTTGGATGAAGTATGGAAATCTATGCAGCACCATTATGAACAACAGGGCAGTATCATCGGCTACAGATGGGAAGAAGAATACCCACGATATTAATATGGAACCAGCCAAATGAAAGCATCTTTGGGAATATGCAGATACACATGTGAGTGAAATTTTATTATCATAACCCATAAATCGTTTTGATTTTCTGTATATATGTGTTTATTGATTATATGTGTAAATGTTTGTGCTACAACATGGTATAAATATCTGTAAGGTAAATGAGCCAGTGTTATTATCAACTTTTCAATTTTAATTTTAAACAAAACATAATTAAACTCACATATTTAAGATCTATCATTGACATTCTCGACAGGCTGCATTTTATTTCATTTAGGACGCTACGCATGCGTTGGTGTGCAGGTTTAATTAAGGGCTGCTTCATATACCATCCAATTATTATAATTTGCAATTTATTTCACAAAGAACATTTTTATATTAAAAGTAAAAATTTTCATGATTTCACGATTACATTTAAACGCAATCAAATTTACATCAAAGGTTAAATTATATTTATTTTATTTGCCAACAAATAAGCGATAAAGCTAATGAGCTCTATCCCTATATGAAATAATTTGAGCTAGTACGGTGCAGTATAATTGTATTAAAATAAAATAAGAAAGAATTATTAAATTATATTTATTTTTTAATTATTCAGCCATTTCATATATATATATATATATATATATATATATATATATATATATATATATATATATATATATATATATATATATATATTCATTACTTAGTTACATGGTGTGTAAAATATAATTGCACCTTAAATTTTTTTGGGACTTATGTAGACGCGGTTTGACATTTTAGATTTGAACAATTTGGTGTGGTTATTAGAACTTACATTAAATACCCTATATTTTGATTAAATAGAGATTATTTGTTTCTTTCGTGCGAACATGGGTTTTGTCAGAGGCAGCCATCTTGAATTTTTAAATTGCAACCTAAGTTGATGTTTGGTGTCATTTGGCAGGTATTAATTTAGAAATACACTACGTTAGTATCTTATTTATTCTAAAATAACGAAAGAAAATTAATTTGTAATTTCTTTATTTACGTTAACATGTATTTATGTCTATGAACTTCTATCTGACATGAAGTTTTAAACGTCATTCTGATATATATTATTGTTTTCGTTTTACAATGTTGCCTGGTTTGATTAAGAACGTATAATAAGAGGTTGCATAGTTATCCTAAAAAATTGAAATTAAAATTATTCCAATTATTTTAATTTCGTTATTAGTTAGATGTCTATTATCCTCTGTTTGTACATGTATATTTATAAAACGTCTGTTTGACGTAGATTATTTGTTCTTGCGTTTACAATGTTGCCTATTTTCATAATGAACTTCTTATTAAGAAGGTTGCTTTATTATCCTTAAATAAATGTTATTAAAGCTATTTAATTTATTTTAATTTCCATTTTTAGGTTAGAAGATACTTTTATGTGACGTTGTAGGTTAGACATGTTACAATATTTATACATAAAAGCTAATATACATAATAAGTTTGTGTTCTTCATATTCAGAAAACCTCCACATACAGACATCCAATTCCAAACGATTCATGTTAACATAAAACACATAAGTTAGATGCATCTAGATAAACAGTACCATTACCATTAAGCCATACCCTTCAGTGAAAAATCAAGAGTGTAAATTTTTAACCGAAAACGTTTACCCAGTTAACACAGAACCGATATAAAGTAAACACCGAAAAAATGGGTAACGTAGGGCAAAAGAAAAAAGTGTACAAAGTAGCTTTCAAAACTAATACCAATGTTATTTAAAATTATTATTAATTTTATTAAATACATAAATAAAAAGTTTACCTCGAGTAGGATTTGAACCTAAGACCTGTACTTTGGCAGGGTACCACGCTAACCAACTACGCTATCGAGATTCAAGCCCCAATCGATATAAATTTTGTCTTGATGTATGTAGAACTGATGTAAATTCTAAATATAATCGCATTATATTTACCTTTGAATTTACTCGTTCATAACAAAACCTATAATAAATTAATATTAGTCAATTTGCTTTGGTATGTGTGAATACTTCCAATATTGCAGGCTCACATTCCATTAGTATAAGAAATTTGATTGTAATCTCATTATATTTAGAATTTACATCAGTTTGACATACACAAAGACAAAATTTATATCGAATTAGGCTTGAATCTCGATCGATAGCGCAGTTGGTTAGCGCGATACTCTAGCAAAATACAGGTCGTAGGTTCAAATCATACTCGAAGTAATCTTTTTATTTATGTATTTAATAAAATTAATAATAATTTTTAATTGCATATTTACCTTTGAACTTATTCATTCATAACAAAATTTATAATAATTTAACATTTAGTCAAGTTGCTTTGGTATGTGTGAATCCTTGCGATATTGTAGGCTCACATTCCATTAATATAAGTAATTGGATTGTAATCTCATTATATTTCGAATTTACATCAATTATACATACATGAAGACAAAATTTATATCTATTGGGGCTTGAATCTCGAAAGCGCAGTTGGTTAACGCGGTACTCTAGCAAAGTACAGCTATTAGGTTCAAACACTACTAGAGGTAAACTTTTTATTCATGTATTTAATAAAATTGATAATAATTTTATTTACCTTTGAAGTTATTCATTCATAACAAAACATATAATAAATTAATACCAATTTCTTTAATGTCTATTTGGTGCCAAAGATTTATAAATAAGTGGTGTAATTCGTTTAATGAATTTAATAATAAATGAATAAATAAAAGTAAAAGTTCTCCAAACACAAATTGTTAAACTAACTGGAGATACTAACCATTCACCACAAATAATGCCGTTGTCCCAGTCGGTAGCTTAAAGTAGGGTGATTGATTCTTTTGATTTGCTTAATTACCACAAAATCTGCTAGCTTACTTCCACTGTACATCAATATAAAAAAATTGCAATGTAACACTAATAAAATGATCTCCGACGCCAAGTTATTTTTAATAATGCTCGGAATAACTAAACCGAGGTTTACACTAAAAATTTTATCAAAATGTAAAAAATAAAAAAATATACAGACTATGTTTATTAACAGTTAGATTAGGGTTAAATAAAATATATCTTGAAACTCAAATAAAAATTGCAATCATAAAGCGAAAGCGTACGCAACAGTAAAATTAAATGCGTACTTAAAATGTAATTAAAGTGTAAACCAAAGCAAAAATAAAAAAAAGGAAAGTAAAAGTGCCTGCAAAGAACAAATGTTTTAATTTTTAGTATAGTGCTTTAAAATATCCATCAAATCAATGGCACTTTCACTAAATTTAGGTGGAAGCCCAAAAAATGCTTCCTAAACAACATATCTTTCATCAAGAAGTGAAAAAATGGACTCTTTAGGAAGTCAGATGATGTAACCGTGCGCATAATAATTTAAAGTGGGAGTATAAACCTTTGCGAAATATATACCCTTAAGAATATATGCACTTAAGTTACACCAAAATGCAAATTAAGTTGCCTACCTCATAGCTATAATGCAAAAATAATTAAAATTTTTCTTATATTTACAAATAAATGAACGAAGAACCTAAATTACTGTATATTTTATTTCAACCCCAAATGGGTTGTTACAGATTTAACAACACTTTGAAGTCGGGTATTTATAAATGTACCTGCACATTCTGTAATTCTGTTCATATTGGGTTTCATTCTTATTCAAATATAATTAACTTGCTTAGTTCAATTGGAACACCCTGTATATTTTTCTTTCCATTAATGGAGAATTTAATTATCTTTCAAACTGAATGAGGTTTTCCTATACCTAAATCAATGGTTTTGCAGTTATTACTTACATGAATTAACTATTCTAAAAGAAACGGCAACCACGAGGAAAATAAACTATACGTTCATTAAATGTTCAAATTGTTTCCCATCTTCGACGATACACAATTGTACTCTTTCTTTGAAGTTACTTCGCACATTTGCGAGTATTAACGGAGTTACTGTAGAAAAAGGATGCCGGATACGTCCTAGTATGTTCTCTTTTGTCGTCGGAAAGTAACGTAAACAATACCTTTGGTGTAGGCCCATAAAAATAGTTGAGGCACGTCAAATTGGGTGATCTTACGGGCCAGTTTTGGGGCAATCTCTTCCATTCCACTTATCGGGGAATCGTTCATTTAAATGATTCCTTACACCACGACCGAAGTGTGCAGGAGCGCCATCCAACTGAAACCACATACGCTCTATGACCTTCAAGGAGGTGTCTTCTAATAATGCCGGTAGTTTTTTTTGAGAGAATTGTAAAACTGCTGAGCATTTAAATAAACATCAAAAAATAAGGCCGGATAACATAATCGTTAATAATTCCACCACACATTTAAAGACCACATATCCTGCCTATCTATTGTTAGACATAAATTATGATTCTCGGTGCTGTAATAATGAAAATTATGACGATTTACCAAACCATTATTGTGTGTCGCTTCGCCCGAAAATAAAACATACTCAAAAAATTTTGATCACTACTAAACTTTTCTATTACCCACAAACGAAATTCGATTCTTCGTGGGCAATCGATTTCTTCTAAATGTAGTTTTTTGCATGTCACAAGCACTTCTTGTTATTTTATCTTTCTTCCTTGGGCATATGTTACAACGCTTGGAATTTGTTGATGACGATGGAGGAACTAGAATCGGTTTGCGTTATGGTTCTTCTGCACCAACTAACATACGAATTTCTTCCACAATTCTTTTTGACAAGTGTTTGTTGTTTAGCCTTTGGTGGCATTAGGCTTTATAAGTCCAAGTCCTAGTTCTAGTAAAAGGTTCTTCTTTGTTGGTTATTTAGCTGTGGATTTTGATTTTCCAAATAACACAGGCATTTAGAATTGCAATATCCGAAATGTTTTGAAATATTACAGAAGGTCATCGTTGTGTTCCTCTTTTCACTGAATATTCATTCACCATCTTATCCGTGGTATCAACTGCGCCCTTAGTTGTGTTATAATGTTCTATGATGTCTGGATTGAAATCATTGTCTTCATTTCCTATTTTGTCGTCGTGATGTTCTGTACTTAGGACTATTACTGATTTACCATTTTTAGGTACGTATGAGGTCAAAGATAAATTATTTGAAAAGCAAATATGGAAGATCTTTCTGGTTTGCTGTTGTTGGGCAACAGTGCTGGCGGAATCTCTCTTTGGTTTTGCCTGAGAGTGCCACACAATGTAAGGCCGCGATTAGTCAGTTCATTGGCCATAGAAACTTTGGTATTAGATGCACATTATACTTTACAACCATAAGACACAAACAAATTAAATTCTGCCAAACAACCTACAGTAAATAATCATCTAGTGACTGCACAAAATAACATTGAATTTTTACATTTTTGTAATAAAAAAGATCAATTAGACGTTTTGAAAGTATTCGAAATTCATAAACATAAACACAAAGTACCTTTAACGAACGAACAGACATCTTCAGCAGAAATTTTCATTATAGAATAATAATTCACATCAAGTTTGATGTTTTACTTTAATGATTTGTGGCCATAACCACTTGTTATTATTTTACTTATTTTCTCTTGATAATGATATATATTGTATTGAAACGAGTACAGAAATAAATATCTATATAAAGCATTGTGGAATTATGTTTGAAACATATGATTATGAAACTGTTAGTTATAAAATTCCACAAAATATGGTTAAGGAATATAAATTTAAATGTCTTTTCAGAAAACGGGTCTTGTAGTGATTCCAAAATCATCTATTTATCAATTTTTGTTATTTTTTTGGGATACTGATTCCTTGTAAACTATTACTAGTTATCACCTCACTAATGCGAGATACGGTGTATTATCGTTCTGTATTACCATTCGATGCAAATGTATAACGCTTTTGCTTATCATACTCGTACATCTAGAATTGCTTGCTCATTAGGGTTATTTTGAATCTATAATCTTATGGTTGATTTACAACCCTTTAGAGAGTTTTTACCTTTGTAGTTTAATTTTGACGGTATGTTCGGGATTTGCGGGATTTAAGATGAAACTTAGCAATTCTGATTGTGGGATTTTTGATCTTTTTTTTTTGTTCTGGGTTGAAGACGCAGACGAAAAAATTAAATGTGCATTTTGGTGCTTTCTTCTGCTTGTTACTTACAGTAAAGGTTTAGACTTACTATTCGTAAAATTGATTTAGTCAGTTGAAATAAAGAAATTTGGCAATCTTCAGTATAGAACATTTACAGATTTTAGTAAGGAACCTTAATAATTATGAGCTTATATTAACTCAAACGCAACATAGAAATTTAAAAATTACGTTAAGAAAAAAAAAATGTAATAATGGGTCGTGTGGGATTCCTCTTTATAATAATTTTGTGAGCACATACTCAAAAATGTTTAGTTTCTTTGTAATTAATTAAAATTTCATTTAAAGCACTCAAGCACAATTACGTCTATAACAACATAAAATTAACAGTTTACATTGTTACAAATATGAGAAGTATGTTAAGGTTGAAAATACTAAGGTAAATTAAATAATGCTCTAATTTGAAAGTGTACAAAGTAAATATGTACCTTTAAATACTTCCCGCTTGGATACGTAAATGAGCTTTAAAGTGTTCCTAAATGTTGTAATTTCTATACTCATTTAAAAATCTCTGTAGAAATGCAAAGCTTGAAGCATAATTCTAAATAAAATAAGACAAATTGCTGCTTCTTGTAGAATAATTATTGATAAGGTCTACAACAATACATTGATTTAGCTAAAATTCTCACGAAACTTCAATGCTAAACAATGTCTACCTCAAAAGTGAATTCAGGGAGTTGTTCTATTTCTGCAACAATTGCAGAACCAACCATTATTCCTTTCTATATTTCTACTCGCTTCCATCCTTTCTCAAAGTAGCTTGCATTTAATGACTATGTGATACGCTTTCTGTACGCGATGTTAACGGTATTCTGTAAAATTATGGAAATAAGGCAAAAAACAGGTGCAACTATTCTCCAATTTTGTGATTTTCCTCTTAAAAGCTGGAAATTGCATAAAGATTACAATGAAGTCTACATTTTCTGCACGAATGGAGTTTGTTCAATAATTACCTTTTTACTAACAAACATATTTAGTCGAAATCAGATTGGACGAATAAATTGGCAAGTTTGTACAAAAATAACATAATTATTACAAGAAAAAATCGCAATTAAATCAATTCTGTATATATTACGAAATGCAAGTAATATTTAATAATATACTTAAACTTAAAAAAAGTGGCTGGTTACTTTGTATGAAAACATCCTTATCTCAGCAGCCCCACGCGTGTGGCACGATGAAAGCTTGAAATACGCAAGTTTTGAATCATGCCTTGGATGCGCCGCTTTCCGATTGTACGGATTGTCAATCTTTAGTACCTTAAAATTTACATTTGTCTACGTCATTTCAGGTCGCTAAATTAACATTGATTAACAATGTGTAAAATAATATTCATTGCGGCCTAATAGTAACGCGGTTCATTGAGGTATTTAAATTGATAAAGCCATTCCGTCTTTTCAAACACAACATTTTGTATTTTTATTCCATGTGATGGTTTAGAGTATCTACTGTAGCGGTCATTAATAGGGTGATTTTTTGATTTAGTTGGAGGAACGGGTTAGCAGCCTACCCGCCGTAAAAAATCACATAATCTCCTGAACCAGATATCATTATGACGACCACAAAGGCGCGACAACGGAAAAAGCCAGAATGGAGAAAGAGAATAATATGAGTGGGTTCTTGGAATATATAATCTTGGAAAAATTACTGGAAATTGTGTTGGAGTTAGATAGAAACAATATAGATATATGCTGTCTTTCTGAGACAAAAAGGATAAGCAAAGAAGTTATTCCATACGAGCGTTATACTTTTATTTAGAGTGGTGTAGGAAAAGAAGAAAGAGGGAAAGAAGGAGTCGGTGACCCGATTAAAGTAAATACGGATAAGAAATTGACAATGCAGTATATCTATATGTATATATACATATAATTACATTCTTTGGTTAGAAATAAGACAATCTACAATTATATTCTTTACATAGAGATAGGATTAAACATACCCACAATCTAAACATGTAAAATATTGTTTATTAGCTTACTATCTGTTATTACTAAGAAACTAATTACTTATTTGTCCATTTCAATGTTCAAATTATTTAGATGATAAGAAATACTTTATATGACTATGACAGTATTGTAATCGCCAGATTCATATTACCTTACAAATTAGTGATACCGCAAATACATTATTAAACCCATTTTTGAGGTTAATGTAACTGGCGCTGCGAACAGGATACCCAAACAGCGTTAATAAACCTTGTGTATTTCAATACTTTATTGGATATCCAAAGAAACCCATAACCGAGATCGAGAAGTTCCTGCAAGCAAAATTCTATTATGTTAATCAAGCTAGCAGCAGTTAACTAGAATTGGTCAACATACGAGCTTCACCCACAGGACTCGACTCCCATTGAAGAAGTAGCTATAAAAAAATCAACACACGATGTTCTTAGCACCCTTATTTCTGTAAGTAACTATTTAATTCCCTAAGTTTAAGTACATGTTATAGTCTATGAGTAATACTAGAGATAGATCTGCTATTACAAAAACCAAATCAAATAATTCTAATTGCCAAGTAAAATTTAATAAAGAAACAATGGCAGTAAATTACACTGAATTAAATCGTGCTAGACAAATCATTCCTCAATACGAAGGAGGTTCAAAAAGTGCGAAAAATGTATTAGTACATACAAAATTAATACCGTAGTGCAAGAACAATGCTATATAAATAAGTTAGTGTTTGAACTATGTTGCTCTAAATTAACCGAATCTATTGCGTATGCAAGAAACCGACTTTGAAAAATTCCTCTTCAAGATGATCGCGAAACAGAAATTGAATTCCACCAACAAAATAAATTAGGCCCATTAATTAACTTTGAAGTAAGTAACCCTAAAGCCGATAATAAAGAAATTGGCGTTAATAAAGCAATTAGAACAGAACACCTAAATCCAGAAGAACAAGCCGAAATTATGGCACTATGTAAAAATTATCGTGATGTATTTTATAACGAAAACTGCGACCTGTCATTTACTAATGCAATTAAACATACAATAAGAACTGTGGACGAAAATCCCGTATTCTGTAAACCATCTAATACCCATATCACTTAAAAGCCGAAATACAAAATCAAATACGGGAACTTTTAGATTACAAAATTATTAGACCAAGTATTTCACCATATGATTCCCCAGTATCGATAGTGTATGGATGCTAGCGAAAAAAAGAAATGGTGTTTAGTAACAGACTTTAGGAAGCTTAACGAAAAGACCGTAGAAGATAAATATCCCTTACCCCTAATCGACGAGATATTAAACACCTTAGGGAAATGCGCTTATTTTACTACCTTTGATTTAGCTCAGGATTTTCATCAAATAAAGATGGACCCAAGATCAATCGAAAAAACCGGTTTTTCTGTCAATCACGGACATTATGAGTACGTACGCATGCCTTTCGCATTGAAAAATGCTCTAAGCTCCTTTCAACGCGTTATGGACCACATCCTAAAATAACACCTTTATAAACATTGTTTTGTTTACATGTATGATATAGACACATTTTCAAAATCTTTACAAGAACGCATAAATTAACTCAAATTAGTTTTCCAAAAGTTGAGACAGTATAACTTGAAGGTACAGTTAGATAAATCAGAATTCCTACATAAAGAAGTTGCCTTTTTAGGACACGTAATAACGCCTGCTGGCATTAAACCCAATCCTTCTAAAATACAATCCATTCTGCAATACCCACTACCTAAAACTACAAAAGAAGTTACAGCTTTCCAAGGTTTGGTAGGCTATTATAGACGATTCATCCAAAATATTGCAAAGATTAAGAAAGGAAGCAAAATCGATATTACAGACTCGAACTATATACAAGCTTTCAATAAATGTAAAGAACTTTTGTCAAATGCCCCAATTCTTACTTATTTCAGAAGACTTTTTACGTAACCACCGATGCTTCGATTACTGCTGTGGGCAGTGTGCTTGCACAAAATAACAAGCCAATTGCTTTATATTCCCGTACGTTGAATAGCGCCGAAAAAAATTATTCCACTATAGAATGCGAATTACTCGCTATAGTAGAAGCCACTAAGCATTTCAGACCTTATGTGTATGGACGACAATTTATTCTGGAAACAGACCATAAACCATTAGTATGGCTCTTTTCGTTAAAAGACCCTAACTCTAGGTTAGTCAAATGGCGCCAACGCTTAGAAGAGTTCGATTATAGAGTTCACTATAAAATGGGAAAAGAACGTTGTCGCTGACGACCTATCGCGAATTGAGATAAATACCCGTGAAACGAACAATAACAATGACATAGACTTAATGTCCATCGTACCTAACGTTGATCCAGATGATAGAACTCTCACTGGAGACTTAGGCGAAATTTTAAATGACTCCGAAAGAAACAACTCTCAGAAAACCAGTAACGACTCTCAACATACTTCAATTAAAAATCCAATATTTTCAATGCCAATTTCCGAAAAACCAATAAACCTCTTTAGTAATAGAATTATTTTAAAACTAGGAGACAAAAATCAATTAAAGTGCACAAAACCTTTTAATAAAAATATTTATGAAATAACGGTTCGTAGAGGAAATGAGTTAGAAAACCTGAGTAAACACCTAAAAGATATCATGGACCCCAAACGTATTTACGGAATCTATTTTACTGATAATGAACTAGCACTAAAATTCATTTGAATTTGTAAAAGCCTTTTTGACAATAACATAAAAATCTTTAAAAGTAATATCGTAGCCGAAGACATTGAAGATCCAGAAAACAATATAATGTCATTAGTGAATACCATGAAAGTAATCATAATGGTATAAACGAAACACTTAGTCATCTTAAATTAAAATATTACTGGCCTGACATGAAGACTAAAATAAACAAAATAATTAACGAATGCGAAACTTGTCTTATTAACAAGTACGAAATAAATCCTTATAAACCTCAATAGTCTGGCCCCATGCTAGCAAATATAATTCACATTGACACATTTAGCTTTGATGATAGTAAATTTCTTCACGATCATTAATTTGTTCTCGTGATACACTCAAGCGTACTATATTAAGGGTACAACAAGTGTAACTGCCTTAAGTGAACTACGTCACTATTTTTCTCATCATAGCTACCCACGAAGAATCATTTGTGATGAAGGAAAAGAATTTAAAAATAAGATTTTTCTCTGTTTAAGGTTGATCTCCACTTTACCAATAATTATAATCCCAGTTCAAATTCACCTGTAGAACGAGTTCATTCTACACTCTTTGAAAAATTACGAATAGCGAAATCACAAAATAAAAACGAAATTTCAAAAAATCTCGTGATAACTGCAGTACTCACGTATATTCAGTCTATTCATTCTAGTACCGGATATACCCCTTTTACTCTCTTGTATATGAAAATCTTAATGCTCAAGAAATAGATCTCAATCAAACCATTTACGAACATTACAACCAGAAACGGAAGGACGAAGTTTTGCCCTTTATGAGTTATTATATCATAAACAACTTAAAAATAGTAACAAAAATTTAGAAAAAGCAAACAATGATGAAGAAATAGTAGAGTTTAATGAGCCAGTAGCCTATTTAACCCGAGAAAGGATAATAAGGATAAGAAAAACGGACCCATACTATGATAAAGTAAATGTAACCTCAGTAGACAACAATTAAATAACAGGAATTCGCGAAAATTCACGTAGAATTTCTAATATTCACACCGCAAAAAAGAACTAAAAGAAAATTTTCTTTACAGGATCACCCTGTTCAGCCAGACCCAGGCCCTTCAAGTTCAAAAATGTGATACTAATGGCTAGTTTTCAGAAATGTTAAGTACAACCAAGTTCTGAAACCACAACCATAAATTCTATTTTTACTTTAATACAACCGATTTAAGATTAGGATGTAATAAACTATTAAGTAATGTAGTTATCTCAGATTCAGGAACAAAGTAAACTCGCTTATAGACGGATTAGGAATGATAATTAAATACATCACAGGCAATCCCGATAATAATGACTTAATAGAAATTAATAAAACTTAGAAATACTTTTACAAATCAATACGGAATTATAAAACAAATTAATAAATACACATCCTTTGCTGGTCATATTACGAAACGCTACACAACAGATTTTAATATAATGCAGAATAATTCAAATTTATCTATACAAGCAATAAATAATATCAGTAGCATAATTGAACAGCAATTAGCTATTCAATATAATAATTACATGAGTTCGAAACTGCTTAATACCCTTCAGAGTATTGAAAGAACGATTTCCTTAGCCTCTTCTGACATAACTAACTTGGAAATTATCTCAAATTCGAATTAATTCAAATTATTAATCATTTAAAATCAATTTACAAGAAATTACCTGAATGGAACATGAATCACATGTTCTATTTGTCCATTTCAATGTTCAAATTAATTAGATGATAAGAAATATTTTATAAAACGATTACAGTATTGTAATCGCCAGATTCATAGTAGCATACAAGTTAGTGACATCTCAAATAAATTATTAAACCTATTTTTAAGTTTAATATATATATATATATATATATATATATATATATATATCAAAACACGAAAATTTCTTTCTATGAAGAAAATATAAATCTAAAGTGGGGTTGCAGTCAATTTGGCCTTATACAAATAAAACTCAAACTCTTTGTTTATGGTCAAGATTTCGATATGTTTTCAAATCTTCTTCAGGACTAAACTAGAATTTAATATTACAGATGATAACAAGAGATAATACTTACACGTGAGGTTAATCGTTATATATATATATATATATATATATATATATATATATATAAACATCTGAAAGAATTATATCGGTAAACCTAACAATGGAGGCTAACATACTACATATAATAAGTGTTTATGCACCAGAAGAAAACAAACCCATACAAGATAAGAACATCTAGATCCCAATAGGGCAACCAGTTTTATTAATGAGTGACTTCAACTCAAGGGTTGGAAATAGCTTTATACCAGGATTAAGGCAACGTTTTAACGAAGAGACAATAAATCAGAATCTGACGATGAGCAGTACTTTTATAATCAC
>JARFJB010000902.1:6340000-6367500 GCA_036346205.1 Vesta saturnalis | reverse complement strand
GTCCCGGCGGCCAGTTGTCCCGGCGGCCACTTGTCTCGGGGCCAGTCGACAGCGGCCAGTTGGCAGCGGCCAGTTGGCGGCGGCCACTTGTCCTAGACCAAAAAGGTGAGATCTCCAAAATGGTACCGTAGCGTCACTTTTGAGACATTGCGAATGCAATATTTCGAGAAAGTTGTGAGGGTTAGTGGGTTGTGTTGTGTGCAAAATGTCAATGCTGTTGGTAGGAGTGTTCTGCGCAATGGGAAATGTTGATCGTGTGCGCGAGTGTATCTAAGTAAAGCCGATGTGCGGCAGCAAGCCTAAAGTAAGGTGGCGTGGGTAATAGATCTTTGGAGATTGGGAGGGAAAACAACCGTAAAGGTGGCGCGGTGACGGCCGTGTTTAACATCACGGTTGGTGTCGGTTTGGTCTAAACTAATTGGTGAAATGATGAAATATTGTCAACGGAAGGGCGGGTTTCTGAGATGGAGTTTCACATTCTAAGGAAAACAGTTTCTAAATCACATTTCCAAAAATAAGTGTTAACCGTTTTCAAGTTCTATAGGTATGCTATAAACAGTGACAATACTTTTTCTTGAAACGGCGAAGTACCCGAAGTGGCCCAGCTTGCTATAATTAGTTAAATGATTGAACACGAAATAGATTTAGCAAGAGGACGGTTGGTAGTGGAGAAAAGCGTTCGAAACCGACAAGGGTTATAAAAAAAAGGGAATACGATTGGGAAGCTGGTAAGAAATAAGTTTTCATTCGAAATTGTATGTAGACCAAGAAAATTAATAGGGTATGATTTCTAGATCCATGATCTCGTGTATTAATAGGGTGCCTGCTTGAACGTTCATTGACTTGGAGACGTTTCGTCAAGTTTTAATTTGCAATCTTCAGGTCACTAATGATTTTGATCTGCTTCGCGTTATTTTAATGATCTTAGTAGAATTGAACGTGTGCACGAGTGTATCTAGGTGAAGGCTATGTGAGGCGGAAAGCCTAATGCAAGGTGGAGAGGGTAATCAATCTTTGGAGATTGGGAGGGAACACAATCGTAAAGGTGGCGAGGTGACGGCCGTGTTTAACATCACGGTTGGTGTCAGTATAGTCTAAACGAATTGGTGAAATGATGAAATATTGTCAACGGAAGGGCGGGTTTCCTTCGAGATGGAGTTTTCACAGGAAAACAGTTTCTAAATCAAAAATGAAATAAGAAATGGAGGAAAAAGTTTACATTGATGTTACGACGCCAATCTTCCTTCTCTGTAAGTGAGGTTCTCTGAACACTTATATGAACTTCAGTGGCGTAACCCTGAACCTCGTCTCCCTCTGATTCTACCCTATTTCTGTCGCTTGTTGGCGATCACTAGGTGTGGTTCTTTCAGAAACCGTTGGTACCTACAAAATTGTTCTCCCTTGGTACTGTGATTGGAACAATTTTAAGTGTTAACCGTTTTCTAGTTGTAGAGATGTGCGGTAAACAATTACAACACTTTTCCTTGAAGCGACGAGTACCCGAATTTCCCCAACTTGCTATAATTAGTTAGATAATTGGACACGCAGTTATGGGTATAGCAAGAGGACGGTTGGTAGTAGAAAAAAGTGTTCGAAACCGACAAGGGTTATAAAAAATGGGAATACGATTAGGGAGCTGATAAGAAATAAGTTTTCATTCGAAATAAGGTGTTATTCGATATTCTATGTAGACCAAGAAAATAAATGGGTATGATTTCTGGATCGATGATCTCGTGTATTAATAGGGTGCTTGCTTGAACCTTCATTGATTTGGAGACGTTTCGGCAAGCTTTAATTTGCTATCTTCAGGTCACTAATAATTTTGATCTGCTTCGCGTTATTCGAATTGTACTGATGTCTGCTGCACGTTCTTGGTTAATTATACCTTCGTTCACATTTACTTTGGCTACTTTCTCTGACTTACTTTCTTTTTTCCTTTTCACTAAGGGAGACAATTTACGACACCATAAACTATATGGATGAAATAAACAAACAGCTATTGGATTGGCATTTGAAAAGAAACAGCAAGGTTCATTCTAGCATAGGGAATACACAGGAATAAATTTCGTGTGAAAATAAGAATATAGATAACGGAAAAACAAAAAATAAAAAACCGAGAAGCTACACAAAAAAAATCAAGTTCAAAGTCAATAACACCAATTGAAATTGACAAAGTGGTATACAACATTTATAAAATGGAACTAGAGGAGACATTCCCAACTGCCAAGGAAGAATTTAATGGGAAAAGAAATCAAGGCATTAGAAACTTTGAGTAAAAACACAGAGATAGTAATGTTGCCCGGAGACAAAGGAATCGCTGCAATCGTATGAATTTCGAGGACTACAGTAGTAAGATAAATAATTTTCTACCAAGCGTTCCAAGAGATCACAACGGATCCATTCAACATAAAGTTATACTAGGTGAGAGGTCATCGAAATTCCCGAAATTCTATGAATTACCAAATATTCACAAATCTGGAGTACCACTGAGCAGTTCAATCGGATCTCATTTACAAGAATTTGCAAGATACGTCGCCAAACACCTGCAATCATACACCGAAAAGTCAGAATCATACGTAAAAGATTCTAGCTACCTCTTAGATATAATTAAAAAGTAAACAATCAACCAAGACAATCTGTTAGTTAGTTTCGACGTTGTGGCACTATTTGTCTACATGCTGATTTAGCAAACAATTGACATAATTAACACAGGGTACCGTTTACAGGAAGACATCTTCAGTCTAACGGAATACTGAGTAAAATACACTTACTTCATCTGTATAAGCCAGAGGTTTAATAATAGACACCTCATACGTACATTTCAAAACTGGTAAACAGATTCACCCAAACTGGTTAAGTAATTAATATCAAGAGACCTCCCCATCAGCATGCCAGGATTGCAGATGTTCAAAGTGCTGTATTGGGTCATATGGCACTAAATCCTAGGGTAAGTACTCGTCAATTATCACGTGATACCGGAGTGTCCCATCGGTGTGTCGAATACTAAATTAACAAAAAAATGTAATCGACACAGAATCCGTTTTGTGTATGAACTCAGTGAAGATGACGATGATCGCCGACTGGAATTCTGTGGCATTATGGCTCAACGTTTGATGGATAGCCCGTACGTACTACACAACATTTGATTTTCCAATGAGTGTGCTTTCCTCTTAAATGGAAATATGAGTCGACATAATTGTAGATACTTTATGGTAGGTTACCTTATGTTCGTTACACTTAATAATTATTTCATACTGAAGACAACTATTTATTAATTACTTTAACGTTTTAGGTAATAATGTAATTAGTGCACTTTTTTTGACAAGGAACTAAATGGAAATAATTATTTATATTTGTTCGAAGAGAATATTGAATCCATGATAACGGAGGGAATTAAAAATGACCACAATTATTCTGAGTTTGATATTCATTCTCAACGAGATGGGGCGCCACCACTCTATACTGTTGCAGTTAGAGGTTTCCATGTCAATCAATTGGAGGGAGGAGTCCCCTCGAGTGGCCAGCGAGATCTCCAGACTTGGCACCTCTGGATTTCTTCTCATAGGGTTATTCGAAGAATCAGATTTACTCGACAGTTCTCAATTACTTACCGGAGTTACGGGAAAGAATAGTGAATAGATGTCGCTTAAAAACTCCAGAGATCTTGTAAATTGTGCGAAGTAAATTGGAAGATAGGCTATACTTCCGTATGGACCTTTTGAGCATTTGGTAAAGTGATTAATAATATTTTTAATACTTTAGGTGTATTTAAATGGCTCAGATTTCGTTAAAAATGTATTAATTTTGGATAATCATAGAAGAGGCAAATATCATCGAATTTTAAAAAACAAAGGTGTAGCGTACTACGTCCGGCAACCGCTTTCCAATGATGGGTTAACAGTGAGGCACTGACATTTAAGGATTTTAAGTGACACTTGACAAACGAGAATGACGCTTACATGAAAATGTGTCCCGCGTAAAACAAAAATCGACCTGTCCCGGCTTCTTTCGGTAAAATCGGTTATGTGACAGATAATCAAATATGACTTTTCTCGGACTCATCCCATACAATACTGAAATAATACGCTTAATGTTTATTAACACTGTATATATTGTAATAATAAAAGAAAAACGACATGTACCATTATTCTAAAGTCAAAAACTAATAAATTCTCTTCCGAAAGAGAGTGACACCTAATCTTTCTTACTTAAAATTTCAATAATAAATGTTATTAATAAGTTAAAGCTTGAACGTTCCAAAATTGCAAAATCATATCTTAAACCGGTGCTCAATAAAAAAAAATACACAAAAGGCATGCAGATCACAAAAGACAGGGTAAACACGCTTCGGTACTCGTATCCGCTCGACTAAACGGCGTCTGTACAGCGCTATACAACAAAAGAAAGCGTGTTCAAGTGCGTATTTAAATACAGTTCTACAATTCTTAATGAATCACAAAAAAAAACAAAAAAAAAGGTCGGACTTCTTCTCCAGTTCACTGCGACAGTATTCAATTCTCATACGATAGACTCCTTTTGACTAATAGCGAAAATACCAATTGAATCTTCAACTCCTTCAATCACGAACCAACGCAGTGAACGAAAACTCTTAGTGACCTTTGGTAAACTAACTAACTGCCGTGCGCCGTTTAACTAACTGTCCATCTGGTTTTATGCACACAGATCAATAACTCTTTCACACGAAGTTTGTTGTTATATACTCAAAAAGTATTAGCAGATTTATTTACAGCAATTTATTGTCTATTTTAAAACACGCTGCTGTGGATACAATGACGTGAATGACAATCCGACGCAAACTTTTCCAAATGCAAAATAGAGTGCATTTATTTCAATCCACTTAAAACGTAAAATTTCCCAAAAAGGTAGGAAAGCACTAAAAATCAACACCTTACCTCTTCGATGGAAACGAAAATATTACTATTAATCGACGAACTCCAACATATAATCTCCCCGGGGTGATTGAATCCTATTTACAATCCACAGACAGTGAAAAGGGTTAACTCCATCACGGCATGTTCAGGTAACACCGGGTAGATCGTAGGTACACCTTGCGCGTATGGTAAACTACATCACTCCCCTCGAGCTCTCAACCAACTCTGTCAACGTCTTCTTACTGACTAACTGTAAGCAACCAAAACAAAAAAACCCCTACTCCCCCCAAAGATCACGTCACCTTTTGCTGTTACTAATAGAAATGCTGCATACTAAAAACGCAAAGTGAATGATTTTATGAGAAAAATAACGTCTCACACGTGTATCGTGCAAAACCCGATAACTAGAACCGACATAAACAAACACCCTTTTAGTCAAATAACACAACTTAAGCCGATTTAACTAAATCTTAAATGACCTTTAGCCTAACAATACTACTTCAAACGAACTGATACGCTATTAAATACGTGGAATCCATTAACCGCTTTGCGAGACTGGGACATTTAGCGCAATAACAAACTCAAGCCGAAGAGCACTTAATGTTATGTTTCCTAAATCTTTTACAGCAACAAAACAATTTAATTCTCGAAACGCTTCTATTTCCTTTTAAGGCAATTACACATTTTATTACAGTGTACACCGAAAGCTAACATTCATTTAAAATTCTACATATGATATCCAAATATATTAATATTAAATAAAACTCTACGTTGAATTCAACTACACGTGACTTGAAATAGTTCCCACTTTAGCACCACCTTATGGAATACATTGAATTTTAAACCGCCTGTCCTGTATATATGACACGATGCATAAAAAAATATATCACCTAGAAGAAATTTATTGATAAACTAAGGGATAAAAACATTATGGAGGTAGCTAAAGTTAAATTGGGCATATGGACTAAAAATTAATGCGAATGCATTATTAAAGCGTCCCTGAGTTGTGTGTAGTTTTAGTTTAAACGGCACTTTAATCAACAAAAAGTTCTAAAATTTTAAACGTAGAATTCTGATAGTGCAGGTCCATTTTACGCATAGGCTTGATATAAGTATTAAAATGATAGTTACAGTGACTTATTTCTTGCGTAAACATTATAAAAGGCATAAAAAATTATTATTAATTTTATTAAATACATAAATAAAAAGTTTACCTCGAGTAGGATTTGAAACTACGACCTGCACTTTGCTAGAATACCACGCTAATCAACTGCACCATTATAATAATTATAAAAGGCATTTTTACAGTTTATTTTGCCTATGCCACAATTAATTAAAATTACCAAAAGTTTAATTTTGACGAATGCCGGGTGTTTCTAAAATACACGACAAAAACTTGGAAGCGCATGCAGCGATCCTGAGCAAACATGAAAACGGGATATATGCCAACTAACTTTAAAATATCTTGGCGGCATTTCAATCGTTTTGTTTAAAACTGGGATTGTTAGTTTCGTTTGATAATAACCGTATGTAGTCTTTTTTATATATTTTGTTCACACTTTATCATAATGATCGTTATGTGTCATTTACATTTCATATTTTCTAGATTTAATTTTGGTACAGTGATTGTTTTTACATTAATAGTTTTGTTATTCTTGTTCAAAATTACTAGCTGTAAATGTAAATACGATTTCTTGTCATGGTAACTCGACCTTAATGATTACTGATACTGTAGTTAAATTATTACTTATTTATTGTATTTTTATTAAAAACAACAATTAGGATCTGAATTTATTATTATATTATTATTATTATTATTATTATTATTATTATTATTATTATTAATGCAGACCATCGGGATTTAAATTTACCGCCAAAATCGTTTTACCATTGAATGTACCAGAATGTAGTCAGTGCCATTATCCCCAGATTACATTTTCATGTTTGCTTAGGAGCGCTGTATTTTACTGTGTTTACCCTGTCTTAATTTGTATGTTGCCCATTTCTGAAGAAACGGTGATTTATTTGGCGATTCTTACTAAGAGTACCTTTTTTATGTAATAGGTGTGGTTGAATCATAATTTGGTGTCAAAATAGCAAAAAATTGAAGAATGGGACCAAATTTACCCAATTAGACCCCTGGTACGCACACTTCTGACTAAAATTAACTTTGGTCTCACACAACTAGCTTTACTGACAGAAATTTATGTCGATAGCTGGAGTCGTTCCGGAGCTATAAACCGAAAGCCAGTTGTTACAAGCCATCTTTAAAGGGCTCAAGCTCCCTGAAGAAGCCTTTTCGGGCCTGTGTTTACAGGAACGTTTTTTCTTATTGTCCGTGTATTTTAGAAACGCGTGTTATATTGCATTGAGGTACGCTTCCTAATGCGTGAAGGGGCGTAATAGCTAGCAATAGCTATTAGTTATTAAACAATAATAGTGATTATTAAACAATAATAGTGATTTTGCCAAGTCCACATTCTCTGACTACTATTGCAATTTTTTCACTTTTTATGTAAGAATTAGAAAATATAAAAAAAGAAAATTTAACAAGCACTTCAACACTTTGTGTGGAAAAAAGCTCAAATCTCAATTTTCTAACGCTTTAAGAATGCATGGTTTCCTTGCAGACACTTTTAGATTGTGCATGTATTGAATGTCTTAAGTGATAATACAAACTAGTTTGTTCAAAGTTCAATTTTATTTACTGTATGGCTTACAGAAAACGTCAATGCGTTTTTACCAATTATCAATAAAGAATGGGAACTAACCATTACCTTTCGTCACTAACTATTCACTTGAGGCTCGATTACTAAAAATATTTTATACTCCATAATGCAAAGTTATGTAAATTTTAGTTTTCAATCGTGTACTCTAAGCAGATCCAAGTTCAAAGGGGTAATCAAACATCAATTTACCGTCTGGAATGTTTCTTTTTCTGTGATAAAGGCACGTGGCGTTCAATAATAGCGTAACGAAGTTACTCAGTCGAGACAATTAATTAATAATTAATTATTCATCTGCCCTTTACAAGAGAATGTCTGTTTCTCATTAATTGTAAAATTTATAAACGAAAATTCCTTACGTTAAATAGATAACCACCTTGGTGGTTAAACTTTACCCAAAAGTAAAACCAGGTTATTCCTCGTATCAAATAGGTGGTATATTACGTAACTTCAATATCACGCTCGTCCCACGCGATATGTGTTTATTAATAAACTTTTCAATTAAAGCAAGATTTTACTTTTACTTGATTTTAATCAGAAACATTTCACCAAAAACATGCATTGCACATTTCCAATCAAAATGCATTATAATTAATTGTGATGTCGCGTGCCCATAAAAATCGACAATGTTATAATAATAGCCATAAATCACTAATCTAATCCAGGATAAATTGTCCCACTTTTTGCAAAATTTTTCATGAGGCTTCTTCCTATAACGGGTGCCATTATTTATTATTATTATTATTATTATCTATGTATCTATGGCTCCGGTACAATACCGCAGAACGATTGAGACTGGGAGGCTTAAACCCATTACGATCTAGAAAGTATAACCCAGCAGCAAGCGAAGTAGTTAAGGCACTTTGGATGCCTGATGAAACTAAGCCTTTTTAATAAGGCCCGTGAATTTTCAAAAATACAACCCTGAAAATCTACAAATGATACAGGAACAGACATTCCAAAATTATTAAATAACTTGAAAATTTAAAGGTTTAGGTATAGGAAACCCTTATAGAAGTTGTAACGTAATTAAGTAAGTTAAACGATAAACGTATAAAATACAGGGTGTTCCATTTAGAATAAGCCGAATAGTTCAGTATGAATGTTCTACTAGTTTAGCGGAAAAAATGAACACCCTGTAAAGAGGTACTTACTATTAATTCAATAAATGGACCAAGGGAACAGTGTTTTACTTAAACCTAAGAGTAAATTTATTGGAGTTAATTTTGTTAGGAGATATTTAATTTTTCCTAAAGCCCCACATTTCAGAAAAATTGATTGACACTCTGTATGTTGGTATAGGGAACCCTTATGAAAGTGCTACTTATTTTTTATGTAAAATCTGAAAATGCAATAATGTACGGGGTGTGTCCTTTAAAAAAGCATAACTTTGATATGTCACTTTTTTTGGAACACCCAGTATATTTAAAAATATTTTTAAAATGTTGCTCATATTGACTTACATAATATCACTATATGTATATATATATATATATATATATATATATATATATATATATATATATATATATATATATATATATAGCTATATTCTCCGTATTTTGTATAATATATAACAATATATAAATGGCTAGTATAACATATCATTCTGTAAACAATAGTCAAACATCAAATATTAATTACTCCATCAAATATTATCACATGGAAACTTTCATATTTGTTATTATTGTAATCTATCAATTCTTAGAGATGTTAGTTATCTTAAGTAAATTAATGATTGTTACAAAAGACGCTGCAGTGATAACAATTGTCACAGTTCATATTAACTTATAGTTAGTGAGGTCTCAGTGTTTAACTGTAATAATTTATTTTTAAATAAATCTTATTTGCAATAAATACATAATTGGGGCTTCGAACAGGATACCCAAACGGCTCTATATAATATAACGTAATGTCGGCGATTTTTAAATATTTATTGGGTATACCATTATTATTCATCATTGTGCTAAGCAAATTTTGGTAAGAATATCCATCTGGCATACCGAGGTAATTTACCCTTCAACGGACCTCAACTGTAGACAGCGCCTAGGAAACAAAAAGCAGAGTCTGCCACAATAGCAACACCATACATCGAGAATCTGCATACCTGAGATGCTATTAGCAACCTTAGTTTTGTAACTAATAACATCCTTTTTCTTTCTTTCTTTTTACAATATACGTGTTAGAATCTTTTATGACTGAATTCCGCGATCACCTATAAGAATATCTAGTCATTCAAGTAACTCCGTTTCTGATAACCGATTAGTTAATAATCAAATAATAATGGCAAATTATACTGAAATAAATATTGCTAAAGAAATGATTCCTCAATATGAAGTGGGAAGTAGAAACTTATCATATTTCATACAACAGTGTGAAAAATTTATAGCTAATTATAGAAATAATTCACCAGGTCACGAAAACTGTACATTAAATAAATTGTTGTTCGAAATTGGCTGCTCCAAATTAGTTGGTACTGCTAGGACACTTTAGTAACTTCAAATTGCTTAACTTGGTATAAGGTAAAGAAAACATTAATAAATCGTTTCGGCGACCATAGAAACGAAACATTACTAGAAAATGATTTAATAACGTGTATTCAATTACGAGCTCAACGACCAAAACAGTTTCAACGGGCAAACGCAAATTATTTTTATAAACCTTCACCACAATTTGCAAACCGTAATCTAGGTCAAAATCAATTTTCGAGTGGTCGATAAATTTTCAGACAAGACCAGTGTTCACAAATTATCCTACGAATTCGCAAGTACTTTGCAAGAAGGAATCTGTGTCAAAACCAACCCCGATGTCAATATCCACACGAAATACTTGCAGACCAAACCAACAGCTCATTAATTCACGTAACCCTTCGAACTATTTTCGAAACACGGGCCCCGTAATTTCATTCCGAAGAACTTTACAATTTTCAAGACGATGAACAATAAATAGCAATAGTGGAAAACAACGAAGATAATCAAGAAGATTACCAAAACCCTGAAACTTTTGAATTTACTGAAAATTTTCCTGAAACCCTATTTGAATCCACTGAAAATTTTCGAATACCTCCCTCGGAACAACTAATTTAGATTTAAATTTGCTAACAAGCAAACCAAAACTACCATTCATAATGATTCCTAGTTTAAAATTAAAGATTTCAATAGATAGCGGAGCTTCTAGTCCAATAATAAATCCGTGTGCCGCCTATGAACATTTAAAAATTATTTTTATTTAAACCATTTACTGTTAAAAATTTAAATAAAACAATAACCGATAATCAGAATGTATCATATCCTATTTTAAAAGAATTTGGACTTGATAATAAAATTAATTTTCATATAATACACTGGCATGGTAGATTTTACGCATTAACAGGAAGTGAAGATTTCCAAAAACTTAAAGCTACGATTAATTATAATAATCAAACAGAGACAGGTAATTCTAAAATGCCGTTTTTTATGGAACTAAACCCGAAGAATTTTAAACTCGTTAAACAAATTGTTAAAAATAGTGTTAGAATTTCCCTAAATGTCGATCGAGGGCAAGTTATAATCCCAGAAATTGAATTAGACAATTACATCATTGCAGAATCAATTACCGTTGCAGAAAATGGCATTTGCACTATTCCTTTTGAAGAAGAGCGTGAAGTAGAAATAAATTTTCAGCATCAATACGAGGTAGAGCCTATTACCAATGTTGATTTAGTAAATCCAAAAATTGAAAATTTTAAGATTTATATTCCAAATATCATTCGAACTAGTCATCTTAATCTGGAAGAAAAAAACAGAAATTATATCTTTGTGCAAGAAATATAGACACTTTTTACAACGAAAATTGTGACTTAACTTTTACCAACGCTGTAAAACACGTAAGAACAAATGATAACGAACCAGTTTATTGTAAATCATTCCGATAGCCACATAAATTGAAACATGAAATCCAAAATCAAATTCAAATAACTGATTGATAACCAAATCATTAGACCAAGCATTTCACCTTATAGTTCACCAGTTTGCATTGAACCGAAAAAACCAGATACGAGCGAAAAAAAATGGCAACTTGTTATAAACTATAGGAAACTAAATGAAAAAACGGTTGAAGACAAATATCCACTCCCAAGAATTGACGAAATATTGAACAATCTAGGAAAATGCATGTACTCTTCTACCTTAGATCTTGCCCAAGGATTGCATCAGATGGAAATGGATCATGATTCTATCGAAAAAACTGCTTTCTCGGTAAACAATGGTCATTTCGAATACGTTTGAATGCCGTTCGGACTTAAAAACGCCCCGAGTACGTTCCAAAGTGTAATGGACAATATTATGCGCTCATACCTGTATAAATTCTGTTTTGTATACTTGGACGATATTGTAATCTTCTCAAAATCACTTCATGAACACTCAGTACACATTAGACAGATATTTGAAAAATTAAGAGAATATAATTAAAAAGTTCAAATAGGTAAGTCGGAATTTTTGTGTAAAGAAGTAGCCTTCCTAGGACACGTAATTACACCACAAGGTGTAAAACCTAACCCTGCAAAAATGAAAGCTTTATAAGAATACCCACTTCCGAAAACAGTAAAAGAAATAAAAGCTTTCCTTGGACTTCTTGGATATTACAGAAGATTTATAAAAAACTTTGCTAAACATGTACAACCATTTACAAAATGTCTTAAAAAGAATTCAAAGATTGATGTCACAGATCAAAATTATTTACAAACATTTGATCAATGCAAGGAATTACTAACCAATGCACCAGTATTAACGTATCCAGACTTTGAAAAAACTTTTCATGTTACAACCGATGCGTCCAATGTAGCCATAGGAGGAGTTTTATTACAAAATAACAAACCAATTGCATTTTACTCGAGAACTTTAAATAGTGCTGAACGCAATTATTCAACTATCGAACGTGCATTGCTAAGTATAGTAGAAACCACAAAACATTTTAGGCCATACATTTACGGAAAACAATTTATAATAGAAACAGATCATAAGCCGCTAATTTGGTTATTTTCCCTTAAAGATTCAAATTCCAGACTAGTTAAATGGAGATTCAGACTCGAAGAGTTTGACTACAAAATACAATACAAGAAAGGCAAAGAAGATTTAGTAGCCGATGCGTTATCGCCAATCGAAATAAATATAAAGGAAACCTCAAATGATAATGAACTAGACCTTACGTCAATAATCCCAAATGTCGACGAAAACCCTTCGTCCGATGGTTTAGAAAAATAATTGAACAGACAACAAGATGATCAACCGAATAATACACAACATACATCTACTGAAAATCCAATATTCTCGGTACCAATCTCTGAGAATCCAGTAAAGCATCTCATGTATCGCATAATCTTAAAACTATGAGATCAATATAAAATGTAATATCAAAGACCATTCTTAAAACATAACTATGTTGTTACAATTAGGCAAGGCAACGAACTGGAAAACATTTCGCTAATGTTAAAGGAAATCATAGATCCAAAACTTATACGGAATAAACTTTAAAGATAAGGAATTATAATATAAATTTTTTGAAATAACAAGTAATTTATTCAATAACAAAATAAAATTTGTTAAAAGCAACCTTCCAACAAAAGATATAAAACAATCGAATGAACAATTCGAAGTAATAGATAAATATCATTCTAATAATCACAATGGTATACTAGAAGCCTATAATCACTTAAAAACTGAATATTACTGGTATAACTTAAAAACCACGATAAACAAAGTAATTAACAAACGCGAAACTTGTAACGTTAGTAAGTACGATAGAAATCCATGTAAAATTCAATTTTTTGGACCTTTACTCGCAAAGAAACCTTTCGATGTAGTACACATTGATACATTTAGTTTCGAAGGAAACAAATTTTTAACAATAATAGACCTCTTTTCACGATATACACAAGCCTATTACATCACAGACGCATCAGGATTTATAGTGTTAAATAAGTTGAGACACTATTTTTCGCACCACGGTTACCCAAAGAAAATCGTTTGCGACGAAGGAAAGGAGTTCAAGAACTAGGTCTTTCAAGAATATTGAGCTTTATTCAAAATATAATTGCGTTTCACTACTAACTATAACAGTAACAGTAACTCTCCAATAGAAAGAGTACACTCCACCATTTTAGAAAAATTAAGAATTATCAAGATTGAAAATAAAAACGAAAGTCCCCAAAATTCAATGATATCGGCCGTATTAATGTACAATCAGTCTATACACTCTGCAACGGGTCATACACCTTTTACTCTACTGTACGGGCCTCATGAGAACTTAAATGCACATGAAATTGATTTAAACAAAACTGTGTAGAAAAACTACAACGCAAAGCAAAAAAAACGAATACTTATATCACAAACAATTAGAAAAGGGCACTAAGACTCTAGAAAAGAAAAATAGAGATAGAGACCATTGAACTGAATGAACCACTGGCCTATTTTACACGGCAAAGAATTAGAAAAACAGTTCCGTGCTTTGATAAAGTAAATATAACATCCGTTAATAAAAATAAAATCAAAGCGCTCAGAGAAAGTTCAAATAGACCAGCGAACATACACACAAGATAAATGAAACGTATTAAAAAGAAATTTTGTTTGCAGGATTTTCCTGGCAATCCAGAACCAGGGCCTTCAAATTGAAAAATTTTATACAAATGGGTAGACTACCGAGGACAGGCCCAGCCAAATTAGTAGATCATTATCATAAGTTTTACTTCTATATTAATATAACAACTTTAGAATTAAGTTATTATTAAATATTAAGTAAGGTGGTAATTTTAGACACAAATTCAAACGTCATGATCTAGAAATTAGTCCATGTTTTAAAAGAAAATTGTAAGTTAATAGAAAAACAATTATCTAAACTTAAACATAAAAGAAAACGTGGCCTTGCTAATATTATTGGTGCAGTAATAAAATATATTATTGGCAATCCTGACAGCAACGATTTATCTGAAATCAATAAAATCTCAATTCACTATATAAAAATTAAGATAAAGTTGTTCAACAGGTAGTTAAATACACTTCATTTGCTAATCACATCACTGAAAGGTACTCCAAAGACTTGGAAACAATCCAGAACAACACTGCTTTATTTTTTAATGAATTAAACAAGGTGAACAGTATTCTTGACACACAGTTAATTATTCAATACAATAATTATTTAAGTTCCAAATTATTGGACATCCTTCAAACTATTGAAGGAATAATTTCTTTAGCTTTTTCTGAAATAACAAATCTCGAAATTATGTCTGATATAGAAATAATTGAAACCATCGACCATTTAAAATTAATTTGTAAAAAGACGTAGTTGCCTGAATCAGGTAAAATCCATATTTTTAAAATACTGGAATTTTCAAAGTTTAGAATTTTGTCAACAGAAGATTCAATTACATGTATATTGTATATACCCATCCTCAATCCTTCAATATTCCAATACAAAATAATTCACCCGATACCTGATCAGCAAAACAAGGTGCTAATACCGCCGTTCCAATATCATCTTCAAGGTGTAAGAAAAGAACTATGAAGTAATGAAAAGCGTAAAGTTATTGAAAAACAAATTGTGTGTTTTGAAAGAACAGAAATGAGTAAAGTGTTCCATAATTTATAAAAAAGATTGTATATACGCCGTAGTAAATAACAATAAGTTATATGCTCAATTAGACAACGGAAAAATTTTAGTATCAGTTAAACAAGATTTAGAAAAAACCTTAAAAGAAGCTGAAATGTTAAATACTGATTTAAAAATTAATCCTTTAGTGCATGTTACACATTTATCTATAACTACTATTGTAATTATTTTATTAGTCATGTTTTGTATTTTGATCTATGTATTTAGAAATAAGATACGTAACAGAATTAGGAAACAAAGAAGTGATTCCTTTAAAACAGATACCTTCGCAGAATGAGGACATTCTGTCTTAAGGGGAAAGGAGTTATATTCTCCATATTTTTGTATAATATATATCATTATATAAATAGCTAGTATAACATAACATTGTGTAAACAATAGTAGAACATCAAATATTAATTACTTCATCAATTTGTTATTATTGTAATTTATCAATTCTTAGAGATGTTAGTTATTTTAAGTAAATTAATGATTGTTATAAAAGACGCTGCATTGATAACAATTGTCAGAGTTCATATTAACTTATAGTTAGTAAGGTCTCAGTTTTTAATTGTAATAATTTATTTTTAAATAAATCTTATTTGCAATAAAAACATAATCATATATGTACATATATATATATATATATATATATATATATATATAATACATATAATTTGGCACTTGGGCTATATCTATGGCAGATTGGTCTGAAAATTGTTGTTTTTAGACAGACCAACCACAATATTTAATTGGATTTAGATTATTCGGATCATTGAATATGGAGTATTGGTTGCAGTAACTGTTTTTTGGTCACGATTGATTTATGTTGATGAAAGTAAAAGTTTCAGATTTGAATCGAGGCGCTAATCGTTGCGTTTGTTTCAATTTTGATATAAAATTTAATGGCTGTGTTTAAAATTAATAGACAATAATTACTTTCCATATTAGGTGATATCCAGTTATTTCAGAATTTTTTTGATAGTTATAAATATCAGTACAAGGTTTAATGAAATCTTTAATATCTAGAGCATTTTGTTTAACTGATGAACATTCGTGTGAAATGGACATTAAAAACATTACTTCTATTCTAATTCAAAATGGTTAACCTAAAGGAGAGGTAAGCAAAGTAATAAAAAGTCAAACGAGACAACATGAAGACCTTAACATCTCCAATAAAGAAACAGAAACTCCAATTATCTTACCATATATAAAAGGTGTAACAGATCGTATTTCCTGTAAGCCAATTCCGAAGAATTTCTAAATACCACGTTAGCCTTCCGCAAATAAAACGAAACTCTAACGACAAAATGTTTAGTGAATATCATGCAGTCTATGAAATACCTTGCAGTGACTGCAGTAGGAGCTATATCGGACAAACTGACCGAAAAATATCTGATAGAGCTCAAGATCACAAATTAGGCATAAACAAATTATTTTTGCAAAATAAATTAAAATGTTTCTGCTTCATTTTGGTAATACATTTTAAAATGAAGGAATTTTGTCTCTTAAATTTTTCTTCTAAAATCGACGGTTCCTAAGAAAATTTGAAAAATAGGTTTGTATTCTGCAACTAACTAATCAGTGCTTATTTGATGATTGCTTTAATTAATAATTAAATTAAAAATTTAAAAAAAAATTAAAATAAAACAATAATTTTATAATAATTGCTCAAAGTGGTCGCCATTCTCTTGAATGCATTCGCTCGACGTATTATAGACACTCGCGTTGATCGAAATATCCCTGCAATGTGCCTAATTTCCTCGAATACTTTAACAACGCGATTCCAGAAATCGTCTCGTCATTGCTGCAACTGAATAGACCTTTTCTTTAACAGCACCCCAAACAAAGAAATCTAAGGGATTGTTATCCGGTGATCTAGACGACAAGGCTACAGGAGTACCGTTACCTCGTCACATCCTCCGGTTAGGGAACTGCGCGTGTAGGTATTGCCGCACATGTAATCCAAAATTTGGAGGGGAAATATCGTGCATAAGGATTTTCTCAGCCCTGACATTTAGTGGCAGATCATCCGCAAGCTCCCACAAGTTGTACTGTAAATTCTTTAACAAATCTTGCTCAGACGCTTATGCTGAGTTTATGTTGAAAGCGACCTTCTTGAAGTTGTTGCAGAATACTAATTATTTTCAAAATTTTCTCAAAAACCATCGATTTTAGAAGAAAAACTTAAGAAAAAAAAATCCTTATTTTAAAATTATTAAAAGTTTTTGTTATGAACGAATAAGTTCAAAGTTAAATATGTAACTAAAAATTATTATTAATTTTATTAAATACATAAATAAAAAGTTTACCTCGAGTAGGATTTGAACCTACGACCTGTACTTTGCTAGAGTACCGCGCTAACCAACTGCGCCACCAAGGTTCAAGCCCCAATCGATGTAAATTTTGTCTTTATGTATCTAGAACTGATGTAAATTCTAAATATAATGAGATTGCAATCAAATTACTTATATTAATGGAATGTGAGCCTGCAATGTCGCAAGGATTCACACATACCAAAGCAACTTGACTAATATTAAGTTATTAAAAGTTTGTTATGAACGAATAAGTTCAAAGTTAAATATGTAATTAAAAATTATTATTAATTTTATTAAATATTAATTATAATATATAAATATATAAATTAATAATAATTTTTAATTACTTATTTTAAAATGTATCACCAAAATAAAGCAGGGCAATTTTAATTTATTTTGCAAAAATAATTCTTTTACGGGTTGAAAGTTGACGCCACTGCTAAACAGGTAGTTCTAGTCATGTGATATTTTTGAAATTTCCATCAAATATTGACTTGTATAAGATAGATCCTTCTTGAATAACACAGAAATGACCGATATGATATTAGTTTATGGTATTGTCAAGAAAATGGTCGAGAATCGATAGGAGTATACCAAGAAAGATTTCCAAACAGACGCGTTCCAAACCATCAAACATTTGCCGCTGTTCAAAGGCGTCTTCGAGGAATCGGTAGTTTTTCCACTGCTACGTTCGAGTATGGACGAAATCGTACAATTAGAACAGCAGAGGTTGAGGAAGAAACTATAGAACGAGTTGAAGAGGATCTGAGTCTGAGCATCAGACACATTGGTTTGGAACTTTTAAGGCTACGTTTTTTATTAATGAAAAGAGACAAACTGGGCCAAATTTTCGTAGAAAAATGTTATTCACCAATGAGTGCTGTTTTACAAGAAGGGGTATGAAAAATTTACATAATGAACACATTTATTCTGACGAAAACACGCATGCAATTAAGGTTGTGCATTATCAACGTGAATTTAAAATTAACGTGTGGGCAGTAATTATTGACAGTTTTATCACAGGTCCTATCATCTTACCACCTCGTTGAAATGATTTAAATTACCATATATATATATATATATATATATATATATATATATATATATATATATAGGGTGACACAGAAAAAATTGCCATGCATAATGGCACGCGACAGAGGAGACTAAAATAAGAAAAAAAGTTCCTATAAAATTAGGTCCACAACGCCTTCGTTTAAAAGATATAGGGTGTTGAAGTTCAATTATTTTTTTGTTTTCTTTAATATCTTTTTACAATGATATAATAAGCGGACGAAATTTTGTACACAGGGGATTTTTATCACGAGGAATTCAAATATGACCTTATTTCTTTTATTACTGATAGAGGGCGCCACATACAGGTTTCCATCTTGTTTGAATCGGTCCTAACTTTTTTGCCTTACACTCTATGTCTTTTCTCGTTCAGAAAGGTATACCTTATTGAAGTCGCTAGGACCAACGGTTTACGAGAAAAATGCCTCAGATGCGTGCAAATTATCCATAAGCGCCAAAGCAACTTAATTGCAAAACCGTAATTAGAAGTCACCAATATGGATTTTCTATTAATGTGCAGGTATCATTGACAATTACTTAATTGGTCCATTTCAATTGCCCAATCGATTGAAAGGTGAACTGCATCGAAATTTCTTGGAGAATGAACTAAATACGTTATTAGAGGATGCTGCATTGGCTATTATTGGTAGAATGCGTTACATGCATGATGGCGCGCCAGCTCACTTTTCTCGATTGGCAAGGAAATTTTTGGATAGGGGATTTTGAAATACGTGGATTGGTCGAGGGGGACCTGTACCCTGGCCATCTCGTAGTCACGACCTGTATCCCCTCGATTTTTCATTTTGAAGATTCATGAAAAATGATGTTTACACTGTAGAAATACATAATGAAGAAGAACTATGGATAAGAATTATGGAATCCGCAGATAGATTCCGTAATATTTCAAAGATGCCGTCAATCCTTACAATCAAGTACAAGGACAACAATTTGAACATCTTCTAAAAATTTAATGTTTTTTTTAATCACTGCCCTTCATTGTTGCTATTAAAATTTAATTGTTGAAGTGTTATGTCATTGTTTTTGCAAATAAGTTACTTTGGCGCTTTTGGATCATTTGCATGCATCGGATGCATCTTTTTCGTAAACCGTTGGTTCTAGCGACTTCAATAAGGCACACCTTTCTGAAGCAGAAAAGATGGGAAAATAATTTTTTCCAGTCGAAAATCACATACAGCGTAAGGCAAAAAAGTTAGGACCGATTCAAACAAGATGGAACCTGTTTGTGGCGCCCTCTATCAGTAATAAAAGAACTAAGGTCATATTTGAATTCTACGTGATAAAAAGCCCCTGTATACAAAATTTCGTCCGCTTATTACATCATTGCAAAGAGATATTAAAAAAAAACAAAAAAATGATTAAACTTCAACAACCTGTCTTTCAAACGAAGGCGTTGTGGACCTAAGTTCATAGGAACTTTTTTTATTATTTTAGTGTCGGCACTATGCATGGCAATTTTTTCTATGTCACCCTGTATATATATATATATATATATATATATATATATATATATATACCGGGTTAGGAAAAAGTACCGGTACGCTTAAATATCTACAAAATCGCGAAAGTTACGATTACAAAATTCGGGATTTGGGGGTTTCGGGGCGCGCGGAATTGTAAAATGATATCGGCACTGTTGCTAGATTTCCCAGTTTTGCGATACACGTAGTCGTTTTGTTATCTTAAATAGAATGCCCTATTTATTTTAGTTGCAGTCAATTGGGCGTCACAAAATTAGTAAGATCTCAAATTTTCAAATTTTTAGATCTACTAGTTGCTGATATATGACGACACCGTATTTTCAGTAAAAAGTACCGGAACGCTTGAATATTTGCAAAACCTCTAAAATTACGATTACAAAATACGGCATTTGGAGGTTCCTAGGTATGCGGAATTAGAAAATGGTATCGGCACTGTTGTCAGATTTCCCAGTTTTGCGCTACACGTAGTCATTTTGTTTTCTTAAATACAATGCTCTGTTTATTTTTATTGCAATCAGTTGGGCGTCTCAAAATTATTAAGATCTCAATAATTAGTCTTTTTGTTATCTTAAATGGAAGATCCCAAATTCTCAAAATTCTGTTTATACTATTAGATACTAGTGAGAAATATTATGGAATAGTTACTTATTTTAGAATGAGCATCCATTAAATTTATCGGAGATACCCGAAAATATGAATACCCTAGGAATAAGTAAGCACTGCTTCAATTGTTTTCAACACTCTAGCCGTCGCCATGTTAGAACAATGACAAATTAAACACATCATTGCCAGTTAAGCCGCTGAATATTGCAGCGATTACAAAATTATAATTTGATTATGGCTTTTATTCTATCAGAAACCCAACGTATTGATATTTTTATTTTTCGTGGACATGGAAATAAAACAAGCACGTATCAAGAAGTCTGCAACTTGTTTAATGATCGTTATCCTAAAAAAACCATTAAAAAGTCTACCGTATACTGAACTTGTCGACGTTACGAGGAAACAGGGCCCGTAAGCTGTTTACCTAAAATCGGACGCCCAAGAACTGCTACAAGTGATGAAAATAAATTAAACGTTTTATTACAAATAGAGGAAAATCCAAAAGTAAGCACCAGCCAGTTAGCTATAAATACCGAGATCGGTCAAAAATCTGTAAAGACTGTTTTGAAGGAAAATAAATTAAAGACGTACAAGATCCATTACACTCAAGAGCTTTTAGAGGATGATCCTGACCGCCGCAATGAATTCGCCGAAATCATGATGGAAAATATCAACCAAGATCCTTAGTTTGCGCACAAAATTGTATTCAGTGACGAAGCTACTTTTTGCTTGAACGGCCAAGTTAATAGGCACAATTGCCGAATTTGGTCTAGAGATAACCTCCATTGGATGCAAGAACTTCATACCCAATATCCTGAGAAGGTTAACGTCTGGGCGAGAATATTGGGAAACAATATTATCGGACCTTTTTTCATAGAAGGTATATTAACAGGGCGAAAGTATTTGGAGATCCTTAGATAACGTATAGTTCTTGCAATTCAACAAAACATAAATATAGGTGAAATCTGGTACCAACATGATGGTGCTCCGCCCCATTATTCAAGAAAAGCTATGCAATTTCTAAACAACCAATTCCCAGGAAGGCTGATTTGAAGACGTGGGGCATTAGAATGGCCACCTCGATCCCTTGATATGACTCCACTGGACTTCTTGTGGGGTCATTTGAAGAACCGTGTCTACAGAAATCGTCCAGAAAATTTGAACGAACTCTGCGAAACAATCCGCATCGAAATTGTGCTTATAACACCGGATATTTTGAGCAACAGATTGCGAGAATTTTATGATCGACTTGGATACTGTCTGGCAAATAATGGAGCCCACTTTGAGCATTTAATTAAAAGTTAGTTTCGTTAATTATTAATTCTATTGTTAATTAATTAATTACGTTATTGTTGTTTTAGTCCATTGGCTTTTAATCTCCTTCTTATCTTAGCATTATTGTTATTAGTTAAAGTGCAAGGGAAAGTGGCTAACTACAAGTAAAAAAATTTATTTATTTATTATTTCAATAAAAATAAATGGGACATTCCATTTAAGATAACAAAAAGACTATGTGTAGCGCAAGACTGGGAAATCTGGCAACAGTACCGATATCATTTCCCAATTCAGCATGCCTAGGAACCCCTAAATGCCGAATTTTGTAATCATAGCTTTAGCGGTTTTGCAGATATTTAAGCGTTTCGGTACTTGTTACTGAAAACACGGCGTTGTCTTATCTCGGTAACTAGTAGAGATAAAATTTTGAAAATTTGAGATCTTAATAAGTTTGAGACGCCCAATTGATTGCAATAAAAATAAATAGGGCATTCTATTTAAGAAAACTAGATGACTACGTGTAGCGCAAAATTAGGAAATCTGGCAACAGTACCTACCGATATCATTTTCCAATCCTGCACGCCCCGAAACCCCCAAATGCTGAATTTTGTAATCGTAACTTTAGTAATTTTGTAGATATTTAAGCGTTCCGGTTCTTTTTCCTAACCCTGTATATGCTATATATATATATATATATATATATATATATATATATATATATATATATATATATAGTATATATATATATATATATATATATATATATATATACATACATATTTACAATCTGAATTTGTTAATATCACACTACATGCAACCCTAATTGTAAGTTCTAAGGACCATTTATTGCGTTCATTCGAGAATAAATAGTACATTGGAAATTATTTAAACAGGATTTGGTAAACATTGGGTACCAATTGCATATACAAATTATGAATTACAGTTTCCATTAGAGAAGTACATTATGACAAAACGGCGCAGTACATGATATAAATCAATCTGGCCCAAATTATTATGGACAGCTATCTGCTGTAAATATAAAATATCTATATTTGACAAGGGTCTTACAATGTCATTTATGACAGTATACATTATAAAATATTTTGCTATATTTGCATTAAATTCTCGTTAAAAAATAAATTAACCACTTTCTGACTTTAACAAATTGATTTCCAATATAGGCTGCGTATTTGTACTTTAAACAATAAATTATAGGTGTCGCACACGGACCATTATTTTCTTTAGCATTCAATACACTTTCGCTAATGGAAACGAAAAGAAAAATATAAGAGCTTGAGAAGAATTTCGTTGGATTTTAAATTCCAGACTTAAAGAATATATATCACTCTCAGGTGTTTTGTACTCTCAGTGGAAGGAGTAATGTTGAAAAGTAATTTAGCAAACCGTATCTAACTTTCCATCATACAGTAATAGAGGCAAATGCCGTATAACATAGTTAATGAAATACCAGGCTTATATTGATAACCTTGGTATGACGGAATGATGTTTTATGAAATATTTATTTCAATATAAATCTTTGGTTACCGTGATATAATACCAAGCCCTTTTATATTAGATAAATTGAATATAAATACTAATCTTTTAAAAACAGTATTAGTTTGTATTGATTTTCGTTTATTACACCCTAAAATTTTATACTATATGCTATACTTTGTATAATTTTGTGCGCAACAACTTTCGCATCGAAAGCATAGCAATACGAATATGAAACAATGTTCACTAATACATTATGGTCTTAGTTTCGACTTTTCGTTGTTACATTAATGTTACACGCAATAATTTGTGATCCTCGTGCTTAAAGTACCTATAGCCACAATTTTTAACAGACGTGTTAAAGCTAACAAGATACGAGTATAGAAATCATGATGCCAGATAAACCTAACAAAAAATACATCAATTTCTTTATTGATTTTTAATAGCCCACTCCAATCGTAATTTTTTTATATTTTACATCTCAAGATAATGTTAATGTTATACTATAAAATAATCATAATAGGAATCTAGTAATCTTATTGTACGAACCTTTAATTTTATCACCCAGTTTAGTACCCGCACCTGTCGGGTACCTAAGCGTAATTATGTCAAAAGGAAGAAAAACGAAAGTGCACTTATTTCATTCCCTCCCCAAGGGGGGAGGGCGGGCTGCCCGAGCTTTCCCAGCTCCTTCAGCCACAATTATGGACGTCCAGCACACATACATACATTACGTATATATGCATGGTGGGACTAAGGGTATGTGTGGTCAGGATATGATCGGAAAGAACGGAGTTAGGTTTCTGAGGGAGAAAATACTACCCCAGCATTCGCCTAAGTAGCCGCACATGGTGTGCATATATGTCTAAAGAGAAAAGGTACTTCAATGTCCTTTGAAAATCTGCTTTTTAGTTCAATAACAATCGTTTTTTATCTGTCGCTTTTGAGCAATAAAATAAAATAGTTCTTATTACATGGTCCGCAACGGAATCATTACAAAATGACCCAAAAATTTTTATTTTCATGTGTTTTTGGAAATGTACTTATTGCTTCTAACACAAACAATAAATAGAAACATATATTTTTGAAAAAAATGGAATCAAGCTGTTTGCAGACCTAGTACTGTTCATAAATTGGAATGTTCTGAAAATAAAGGTGCTCGCTACAAAACAGGGTACATAGCTTTGCTCTTCTGAACAGAAATTGATGAACCAAAAAATCTAAGCACAGTTTATATATATATATATATATATATATATGTGTGTGTGTGTGTGTGTGTGTGTGTGTGTGTGTGTGTGTGTGTGTGTGTGTGTGTGTGTGTGTGTGTGTGTGTGTGTGTGTGTGTGTGTATGTGTGTGTGTGTGTACGTGAGTGCGTGTATGTGTGTATATAAAGGCATAATAACTGAGCTACCGAGAGATTAGAATTGTATTCAAATCAAGCTTTATACGTATTTACACGTCAATTAGTTGTTGAGTTAATTTCTCATAGATACAGTTACTATTTATGGATATGTTGTACGTTTATCTACAGCGTCGATTTTATGTGATTGACAAGGTTGCTAGTTGCATTTACAGGTTTAAATATAGAGTGTAAAACATCACACAATCTTCCAATCTACAAAGTTAAAATTAAACAAAATCAAGTAATTTTAATAAATATTTTTTTTTGATAATTGTCCAACCTCTCTTTTAATACGTTCAGTACGTAATATTGTAAAAACAAAAACAAAATTCTGTCAAATAGACGTTTAAAATTTAATGTCAGGCATTGCTTAATACACATGTAGATGCTAATTTTAAAAAAATTCCAAAAGCTGACGGCTTCCATCAGAACATCGATAATACAGTAAAAAAATTGTCATATTTATTTAGTTTTTAGACTTATTTCGATTTGTATTAGGGCAGCTCATAAATAAATAAGGAATATGTCTAAATAATTTCTTATAGAATTAATCGTTAAACAGCCGTAATTTCAAAAGACATTGATTCTGCTAGTCATTGAAGATAGACGTGTTACATATCAAGAGATTCAGGCAACTGATGAATCTTGCATCAATAATTGGGTCTCATAAAGTTGATTTCCTTTTAGAACTCTCTACTCCACGCTAAAGAAACAAACAGCGTTCGTGGTGATTAGTGCCGTAGACCCGTATGATGCTTTAACGGAGATATAAACAATATCAGATCCACAGATATAAGCGAAGAACGATCAGTGGGGTTGGTTTTTAACTTCACAAAGGAATAGGCGCGAATTTTGTGCCTAATTCTGGACAAGTCCTCTTCCGCTGATAGTGCAGATTGATACAGCACTGATTCCTTACCGCAGTTAATCTCTGAACCCATGACAGAATGTGTAGATTTTAAATCACCACATTATTGTGCTCACCTACTACTTACTTGTTCCACTGTTTTATTAACCGGTTTGAACGAATTAAAAACTGCATAGGATTTAATATAAAATACTTCAAATTCGAATTATTTGAATTAAACTGCTCAGTTCAATTCGAAAAACGCAAATCCGAATAAAATCATGACACGATAAATAAATGATCTTGCTCATCCATATATATATATATATATATATATATATATATATATATATATATATATATATATATATATATACTCTGCGGTCAAACGTTTTGGCGGAAAATTTGTATGTCAACGTCAAAAGCTAAAATAAAAATTGCAATGCCATCCTCATATTACAATTCTTAGAAGTCTAAAAATAGAGTGGTCAAGGTCAAAGATTATTAACCTGTAGGGGTATCGTACGACATTTCTTAGTTTACAATAAAAGGCTTTCTTTGCGTGTGCATGATTCAGTAAACTCTTTACAGGCAAACATGACGAAAGTAATACATGAAGCAGCTACCCTTATGTAAAAGCTATCACCTGTAGGTGATAAAAATATTTTTTAAGCAGCCTTTTCAAATAAAAAAATCAGTTTTTCTCGAAAACGGGCCAGAATTTACCAAAAATAAATTAAAATCCCCCATCTCCCCCTGTCGACTTTTCAACGTATCTAACACATATATCAAATTGGGGCAGCTACCCCAATGTGATTTAAGGCTGTACATAATCAATAAATATTTAAGAAAAATACTGATGTAAAATAAATTCCTTTATTTATTTCGGAAATATTTGTAAAATGTTGTTCATCTAAAAAATTCTAACGTTTTCTTAATTAAAGAAAGCCTTGCTTAACTGAGAAATATTACAGATCACTATTCGATATAAAACGTACATTTTTAATATTTTCATTTTTCAGATTAATTGAGGATCAATACAAATTGTGATATAGTATAACAAAAGTTTAACATATTTGTAAAGTATTTGTAATATGTTTCTTTTTATAAAATAGATTCTTTAGATTTTTTCATGAAATAAAGTAATACTAACTCTCACAATGCTTCTTTGGACATTTCACATTTATATACGCAATTACAACCCATTTTAAATGGATTGTAGTCGTAATGAGTAAAAAGCATGCAATTGCAAAATGCATTACCCATATAGTATTATCAGTATTATTTGTAATATTATATTTAACTTGAAATACAAGTATTGTACTAGAATGGAATGTATAATTGCTATTATTGTTGTGTAAACGATAGACGTGTACTTGAACTATATAAGCATGTTTAAAGGTGTATGATGTATGTGCATATATATGGAAAGAGATAAAAGACGACTCGATGTGGACTTACTTTTCCTCAGGGTGCAGGGAGGGTTACGGGGGGAGGGCATAAATAAAGTCCTATAAAAGATGCGCTCCTGAAAATTTAAAATTTGCACCTAATTCTCAGAGAAAAAAAATTTTTTTTTCAACCCAGTTGCGTTTTATAAGTGGGATTTTATCAATTTCATGTATAAATTTATCAAAATATGAAAAAATGTCTCTTAAATTAACCAATTCCAGTTTGAAACAACAAAGAGCACTTAAAACACAACCTTTCATACTTACCATTTCATGTATAAATGTATCGAAATGCTCTTT
>JARFJB010000902.1:6317500-6335000 GCA_036346205.1 Vesta saturnalis | reverse complement strand
TGGACATACTTCTCCACACCTATTCGCTCGTATACTTAGTGATTTCATATCAACAACAGATGAGGTGTACGTTAAAGGACGAGAGAAAGCGTATTATGTTCAAACATTTTTAAAACAACGTATTACGGTGTTTGAGGAACAACCTACTTTACCCAAACTTAATCCATGCTGTTTTTTTCATAAACAAAACACTTGTTACTGCGCTTTGGCTCATGTATATCATTTATATGAAAATATTGTAATGAAATTTTTGAAATTCACTATCCAAGGTGTGCCATGGAAATGGAGGCTCGAATACATAATGAGCAATTTGCTCTCCATTATATATCGCTAGTTCCTTAGGTGTAAATATATTTCTTGTTGTTTTGAATCCTTGCACATCAATTATAACAATCATTACATTTCTATATTTGTCTGGTTGTCTTGGTTAGCGCGTTGTATATGCGCTAATGCAATCGTGCAGTATTTCAACATGCTACATTTAAACAAATAGAACTTATTTTCTGGTTAGGTTTACACACACTATTACAATAGTAAATACGTAAGCGATTTTACTGTGCAAAAACAGTGCTTTCACATATATACTTTTTAGAAAAACATGATGTCGAAGCGAATGATATGTGATTATAAAATTTCAACTTACATAGAAGGGTAGACTACACGAGGATACCCAAGCAACACCGAGCATGAACAAAGTCCGACAATACTCACAAAGCCAGTTACATGTGTCATTGGTTAAGAATGCTTATTTTTCTATTCCTAAGAACCTTGAAGAGTCTAACATAGGAACTATAATATGACATCTTCTCCATACCTTGTCAATAAAATTTAACCTTGAAAATTGGCTTGTATGAATTGTAATATGATACCAATAAATTTTAACCTTGAAGAGCTTATTCGATATAAACGAACCTGCAGACAGCATATTATACGCTACATTTTTTTAATCTCATCAATAGCAACTCTCTTCATTATGATATAACTACTCTTCATTTAATTAAAAATACAAGACATTTTTTTTGCAATAAAAAATATATAATTTATTTCCAAACAATTTAGTTTAAACTTTTCAATGCGATCTTCTTTTTTGAAGTATTAAAAAAATCGTACGGAAGTATGCACTTAAAGTTCTGAGTTTCAATGATAATATGTTTACCATACCTTGTGTCGATAGTATTCATATCAATCACCTTATATTTTGCACCCACCTCCAAGTATTTTACGTTCGTGAAGGATTTACAGAAAGTGCTACTGTTCAATGCAGATAGATCGATCTTTACTGATTCGAGAACGATTTTTAATTTTGAGTTGACACCGGAACTGTCCTTCTATATATATTACTGCATCACGAATTTTTTTATGGTGGAGGGGAGAGTGTGCTTTGAGAATTTCATCAGTAAGCTAATCTGCATCTGATGCTACCATCAGGAGATGCTGTCCATTTTTGTATATCGCTCAAGGAACGATATTGTTGCTTGCATTATAGCGACTTTACTTGATCGCAATTGTAATAGGACTAAACACTGCTGAAGAAATGATTCTTCTGTAATTTACATATGGTGAGGTTGTAGTATGACCTTGGTCTACTTTTAGCATGGACAACAGCAACCTTTCATTCTTTTTGTTTCCATAAACTGATTCTATTTTTATATCTCTAAGAAACGTGATATGATACCACTGCGGGCTTATAATAATCTTTCAGATTTCTAAGAATTGTAATATACCATTTGACCTTGGTTTAATTTTTAGCATGTACAACAACAAGAACCTGCCATTCTTCTTGTGTCCATACACTGATTCTATGTTTATATTTCTAAGAAATGTAATATGATACACCTGCAGGTTACTAAGTACTCTTTAACCTTGAAAACTCTATATTTAGATTTCTAAGAATTGTAATATGATGGCCTAGCAATTAATATTTTTAGTTTTAAATTTTTATCTAAACGCGTCCTTGTTTTGAGTGCCACTTACATGTTTAAACTTGTTAAATACTCACCTTGTCCTACTTTTAGTTTAGAAAACTATTTCACCCTCACACCATTTAGTCAACCTAAGTACCATTTGATCTTGGTCTACATTTTAGCATACATACATACATACATACATAACAACCTATCATTCTTCATGTTTCCATGAACTGATTCTATTTTTAGATTTCTAAGAAACTTAGTATGATATATCTGAAGGTCTTTACTCTTTGACCTTGAAAACCCTATTTTTAGATTTGTAATAATTGTAATATGATTATGATGATAATGAGCTTGCAATTTTTATTTTTAGCTTTAAATTTAGATTTTTTCGTTTAATTTAATTTATTTTTGGCAAATTATGGCCCGTTTTCGAGAAAAATTGATTTTCTTTGTTTGCAAAGGTTGAACTTAGAAAAATCTGCTTAAAAATATTTCTATCACCTACTAGGGTGTATCTTTTACATTAGGGGTACCTGCCCCAATTTGATATATGTATTAGATACGTTGAAAAGCCGACAGGGGGAGAAAATTGATTTTTTTGAAAAGGCTGAACTTAGAAATATGGAGGTAAAAATTTATCGTTAATACTGGTACCTTGCTCAGCGCGAAGAGCAGGACCCATCACCAACCCTACAGGCTTTTTAAGAAAGAAAGTATTGCCTGGTTACGTAAAATTTACAACGACAATGTTAATAGTGAGGGGATGGTAATGGAGCGAATCGAAGGACTTACCGAAGAACTGACTGAGTCAAATCGGGAGTTAGAATGTATGCGTCGTAATATTAAAAACAAGGAAAGCATTTTGTGTAAGTTGGAGGGGATTGATGTGTGATGGGTGTGATCTGTATGTAAGTTAGTAATTAGGTTTTCTTTTCATTAGTAGTAATTTTTTTAGAATGTAATTTATTTTTTTTTTCGGTAGTAATTTAGGATGTAATAATAATAATAATAATAATTTTTGTTAGATATGTATGTATGTATAAAATATCCCTAAGTGTTAATACTAGTTAATAAAATCGGGGTATAAAAACATTCACCAACACCACCACCAGCACTACTGCAGCCATTTTTACTACAATATGGAGGGAAAAGCTTGGAATTAATCACACCAAGGGGTTCACCACCACAACCACCCATAACTCAAGACCCTCCCTCCAAACGCAGGATCCCACAAACCTGCATGAATTTAAAATCAAAAGTGTTACGTGGTTGGAGGACATTTTGTGAACATACGTAGTCTCTGAAAGTGTCAAAAGTGCAACGTTTAACCAGTGAGTTAGCTGAAGCTAATAAAAATGTGGAAATTGTTCGATAGATGTAGTTTTCTTATTGTTTAAAGTAGTATTTAGTTTCTGTTTTTGTAGGGAACTTAAGTGTAATTATAATTATTTTTTTTTACATATTATACATTTACGTATTATAATAAATATATAAATGTGTAATTGTTTTATTTCTTATTAAATATCTCTATCACATATATAAAGAAAGGAACAGGAAACGAGTGTGAAACTATTTAACAGTTGTTTTATTTAAAGGTTAAAAAGTGAAATCAAGTAAGTTAAGGAGATTGAAAATTGTTATTAATTTTGTTAAGTACTTAAATAAAGTAACTTAAATAAAAAGTTTACCGAGCAGTCGTAATAGTTGTATTTAATAAAATTAATAATAATTTTCAATTACATATTTACTTTTGAACTTATTCGTTCATAACAAAACTTATAATAAGTTAAGAATATAATTGAGTCCTTAAGTAAGTGTTGAATACAAAATGTTAATTTCAAATAATTTCATAATTATATGAAATGATAACTTAAAAATACACTGAGAAGGTTATTGTAAAATATCAAGCAAAAGTGTGAAAATATAATACAGTTAAAAGAGAAAAAAAAGCTTTGGGTTAACAAAAGTCAAAACAGTTCCCAAACGCATGTAAGCCTGAAAACTTTACGCCATGTATTCATGTATTTATGCAATACAAATGACACAAATGCATTCATACATTTGCAAATCCCGTTTTGAAATTGTAGTGTGAATTGGTGACTAAGATAAATATAAGAATATTCGCATTCACACCTGCATAAAATGCTTTCAAAGCAAAATAACTGCGTTCATTATCCTTTAATTCTTGAAGCAGTAATATCCACGCTTCATCGAAAATTGTAAATTTGGAGTCGTAATCAAAATAAATTAAAAAACAAGTCATGTTTTAAGTAGTGTTTGTTGTTACAAAATTGAATTGGTTAATTTAAAGAGCATTTCGATACATTTATACATGAAATGGATAAATTGCATGCATATGTTTCTTCTGAGCTTACGTAAGTATAAAAGGTTGTGTTTTAAGTGCTCTTTGTTGTTTCAAACTGGAATTGGTTAATTTAAGAGTCATTTTTTCATATTTTGATAAATGTATACATGAAATTGATAAATTTCCACTTATGAAACGCAACTGCGTTGAAAAAAAATTTTTTTCTCTGGGAATTAGGTGCAAATTTAAAATTTTCAGGAGCGCATCTTTTGTAGTACTTTATTTATGCCCTCCCTCGCAACCCCCCCTGCACCCTGAGGAAAAGTAAGTCCACATCGAGTCATCTTTTATCTCTTTCCATAGATATGCACATACATCTTTACTTACATCACACACCTTTAAACATACTTTTGTAGTTCAAGTACACGTCTATCGTTTACACAACAATAATAGCAATTATACATTCCATTCTAGTACAATACTTGTATTTCAAGTTAAATATAATATTACAAATAATACTGATAATACTATATGGGTAATGCATTTTGCAATTGCATGCTTTTTACTCATTACAAGTACAATCCATTTAAAATGGGTTGTAATTGCGTATATAAATGTGAAATGTCGAAAGATGCATTGTGAGAGTTAGTATCACTTTATTTCATGAAAAAATCGTTAGAATCTATTTTAGAAAAAAAACATTACAAATACAAATATGTTAAACTTTTGTTGTACTATATCGCAATTTGTATTGATGCTCAATTAATTTGGAAAACATTAAAAATGTACGTTTTATATCGAATAGTGATCTATAATATTTCGCAGTTAAGGAGGGCTTTCTTTAATTAAGAAAACGTTAGAATTTTTTAGATGAACAACATATTACAAATATTTCCGAAATAAATAAAGGATTTTATTTTACATCAGTATTTATCTTAAATATTTATTGATTTTGTACAGTCTTAAATTTTAATATAAATGTGAATATAAATTTATGCAGAATATCACGAAAGTATTGTTAGTTGCATAACATTTAAACTCATTTAAACACTACAACATATTAATACCGAATATGTTTAAATGTCTTTTTATTTTCAAGCTCCAAGCTGCCTCATTCTTCTATTTATTTCATGCACCCCTAAATCTACTTTTAAATCTTTAATTTTTGTATCCGCACCTCCAACCTCTTCTTTCGCTCAACAATAGTTAATACTCGTTCTTTGTAAAATGTCAAAAGATACATTATGAGGGTTAGTATTACTTTATTTCATAAAAAAATCGTTAGAATCTATTTTAGAAAAAAAAAACATATTACAAATACTTTACAAATATATTAAACTTTTGTTATACTATAATCACAATATATATATATATATATATATATATATATATTGACGCTCAATTAATTTGGAAAATATTAAAAATGTACGTTTTATGTCGAATAGTGATCTGAAATATTTCGCAGTTAAGGTAGGCTCTCTTTAATTAAGAAAACGTTGGAATTTTTTAGATGAACAACATATTACAAATATTTCCGAAATAAATAAAGGATTTTCTTTTACATCAGTATTTATTGATTATGTACAGTCTTAAATTACATTGGGGTAGCTGCCCCAATTTGGTATATGTGTTAGATACGTTGAAAAGTCGACAGAGGGAGATGGGGTTCTTTTTAATCTATTTTTGGCAAATTCTGGATCATTTTCGAGAAAAATTGCTTTTTTTGTTTAAAAAGGCTGAACTTACACCTACAGGGGGTAGCTTTTACGTTGGGGTAACTGCCCCAATTTGATATATGTGTTAGATACGTTAAAAAGTCGACAGGCGGAGATGGGGAGGTTTTTTTAATTTACTTTTTGCAAATTCTGGCCCGTTTTCGAGAAAAATTGATTTTTTTGTTTGAAAAGGCTGAATATAAAAAAATCTGGTTAAAAAATATCACTAGTGGTAGCTTTTGCATTAGGGGTATCTGCTTCATGCATTACTTTCGTCATGTTTGCCTATAAAAGGTTTACTGAATCATGCACACGCAAAGAAAACCTTTTAATTATAAACTGAGGAATGTCGTACGGCACCCTTGGTCAGTAATCTTTGACCTTGACCACTCTACTTTTAGACTTCTAAGAATTGTTATATGATGATGACATTGCAATTTCTATTTTTCGTTTTTGACCTTGACATAAAAATTTCCCGCCAAAACGTTTGACCGCAGAGTGACCTTGTAATATGATGAGAATGCTGACATTGCAATTTCTATTTTTAGAGAGCTCCTAAAATTTTAATTTCCCGCCATTTCTCACACTAGAAGGCGAGTGACCTTGAATTGGTCCAGAACCGGCCCTTAATCACTACTACGGTTAGAGTATATCTGGAAGACAAAAATAAATATAAAACAGGAAAATTAGGTTAAATAAATATTTGTAGTCTTTACTTTTGGGTCGAAATTTAATATCCAAATTTTGTGACAGTAAACATTTATCGGAACCTAAACCTTATTTTAGTTTTACACACAAAAACTCTCAGGATGCTTAGAACGCATATGAAAGCTTGTATGTGACCACTCTTTTCTTCGTACGACTTGTTGCGACTTTATCCAGTGTGTTTTGGGGATGTTTAACTTCCCTGTTGGTGAAGTTGTGGCTCACACGGAAGAAAAAGTCCAAAAATGTTTCACGCGACTCGGGTTTAGTCAAGTTGTGCAGTGCTTATATTTAATATCCATTTTTAAGATAGGATTTAATTAAACAGCCATAACTGACGAAATTTTACTGTCATAGGTAAAATAATCTCGTATCAAGGTGAAATAGATAATTATTTGTCCCAATCAATCTGCGAAGTTGTAACTGAAATAGACGTAACAGTACATAAGCAGTCGCTTCGTATGAGCGTATAAAGCGAAAGTTGATGTGTCTTAACACAAGTCTCAGAGAAGGATTAACACAAATGAGGAAATTAATGTAAACAATGTTACGTACGTTACTGCTTTGTTACTGCATATTGTAGTTCATCAGTCAGTGAGTATCTTGATTGCGCACTTTTACATATAAGCAGTATAACAATCAAATCCAAATATTAAATTCTAAGAGTATAAAATCACATATATTTTATGCTGATCTAGTCCCAGTCAGTCAGCTTTCATAACTAACTACCTCTTGCCCAAACAAAAAATTAGTAAAGCGAATAGTAGGCTACTAAAAATACCATAAAAATGTTTAGGTTTAATACGTTTATTATATCTTAGCTCTACATGTATATTTAGGAGATTTATTTGTAGAAGAATTTAGCTAAATATGTTCTTATGAGGTCCTTACGTATGTTAGCAGTTCAGGGGTTTCAGGACGATTAAAACTTCGTATTTCAGCCTTAGAGCAATTGGACCAAAATCAGATTTACACCTCGACCTCTACATACTTCGTTATATACCGCTATAACGTAATAATGATCAATACTCGCGGTAACAAATTGTTCGAAACCTGCTTTTTAGTGATGAACTTGATTTATAATTAATAGGTATAGATTGTTAATAGTTTTAATAGCACTATATCAACTCAGTTCACACAAAACCGTTTAATTAACTTAAATCTTCATATGATAACGTTGATTAAATAACTCCTAATTAATTTAAAAACTAATAAACAGGCAATTAGTAATATGAAAGATGTTGTTATAACTAATTTATGAATTTTTGCTATAGTTAGCTCCGCTTACTCACAAGTATAAGTATTCAAATTTATTTCGGAAATTAAATTTTAGAGCTATATTAAACCTAATTACACTTTACATTCCTTTTTAGCCTAACATTAAATATTTCGTAATTTATATGAGAGATTTCAAGATATCGCGTGTAGAAATCTTATGCTTACTTTACATCAACTCTCAGTAATAATACTTACATACAAACCTAGAATTGGGGTGTAGTTCATCTAATTAAATTTGGAACAATTAAAACATCCTCACATTCTAGGGTGTCATGGTTGTCAGTTTCTGGCCTCGCTTTCAACAGTTAACACATCCAATCTAAATATTTACAATTGAATGGTAAATATACGGATTTAGGTTTTTACGGTCGTAAATTTTTAGAAGCAATTTGTCTTTAAAAAACGATTTAATGGTCGAAATTTAAATGAGATTTATATTCACATTTTTCATTGAAATTGTGCACTTATGAAGAAATACTAGACTATTTTAATTATAGGATATGGCCGAGCTTTTCTTATCTAAATGGAAGTAGAAACTTCTTTTGGTAATTTATAACGACTTTTATTTGCCTGTTATTGATATTGAAATAGTATAATTTATATTTCATTGAGTTATGTTAGGAAAATCATGATTTGTTGCCGATTGTAATGTAAATGTATTTTGAAATACACAACTTTGAATGCCTTGTCATACTAAGTTAAATAAATTGCGATTTGTGGGTTTTACGACGAATGTGCGGTATTTAAAATAAAAGCTTTGCTACAATATTTTGATTTATCACATACAACAGTATTGTATAAAGTAACCTTAACCCTTTGAATGACACAGACGTAATGTACATGAGTATTTGAGCCCATTAAGTTTTCTTTAAGTAGTCCATGAATTGTAACACTTGTTACGCTCCAGACGTAGTTCACGCAATGACTAATACTGCAACCGATAGTATTTGAATTTGCAATAAGAATACTTGAACGCCGAACGGCTTTCTTTATTTTCACACTTAATCTATGAGATATAAAAAGGTCCAGGTTACTCTTATGCCGGCAACTTAACTTACTAATTAAAATGAGAAACAATTCTAATTGAATGCAAAATATTGTAGGATATTCGTGAAAGTAGCATTGAAAATTTAAATCGGTGTTTAAAACTCATTATGTCTGTATGATATATTAATATCAGTTAGTCAAACGGAACGTATTTAAAGGTCATGCAAAATAAGAAAACGTTTTATGAGTATCAGTTTTTGTCACCTAAGAGTCGGGATGTCACACACTGAATCTGATGTCAATTCTTATAAATTTTATAATCTGTTGCTTTTAAGTTTTGAAGCCAAATTCATTCATTTCCCGATCTTGCAACTTTAAAGAGATAGTTAATCTGCTTTTGATGTTACTGAAAACCTACGATGACTTGTATTTAAGCGCAAGTTTTGCCACACTTCATTCTTTACAACAAATATCGTAAAGTAGTTACACGATGGTTTTCAGTTCGGGATAAATGTATACAGTTATGTAGAAATATTTTTTTAATTGAAAAAAAACAGTATGTTTCAGTTATTCAGTCAGCAGCAGATCTAATAAAAATGCAGCAGTGATCATCAAAAAAAATTAAAGTTTGATTCTAGAACAGTTGACGTGCAGTTAAGTTCAATATATTAAGGACAGAAAAAGGAAAGGGAAATTTTAACCCCTTTATAATACAATTAAGTAAAAAATTGAATATGTATACAAATTATAGAGCAACTCATTGCTATGATTTCTTTACAAAATAGTGAGAGTTTGATATAGAAGTTATACCTTTTAAAGCACGTCTCAAAGTACAGACAGGAATCGCAAAACTGGTAATTAGTAAGAATTGTTTTAGGTGTACGGGTATCTACAAACTACTGAAATATTTAAATTCCATGTTGATTGTTTAGTATGATTAACGTGAAAGTGTCCTCTTAATAGTGAAGATTTAACAAACAACAGTTTGAGGGAACTTTAGAGTGTAGTGATTTTTGTTTGTGATACAATCAACTTTTACTTTTCCAATTTTAAACTGCAGTGGAGTGATTATCCAATGAATAAAGGATATCAAATTTAGTTATAGGAGAGATCTAATTTTTGAATTGCTATTTTCTTTAGTGAAATACAAAAACCCTTAATTGATTGGTTTACACATTTCACGTAGCTCGTATATTTTAGCGGGGGTTATTAGTTATAAGCAAAAGCGGCTATATACTCGTATTCGGTCATCCATTGGTGGCGTATACAATTGATAAGTTTTGACAATTGGTCAGCTGCAATCTACTCTATGAGGATATGATTCTACGTCTTGGATCACCGTTTTAGTTCCATATACTCTTACCTACAATTAACGTTTACTAGTTTTTTATGTCATGCTATGATGGCATTCTTAGGTTAGGTTAAAGTTATAGTCAGCGGATGTACCTAGTCCGAAACAAGTGGGTGTGATGAGTCGTAACAAAATTGATATCTCGTCTAGCTAACGCCTCACTGAATTGATTCTAATTCAAATTCATTTGTTTCACACTCTCCAATTGGACTGAGTTGTACTACGCCACAAAGTTTAAGATAACAGTCATCAGTAACATAAACCCCAAAATGGGTACATACTTAGCTAATTACTTATTTTCTTTTTTCGAATGCGCATTGAAGGGTTTCGCGAATACCTTGCTCTTATCAGCTTGCTTTGTGACTTTTTGTTACGGTAGTACTGTTTCTGAACTTATTTTGCCAAAAGTTTTATAGGTGCCTTAAAAAATGAGACAGTTTTCAATCGCTTTGACCGTATTATATTTAATATTTCAACGCGAAATGCTTATACGAGATTTATTTAAAAAAAAAATGGGTATTAGTAAAAGTTGCAAAATTCAATCTTATGTACTTTGAGTTGGAAACAAGCCCTATTGATGTTACAAATACATTACTTGATTGAGTACATTTTCAGCCAATCAACTAATAGTTTTGAATAGAACTTTAAATATTTTCATTAAAATTTAAAATTTAGAAATTTATGGTACGTACACATTCAAAGTAATTGCAATAAATTTGCATGAATTTTTTTTCATTTACAAAATTACTTTGTTACATTCGTTACTTATGCTGCAACATTAGTCAGTTTTAAAAATTATTATTAATTTTATTAAGTACATAAATAAAAAGTTTACCTCGAGTAGGATTTGGACCTACATCTGCTTTGCTAGAGTAGCGCTCTAACCAACTGTGCTATCGAGATACAAGCCTCAATCGATGTAAACTTTATCTTTATGCATGTAGAACTGATGTAATCCATCGACTTCTGTCGGTTTTATTCCTTACTAGATAAAGTAATTATTTCCAGTTAACTGTTTATATGCTCTAAGTGGTTTTGTCAAGGATAATATATTACAAGATGAGCCATGTGGTCCGCCTTTCTCTATAAAACGATATAGACTAATACATTTGCTCTAGGAACAAAACTAATCATTTTCATTTATCTGTTATATTTTAGAGGTTTTAAGTTAACTTCTGATTTCGAAACACGGCAGATGTATTTGTCATCGAACTGACTTTTATGTATAATGTAATTTCACCTCAGTGAGGTAAGGTTTATCTTAATGCTTTTACTTTTGTTATATTTATGTATTTGCAAAGGCAGTTATCGTTGGGTAGATAAGTGTAAATACAAACACAACCTACCTTTGCCGACTATTTATTTGCTTTCCTGAAATTGTATATGTTCTAGAATTGGTACAACGCCAATACATCATCAAGTTATATCTAGCGATACCATTTTGGATATCCTTTGAGATTTATAATCAAGAATATGAAACAGCATTCGCAGGACCAAAGCTTTTTGGAAACTTATTTTTATGTTTTTGTGGCTACTTTTACTGATTCGAACGTAATAAAGCTAAGTCTCTACGTTAATGTACAGATAAATCTTAGTCTAATGGTGTAAAATTTAATTTGTAAATAAGCATTTATTAATTAGCTTATTAGAAACATTTGGCTAGTTGTTACACAGTGCATTGTACCATTGACTTTTGTGCCAAAACTCTACTTTTTGAATATTGTGATACTATGTATACATGCATTGAGAGTGGCCTATGCAATAGAATGTATTTTTTGTACAATAAGGTAGAACCTGTTACAGCGGACTCTGCTTTCGTCATCAGGTTTCGTCCTGAGAAGGACTGTTTTCGCACTTGAGCCGAATTCATATGTTACATATAATTTTCTTCCCAAGGACTTGGCTACTCTCAGATTCGAACTTGGTACCTTTCACTTTCTAATCTGACACCTTTACCGCTGGCCACTGAGTAATCCAATATATGTTTTTTAGAACCTATGTATACATTAAACTTTTTCGTGGTTGTGCAGAAGTTTATTGCGCATGTTGCGCCGTAACCTCTTGCGCAGGTGTACTGCGCTTAAACTTTTCGCGCATTATTGGAATCCATATGAGTTTCATTTCTACACTAGCTTGTATATATGGTATTATCGCTGTACATTTAGGTTCCTCTTTTTCGATAACCCTTTCCCTGTTTAGTTTAGGTGTTAGATCGGGGTAGCCATTTTCTGAGTGGTCTGGCGATATTTTCTTTTTCTCTGTTCAAGTCCTCTTGTTTTGAGCATATTGCTTTTGCTCTATCGTACAAGCATTTTACCACGCCTAACTTCACGTTTTTGTGGTGATTGGAGTTGTAGTGTAGGTACCTCCCCGTGTGGGTAGGTTTCCTGTATACACTTGTAGCGAAAGTGTTGTCATTCCTGTGTACAAGTACATCCAGGAATTGCAGTTTTTGTTCCGACTCCAATTCTTTTGTGAATTTGATGGAGGGTGCACGGCTATTTAGATAATCTCGGAATTCATCTAGCTTATGCTTGCCGTGTTTCCAAACTACGAAGGTATCGTCCACGTATATAAGCCACACCCTTGGTTTCTCTGTGAATTCGAATATTATATATAGCTCACTAGGTGATGGTGGGGAACCCATCGCCATCCCAAACTACCGTTGGTAGAATATGTCTTCTACCTGGAAATATGCAGTTCTAATGCATATGTCAGAAGTTCCATTATTGTGTTTACCGAGACTTGCATGCATTCGTCTAACGTTTCATCCTTTTCCAGCTTATCCCTTATGATAGCTAAAAAAGGATGAAATCGACCAGGACGATCAGGGGAATACTAACCAAAACCAAACCGTGCAATGAAGATCAGAATTCCAAGAATTGTGTATACAACCTACCATGCGGATGCGGCAGAGCATACATAGGAGAGAGCAGTAGACCACTCAAAGTGAGAACGCAGGAACATAGGAACAACGTCCGCAAGGGCGAAACAGAAAGGTCAAGAATCGCCGAACCCGCCTGGAACGAAGACCACCGCATCCAATGGGATAACATACAGATGGTGTCAAAGGACGAGAACACAACTCAAAGAAGACACATACATCGCACTAGCAGAAAATCCAATAAGCCAAGCTAGTGTAGAAATGAAACCCATATGGATTCCAATAATGCGCGAAGAGCTTAAGCGCAATACACCTGCGCAAGAGATTACAGCGCAACATGCGCAATAAACTTCTGCGCAACCACGAAAAGTTTTATATATACACACACACACACACACACACAGATATATATATATATATATATATATATATATATATATATATATATTGGATTACTCAGTGGCTCAGTGGTAAAGGTGTCAGACTAGTAAGTGAAAGGTACCAATTTCGAATCTGAGTAGTCAAGTGCTTGGGAAAAAATTATATATAACATATGAATTCGACTCAAGTGCGAAAACAGTACTTCTCAGGACTAAGCCTGATGACGAAATCAGAGTCCGCTTCCCAAACGTCGCGCTCAAAAAGCATCAACTGTGGAAATAGGCCGATCAACTCCACTAATTAATCGGTTTGGTAATATTTAGTTAGCTTTGGATTATCCTTATCCAATCATATATTTTTAATCTAGTTTAATGTTACACTTGGTATATTAAGTAATCATTTTTGGGCTAGACATCTTGTTTACAGTATTTATTTGTTATTAATTGACATAAGGGATCCTATTTTACGTTACTAAACTCCGTGTTGCATCGATTCAAAACCAGTATACGTGAAGTTTATTAAAAAGGAAAAAATTATACAAAATCTTTGAGTTGACGCATAGTGTTTCTTTTAAATAATGTCCGACCTTATTAATTAATTACATTTGTTGCTTAGCTGAAAAAGTGATTAATGTTACTGCAATGGTTAGGGCTGATTTTGTTATTTCTAACTGACATTCTCTTTGCTCTTAACTTTTAGTTCCAATTTCGTCATTGTTGATGACCTACTATGAATGAGCTACCGACAAGACCACAGACTATCTTCGATGCTAAGCAGTAAATCTACAAAGGTCATCTAAAACATTTTTAAGATAACCTTTGAGAATTGCAAATGTTGCGTACCAAAGAAATGTTTCAAAATTGTTGGCAGCGCATAGACGCACCTTATTTTGTAATTCCATTAGAGCTTTTAAACATATAATCCCTTTTTGTACATATTTGAATTTCAGTCACACTCTTTAAATGATTTTAGACATTTCAGCACAAAATTAAGCTTTTTTTTCCTTCAGGTCCGTCTACCAGATAGTTCCGAAAACACTGCAGCTTATAAGGGTTATTCTGTTCTCCATAGTGATCTGTTACACCCAGTCCGCGACCTTAATGTCTTGTAGCAGAGCGCACAGGTCACTCACGGAATGTATATTTTTGGACACAAATCCAATGTGTGTAGCTGTTTCTGGTTGCTCACCGCAGAATCTACATGTGGAGTCTCCATCAAATTTCTTAATCTTCCTTAAACGGTCCTTTACAGATGTACCTCCTGTCAGGAGGCCGGTAGGGATCCTAAACTGTGTCTTGCTTAACGTGAGCAGTTCTGTGGTTTTTTACGTAAGGTCCGTTTATAAATTCCTTGCTGTGTGTTAACTCTGTTCTGTTTATCCAGTATATTTGATGATCGCAAATCCATTCGTTGATATAGCTACGGATTGTGTTTCTGGGTCCCTGTCTTTCGAGTTTGTCTACCTTTTTGTTTCCTTCGATCCCACAGTGGCCAGGGACTCAGAGCAGAGTTACCATGTTCCTCTGTGCAAGGCCGTGGGGTTCTTCGTAACATTACCAGGCCAGTTTAGATGAGGCCTTAATGCTTCCTAGTGCTTTTAGAGCCACTTGGCTGTTACATAAGATATAGACACGCCTTCCACTGTAGGTCCTTTTATTATTTTTCCGCGCACATTGAAGTATCGCGTATATTTCCGTTTGGAAAACGGTGGCGTACCTGCCAAGACAGATAGAAATACCTTGCCTTGATTTGACACCGTGTATGCCTGCTCCATCACCCTTCTCGGTTTTTGAACCGTCCGTGCATCAGGTTAGACATCCAGGAGGGAATTTGTGTCTCCGTTCAATCCACTCTGTTTGGTCCTGAATTATTACCACTTATAGGTTTAGACTTTCTAAATTACTCTGACTTTTTAAAAGTATAGTAGTAAACAGTGAGTCAATATTGGAGCTAACTATAATGTTGCCATGCTAAATTCTTATATTTCGAATTTCCTGTATGAAACGATAGTGAGGTGTTTTACCTAAAGCGCTCATGGTATGTCAGCCTATCATATATGGCTCTTAGTCGCTATAGCACAAGCGAGTATTTACTGGATGGCAAGGTAGTTCCTTATAGATAGGGTTCCTAGCTCGTACTGACTTACGTTGGGTATGTCTGGGGTAACTGGAAAGGTGGTCGCAAGTACGATAAGTTATACCAAGTGACGAGAAGTACTTCGATACCGATAGTAGGGATGGCAACTCGTTCGGCGTATAACTGGACTAGTAATCAGTCTACCTGATATTTAGTTACTAACGAAACTAGTGGAATTTCCTCAGACAGACATTTATTGCTATGAGGGGCAGCCACAGTTGACATGACTCCATAGACACGGAGTGGCGAGTTGGTAAGTGGAAGGTTCAACGTATGGAAAAATTGTGATAGTACAGACAGTTTGATATTCTGTGTACATCAGAGGCAAGGTGCAACTGAAAGGAGTTGTGGACATAGATGATGGTAGTCTGCCGTTTGGGTTAGGAGTTGAAATGGAAATGCATAGTACAATAGGAGTTGGAGAGTGACTAAGTATGTAACATGAGGAACAATGTGGTGGACATGTCGAATCTACGTAAGACAAGTAAAGAATAAATTTTATTGTGAGATATAAATGCATGGGTGGTTGTAGAGGAAGAACACATGAAAGGTGCACTGGCAAACTTTGGGGAAATGATGAAATATGTATGTGTAAAACTTGAGGAAAGATTTAGTTCAGGCATGTGTTAACTTTGAAAGAAAAAATTGAAAAGTTCCATTATTGTTTCGTGGTATAAGGGTAACGAAAGTAAATATGCGTGATTGATGCTCTCAAGAAAGAGATTACAGAATGTTTTAATTTGAAGGAGCTGTACTTTCTCTTGTAAACTAGGAACACAAGTACGTCGGAGTGAATAAGCAGCAGCTTAGAATATTTTAACTGAATATTCAGCGATATGGAACTGAATTAATCTTTTAGAATAGAGTAAGTAGTGACTTGTATTCATAGGTGAATGTGGTGATACAGGTAGTTCAATCGTTAGTGACGTCAATGCACGAGTTCTAGTGTATGCTGGTACAGTTTTACTAGTTATGAGTTTGAGAGAGTAAGGTTACAGAGGTAAACGTGGGCAATATGAAGGTGATAGTATTTAATCGTAAATATGAAACAGAGGGTGACGTGGTCGCCCTGAACGATGGATGACACTGTAGAAGAATCTGTTGATTTTGTGTGGTGGAACTTTTACTATATGTGGTTTCATAGGTGGTGTAATTTAATGACACGTTGAGACAGAAAGGAACGTGATTGCCAGTGTATGGAACATAATGAAAAATGGGGGCATGAACATAGTTGCGATACGAGCAATAGACAACAGCGTATTTATCCCGTTGTTACCATATGAAAGCGAGACGTAGATATGGACGCAAAGATAGATGTAAGCTTGCTCGCGGTAAATCTAGATAAACACAGTAAAGATAGATAACGTTTTACGAAATACATCTCGGCAGCAGTGAATTAATCTAGCGGGAGCGAAAGTGATACGAAGAAATAGGGCGATATAGATTAAAATTGTTCTTGGTATGTAGATACAAGGGTACAATACGGTTTCTGCTTACTCCGTAAGGAAATGGCGTCAAAAGTATGAATATTTATATATGTATGTATGTTTGACGTCTTTTGACTTTTGTCGGATAATTGTCTAAGCCAAAGACATACTGCTGATATGTGCATCATCAAAGTGGTAGAAGTTGCAAATATACATCTCAGTGACTCCATCCATTTAGAAGATCTTTCACAAGTAGCTAATTTTCTTGTATGGTTGTGTACAATCGTGCAGTTTTCTTTGCTTAAGAATTAAGTATCTAGAGTGTACTAATTTTTCGTAAATGCCAAAGCTTACATTTTATCGTGTAATGGCAACGCTGATTACATAAAAGGGTAGAAAAGCGCTAACACAAAATCAA
>JARFJB010000902.1:6272500-6312500 GCA_036346205.1 Vesta saturnalis | reverse complement strand
TTTCCTTATGGGTTAATCCATCCAAAACGAAGAATTTTATAACCGCACGATATTCAAGTTTATCCATTTTAACGAAAAACACGCAAGACGCCTTCTGCAAAAATTCATGTAAACAAACTACTTGAGAGAACAAGTTGAAACTTGTCGTACGAACTAATGACACGTGGGTGCACGGCAGGAAACATAATTTTTTCCTGATTGGAGCACCATCTCTGTGCCCGGCCGAGAAGTATTCACTTTACGCTCGTATATTTTCTCTTGATAATGATACATATTGTATTGAAAAGCGTAGACATAAATAATTATATGAAATTGTGGAATTATGTTGTGTTTAAAACATTAGTGCTATAAACTATGGCTACTCTCACCAAACCTTCAGTTATGATTTGGAGAAGAGGAGAGAGAATCTTCCTCGCCATTCAAAGGCGCCAGTACGGTCGATAACCTGTTCGTTACAACCGTATCCGACTAACTTGCAGATTATAAAGAATATTGACTTAGCAGCTGAAAAGTAATTAAACCGACCAGTGTATTCTACCTGGGTGAGAACACAAATCGCGTTTACAACTCCCCTTTCTCTGCCCTAAACTACACGTCCCTAACTAGACCCATAAACACAATGAAACTTGTCATATATTGTCAATGTAGGAATAGCACCCCGTCCCTCCATAAAAGACCTACTAACAAACAGCAAAATATAGATACCAGCAGCAACAGAAACAGGACTTTCCATACAAAGAACTCCAAATATTACAAGCAACAAAACACACCTTAACAACAAAGGAAGCGTCCATGAACAATAGATATCTATTAATGCTTATCACTCTACTCCAGCACTTGTAACACCTTGTGAGTGTTGATCATCCACATTAATAGCATTTTCTCATTATAGCCGTGAAGTTAATGCTCTATTCCCTGAACTACTAGACTATAAATGCAACCGTCCTAACGCTGTCTTTTTGGACGGCTTAAACGTACGGATCACACAATTTGAAGACACAACATCTAATACAAACGAAACAACACTAACCTGCGTATTTCCAAAAGTTACACTGGTGAGTTTAAATCATAAATCCACCTCTCTTTGACTACCAAAGAATGTGCATAGAATATACAATATTCTGCTCAAAACTACTTGCACAATACTTTAACCACAACTGCTATCTACACACGTCAATAACTTTAGAACGTCTACCGCTAATTGTAGACATTGTTAATTCTAGTACTTCCAAACTCTGAACGACAACTGGATGTCGTTGTTTTCCATCCATATCATCCCGAATCCTCAATCACCTATTAAGTTATGAGATACACTGGCCTCGAATCGCAGTACAAGACGTTACCCACCTTATAAACATAAATAAAATTACACAAGAAAATTTGACACAAGATATAAAATTAATTCCCTGAAAAGCAAGGAAATCTCCGTAATTAGATTCCTTTTTCAACTACTGAATTGTCGTATTGCTGGTGACACCAGAATTAGGATTTACATTTTATTGGCATTGCATCTTTTTTATCTTTTCGTTTTTACATAGAACTTCATTAAAAAAGCGCTTCATGTGTCTAGTACCTATACGGATACTACTCTCATAATATCTGTTATGTTTAAGCTATAAATGCCATCTGGGTGTAAAGCAAAGTAATTTTGCACAAAAGTGGTATGAATAAGAAGTACGCAGTGGTAGATAAAGAATTAAGGTACTTTATAGTATATACATGTGTAATTCAATATTCAACAACTTTCTTGTGCGGAGCTTTGACCCAGATACTGTAAAATTTTTATATCAAAACCAGCCTTACGATTTTACTATTTAATATTAATAACTACTTACGTTTTACTATTCTAATTAATGTTACTATTGTTGTTTACTGTTTTATCTATCATTATTTGTAATACTTCAATATTAGGTTAGTTAATACTGCATTTTATACTTGTTCCTTGTTATTTACAAACAATATACACCCGTGTGCCACACAAAATTAAAAAACGTCGAACGTGTTTGACTAGCTAAGCTATCATCATCAACGGTCGACTATCTCAGTTATTGAAACGCGCTAGGTGTTTTTTAATTTTGAGTGGTGTATTATGCGCGTTACAGGTCCTTTGACAAATCCAGTGTTCCAGATTTTTTGAGTTCCTTGTTATTGGTATATTGCAATCGTTCTTGTTAGTACTGTTAGTATTATTAGTTAAACGTGCTGTATAACATTTAGTACGTGATTGACTGCGCTATATCTTATATGTCCACCATTCAAATGGCGCGCTAGGACGTGGAGAATTTTACCTGAATAGCGCGCTCGGGTGACCACCACTAGTATTTCTCTGTAGTCAATCATAGCCCAAACAGCTGTAACCCACATTCTGTTAAACTCGCAAAACAACTAGCAAACCTGGGAATTACCATCGACCACAAACCCAACGTACTTCGGTATAAAGCACAACATACTGATCGTCTCCGTGGGCAAGATCATTAAACCAGCACCATCGTCTGAAAGTAAATCTCTACCGATTACGTATAGAATAACATCCATATAAACTCAGCCCAAACTCACAGCATCACAAACACCTGTAGAGCTCCCTGTGGCACTTCTTCCCAACGGACTCGTCAAGCCCCCCTGCAGTCACACAGCGCTGTCACTCGTTGCATATGTGGTGGAGGTAGGTGCTATATCTGCCACGGGGCGATCTCGCCGCACTGCGCCGCATAAATAATGTGTACAGCTCTGCGGTTGCAGAACCAGTGGTGGCTCTTTTAAGGAGGTGTAAGATCGATCTGATCGTCTATTTAGAATAACGGGATTACTCGCCAACGAACAGGATAAACCTTATCATGTCATGACCGGATTCAATGGAACATATACTGTTAGCCCCGAAGTCAAAACCATGCCGTAGCTCTTCTGAAGCAGAGGAGCTATTACTTACCAATATAAGAATTGAGGAGTTTCAGCTCTGTACCGTGGAAAATGTTGTTCGAGATTTCAACTGGAAAAAGCAAACCAGAGGAGTACATCCGGACATCATCAAGGCGTTCAACAAAGTTCCTCTCCGCGGAATTCCTTTAAACTTTTGAACAAGGCATCCCGGCCTAGGGGGTTCAATTGTTCCATTTTTTTCTTTCAAGGATGTCCTTTAGAGTGAAACTTGTCCAATGCAGACCCTTCCTAAGGATACCAGTTCTACAAAGCTCGTTATTGTCCCAAATATTATTTTTACTATTTCTTTCCAATCTCGAGAAAAAAACCTTAACCGCCCTCACCACGTCCGACCATAACATCCCATGAAGGGACTCCGTGAAGTAACATAGACTGTATAAGATGCTGAAATCAGAAAACAAGCTGTGAATATATAAGGTACATTCGACCAGTGATGTGGTACGCAATATTGGCAAATATTGCACGATAAACCACCTTTTGCTAATACAAAATATACACCTAAATATCACCACAAACGCCTCTTGGTGCGCACAAACCCAAATCATGCACCAAGGCCTCCGCATATCCAGCCTAAGGGAGCATAGAAAATATTGTGTCGTTGTCGAATGAGTATAATTCCGGATAAAAACAAGAGTTCCTATCATCTTGAGTTAATTCCTTTGTTTGCTATTTGGAGCGTTGCAACACTAGGTTGCATCATAAGTGTGGAAAGACGCGTGAACCACGGGAAGAATGCCACATCAGTTTACTTATTTTTATCTACCTAGACGGTGCTCAGACTTTCTGTTAACGAACGTGTTACCTTACCATAAGATAGGGTGGCGCCTACGTTTATTCAACCGTATTACTACAAACCTGCAAAAACGAATCTTGTAATCGCCGTAATAATTCATAATGCGACCCACGATTCCGAGTCCTTGTGAATGCTGCTGGAAGGGTTCTTTCACAGCGTTTTACGCTTCTGTGTTTATTGAAAACGACCAGGAGTCTACTGCGCGTAAACTTTGGTGTATGCTATGTTATGGAAGTTCTCTGAGTGACACTCAACGATTTTCTCTAATGAAGTTTTCCACGTACGTATTTTCATAGAACGCGCTCTGTTACGAATTCCCACAAAGCGAAATAAACTAATCAGTGGGACAGTAACAGATACTACTACATATAAGATTGCAAAACGTCAGTTTAGTGACTACAATTTTTTCCAACGTTATCCTGACGTTTTAAAAATTATTTAAATCACACAAATGACACTAGTGTAAAGTATAGTACCATTTAAATAAAATCATAAGTTTAAATTAGGTACAATGTTAACGTCAGAAAAACATACTGTGCGTCACACGTTATAATACTGAATCGATCTGGAAAAAATGTGTGTAGAAATTTGTGGAAAAAAAGTAGAAGTCCTAACTTCTCTAAAATAAGGTATAACAGTAAGAAAATAACACAAGTAATAAAATTTTCAACTGTATAATAAAATTATGTGCATTATTTTTCTGTTTCGGAGAAAAAACTTTTTTTAAAGTAGCTATTATGAATTTATACAACCCAAATATTTTGAACTAAATATTCAAAATCCAAAATGTATATTCTTGCTGATTAAAGACGTTGAAGAGTAAGTTTAAGTGAATTACGATCTAGTTAAATATTTAGTAAGTCTTGTATTTTGGTGTTTATATTTTAACTTATTCATGTAATATAAGAATCAGTGAATAACGAATATAAGAGTTAATATAGAAATAATATACGCTTTATAACACAATGGTAATATAGATTAGTTTAGATTTCTCGATAAGCATCCATGCTACACATTAGTAAAGGGTAAGTGTGGTAATTGAGTGAAGAACCGAAGGTGAGTGAGTTATCTATCTTATACTAAAAGTGTGGCCACTCTAAATTTTTTGTCTACAAAGGCTAAAATAGTACATCAAAGACACTGAGCATATAAGCGTCACTTAATCTGAGAGGCGTAGCTTAAAATAATGTTCGTTTGTTTTAGAAAGCATGAATTCGTGTTCAAAACATTACTTTTACCAATTGTTGAAGTGTTTAATAAAAAACATGCTCAAAGACCCTTATCAGCTTTGTATGAATTTCAAAATAATCAATAGTATTCATACAAAAAGAATTCCCTTTAGAACAGGAATTAAGCTAAATCAGTTATACCATTATTTAAAATATCAGGTGGTTTTAATATTATGAAGATGAAAAATCTTGTGCACTACATGGACAACGTAAATAAGGTTAGGAAGGTTAATTTGTAGTCAAAAGCAAGTCATAATTACAACAATGTAGCTAATCAGCAGAATATAACCGACAATATGGGCACAAACAAAATGATCAATTTGTAAACCATCGTTAGCATCATAGCAACGATATAAATAAGAATTTCGCAGAGCAGTTTTAATTTTGAGGTCCTTCATTTCTTCTATTAAATCTTACTTCCAAACCAACCACATATTTTTTTTATAACGACACACGTGAACAAAAGGTTTAATGTAACTTTAGTTTTTCAACCTCTACAGAACATCCTTATATTCGTTAAAGTTTTACTACTGAGATGCAGTTCAAGCTACGTAAATTAACTGAAAACGTCAAACGATTCTTCTACTCAGAATTATTGATAATAATAAAACTAGTCGAGTACTAATTGCGCAGTTTCTTAATTTTCTTTGGAGTGCGCTAGAGCTGAAATGGGACAGTCTACAGCAAATTTCCATGGGGTAGTATATAATCTCGTTCTGGTAGTAAGGGATCTTATAAAACTAATCATAAAATTTTAATTTTGCTGGTGGGCGTGAGAACTTATATACACCGTTATAACACAAATTAAAACAGGTATTTATATATCTTAATAAATTACAATGTAAAAATAAATGTTAAGCGTTTTTCCTTTTTTCTTCTTTCTTTCTGACGATTCTGAATCATCATCACTCAAAGAGCTAGAGCTACATAATAAAAGGATACCGATTACAATCTAAGGAAATAGAACAGAATAAAAAGGAAGAAAAAACAAACCAAATGGAATAAAAACCCAATAACGGAGTCCAGATAACAATTATCAACTGGGATGACATATACAACTATAAAAAATTTAGAGACCTTGCAAAAATGCACATCCGGCAAAAACATTTGTAAAAAAACAATATGGTCGTAGGAAACCTCCTCCGAACCAAGGACGCGGTGCTAAAAGTAATGCTGATTAAAGAAGAAGACATAAAGGCTGGAATATAAAACTAATACAAAGAATTCTGCCCTGAAATAGAATCGAATGAAAACTTTGACATAGTAGAGCAAAGAATCAGCACCAAAAAACTGGATCAAGAAATAAGAAATAAAGACTGGATTGACATACATAATGTCAAAGCAGATGGACTAGAAAAATTATGAATAAAAACCGTGTGCACTTTCTGACAAGTTTATGCCAATGTCACGGTGTAAACAGACAAACAACTAGACAACTAATACAGAAACTACAGATCACATTATAAACATATATGTGCTAGTCGTGAACAACAAAGGCAAACACCCAGGTGCACTTAAATTGAAGTCAAACAAGGAACTAGACAAGAACGTAGTTTAAGATCTTAAAAGCACAAACGAGGGAAATTACTTATCGGAATAGAACAACATCTAAAAAACACTTGATAATATGAAAAGGTCTCTCGGAGGTATGGTAGCCAAAAAGAAAGAGAGAAATCCGTTAGCAGACTAATAGGGTTAATGAATTACAAGCTCGGCAAACTAAGACCAAGTGCTAACAACACACTTGCCGTAACTTACATCACAAGCAAAAGCAAAGCAGTCAGCAATGAAAAGAGTAAGAGCGTCCAACTACAGCGTCGCAAAGGGAACTCTCTTTCGCAGATGAGGATAATGTTAGAACTATGGTCATGCGATCGGGGTTAGCAAGGAACCAGACAGGAAAGAATACTCCTACAGATATAGAACAGATAAAACGTAACAAGAAAACATGCACATACAGCAAATGCTAAAAAATGAGCTGCAGCAGCATATCAGAAACATAATATGAACACTTAAGAGATACTAAGATAACTAGGAAGTTTCTCTACAGAAAATGAAACTAACAAAGCAAATCAAATGGCCGTGACAGAGAAGCTGACTTAAAAGATGATGAAGAGATCTTAGAGACCACAGTTTTCTTAAAATAAACAAACTAGGGCCGATACAATTAAAATAGCTTGCATAAATAGAGAGGACCAACCGCTACGATGAATAGCACAAACACAAACAATGTAAGAAGGAACCTATACATACCCGTGCAGCTATATGCGGAAGCTTCCATCCACCATTATCTCATGAAATATCAAAACAAGGCAATTAATTATAACCTAAACATAAAAATTAAAGAATTCAAGTGAAATAATCTGCAAAAACGGAAAGAAATACGAGCCAAAGCTGAAACTATGCAGCGCAAAACGTGTCTAAACTATGCAAACGAACACACTATAGAGTAGGATACGTCTGTCTCTACACCAAAAGAATAGAACTGTATTCATACCATGTTGCCCCTCATAGAAACATCAACCAGAACATGGCCTTCAACATCAAAAGTTCCTTATTTGGATCTGCAGTCACGGACAAACACAGATAGGTATTGAAGTAGTGGATGGCGCAAAATCACTTAAATCCCATACACGAAGCGAAACAGTGTACGGTTGTAAACAGAAATCGATAGTATCTGACGAGTATGACCAAAGACACAACCAGCGCTAAAATCTGGGAGTGGAAAGTGCGAGAAGATTGAAAATCTCTTAGCCCCCACAAAGCCATATCATTGACGGCTAAGGCACCAGTCCAACAAATATCAGAGCATCTACTGATAAATGGAAGATCATGGCATCAAATCTAAACGTATAAAAAGTGTATCGAAACAAAAACAGAACAACTAATTCCACAACGCCCACAGCCAATGGCCCAACAACTTAACAGCCATACGAAAAAATGCTTTACGGAAAGCGACATAAGGCGATCCGCGATATACTGGTGGCATCAAAAAATGACGGATTTGAAGACTTCGTGTAATAAACATAAATAATCCCCAGGAGAACAATAAAGCATAATACGTAGGATGATCATGCTGAAAAGCGAGAGCGATACACAAGTACGCTAAATCTGTAAGTAAGGAAAAAGGAAAGGTGTTGGACAATCTATGCAACTAAATGAAGAAGGACGTTTGGGGAAATACTTATAACATTGCGACGGATCGTGTGGGAATCCGGCACTGAATACAGCTATTACCTGCGGACACTCTTATTCAAATAGAAACAATGTTCCCAAAACAACCTTCTGGTGCGTTCATAGCCAAGAACGCTAGCGAGGTACCCAAGTACATGCAGGAAAAAAGTTTAGGGCGCAATAGCCTTTGCAAATGGGTTCCTGTGTGTGCTACATATAATTTGACATACACCATACCGCTTGCATCCCTACATGTGAGGCTGAGAATTGCTATCACCCTCACCACTTCCCTTTCCTTTATGCTTTGGTGGTGTGATCCTCCACAATTGATACATTTCGGAGGGTTACTTCGCTTCTGTTCTGCACTGAGACGCTATGAATTTCGACTAGTGTCCAAAATGGGCGTTTACCTTTAGGTACGCTGCTGTATTACTGACGGCAGCATGTTTTTATTAAATGTAAGTTTGTTTTCCCGTAGATTGTCTGTGTTGATATGTACGAGTCTATTACACATTCACCCTTTCGTTTATTAATTATCTTGCCAGGTGAACATATCATTAGGCCAGAGGATGTGATACCCCCACTTACTTACTAAGGCAATCATTAGTCTATCCTGCTGTTCGTTTTCCTTTAGTATATCTTTCTATTTTTTGAGGTTTTTCTAACTGTTCCTCTGCTTCGACTCTAGCGCTTAGGACGCCTAGTCCCATTTCCTTCCACCTTTGTACCAAATCCAATTTTGGATTGCAAAAGGTAACAGGTCCTTATAGTCTTCTTCCTAGAAGTTTATAGTGTTATATTTTGCACTAACATTTTTTGGTCTGTTGGTGAATTGTGTGCCTATGACTCCTTTTTGTTCATATGTACGTACGTTTAAACTTTATTCTGCTGTGCGTCGTTTGGTCTGTATCTGCGTTATCAGACTAGTTATCGCTTTTCTAGTCATTTGCGCTTAGAACTCTTATTTTCTTAATTTACACCATTTCACCACTACATTCATAAATTCATTTTTGGATTGCAAAAGATGATACTCTCTTACAGGCTCTTTCCGAGAACCGTATAATGTGATATTTTTCCCTAACTTCTGTTTTTTTGGACTGTTCGTGTGATATACGCTTAGGGTTCCTTTTCGTTCTTATGTGCGTATGTTGTGCGTCGTTTGGTCAGTATCTGTGTTGTTATCAGACTAGTTCTCGTTTTCCTTGTCATTTTCGTTTTCCTTGCATTTCGCTGGTATTTGGTTTTAGGTGTTCAATCTCGACCAGGAAACTATACAGTGCGTTCAATATAATCGGACGCACTCAATAACTCTTTTGTATTGCGTTTCACAAGAAAGTGTATAAATAGTTTTTTATTCATTTACAAATAGTCTATTAAGTGCTTGGTTTAGATAATTTTTTAAGCCTCCGGTTTGACCGGAAGCGCACATAATTTTATTTTTTTTAAAACACACTGTATATACATTTTTGAATTTTAGCATTGCTTATTATTTTCTCAATACATACGTATAAAATTCTTATAGGGTTTTATAAAAAAAAATTAGAGAAAAATGCCATCGTAAGTTTTTTAATTTTATTATACGATTAGAAGAATCAAACAAAACCGTAGGCAGCGCACGTCAACAAAGTCGCATCGCAATTATTTTTTCGTTTATTGCAATTGCCAATCAGATAAAAGTTTAATTTGATTTCAATCGAAATAATTGTTTAAAATGAATAACAGTGAAAAAGTTGACCTGTTGTTAATTTTCGGTGAATGTAAACGTAATTCTCGACGAGCGGTAGAATTATACGCACAAAGATATCCCAATAGATACCATCCTTCCGAAGGTTACATACGAAAAATTGAACAATCGTTTAGAATGCGTGGTACATTACTAGGAGTAAATTATCAGAATTTAGAACAACAAAGAAATGTTTTGACCGAAGATATTGAAGTACAAATATTGGGTTATTTTAGAGTAAATCCACGGTCATCCATTAGACATGTAACGCAAGAAGTAGGTGTATCAGTTGGCTCAATTCACAGGACATTAAAAAAATTCAAAATTCTGCCGTATAAAGTCGATTTGGTTCAACGGCCTCAAGACTCTGATCGGAGATTAACTTTGATTGCATGGATAGTTGAGCAATGTGACCACAATCCATTATTTTTAGATCATGTTTTATGGAGAGATGAATCCAAGTTTACAAATAATGGAGTTATTAATAAACAAAACAATCGTTATTGGTCTGACGAAAATTCTCATTGGTCAATGGAAACTAACCATCAAACCGTATGGGGTACTAATGTTTGATGCGGTTTAATTGGAAACCAATTACTAGGGCCTTATTTCTATGATGGTAATCTAAACGCCAATAGGTATCTTGAATTTTTAGATAACGTGCTACCAACAATGTTCGATGAGTTTCCTCTGCTTCTGCGACAACAATTGTATTTCCAGCAAGATGGAGCTCCAGCTCACAACGCGTTGATAGTAAAAGAATATCTTAACCAAACATTCAATGAACGATGGATAGGAACTAACGGCCCGGTAGAATGGCCTTCGAGATCACCGGATCTTACACCGTTAGGCTTTTTCTTGTGGGGTCATTTAAAAACAGTGGTGTATGCCGATCTACCTTTAAATGTTATAGACTTAAAGAATAAAATTACAGCTACATGTGTTAATTTAACTACGCAGCAAATCAAAAAAGCAACTAACCATGAACTCAGGCGACGATTGAAAGCATGTCTAGAACAGAATGGTTGCAACTTTGAACAATTTATTCGCTAATTATAACTGGTTTTGTTTAATTTTTCTAATCATATAATAAAATTGAAAAACTTTCGATGGCATTTTTCTCTAATTTTTTTTTATAAAACCTTATAAGAATTTTATATGCATGTATTGAGAAAAAAATAGGCCATGCAAAAATGCAAAAATATATATACAGTGTGATTTAAAAAAATAAAATTATGTGCGCTTCCGGTCAAACCGGAAGCTTAAAAAATTATCTAAACCAAGCACTTAATAGAGTATTTGTAAATGAATAAAAAACTATTTAAACACTTTCTTGTGAAACGCAATACAAAAGAGTTATTGAGTGCGTCCGATTATATTGAACGCACTGTATATCTTCGAACTTTTGGCTCTAGGCAAAACCGTTTCCAATTGCAGAGCATATTGGCAGTACTATCGTCTGCGCTGCAGGTCCTTTACTTAAACCTGCAGTGGTGTCTTTGGCATTCGCACATCTGCTAGTTTTTACACTCTTTCGACGGATGGCCAAACTTCTCGGAATAAAACATTTTGTGGGGACACGGATATAAGGCCTGACGTTTACCTTTAGGTACGCTGCTGTATTAGTGGCGGTAACATGTTTTTATTAAATGTAAGTTTATTTTCACGTCGATTTTCTGTGTTAATCTGTACGAGTCCCTAACACTTTGATCCCTTAGTTCATTCATTATTTTGAAAGTTAAACATGTCAAAAGCCAGAGGATATGATAACCCACTGACTTACTAAGGTAATCATTAGTCGATGCTTTTGTTCGCTTTTCCTAGTATATGTTTCAATGTTTGAGGTTTTCTAACTGTTCTTTTGTTTCCAGCCTAGCGCATAGGACGCCTAGTCCGATTTTCTTCCACCTTTCTGTCAAATCCATTTTTGGATTTCGCTTTCCTTATCATTTGCGTTTTCTTTGCTTTCAACAAGTATTCGGTTTTGGCTGTTCGATCTCGATTTTTTTAGCTCGAGGCAAATCGGTTTCCAATTTCAGAGCATATTGGCAGTACTGTCGCCTGCGCTGCAGGTCCTTTACTTAAACCCGCAGTGGTATCTCTTGCTCTTTTCGGAGGATGGGTTCTCTTTTCTTTGTGTAGTTTCACTCATAGTTGTTCTCACACGTTAAGCAGAACTATACGTCCGGCAGAGGTAGAGCTGCATACCACCGTAAAGCATTTACACAACAGGCGGATCTCGTGCCATGCGGGGGAAAACGACTTTTGCCATTTAAGGATTTCAAACATCACCGTTCTCCATGCAACACCGACATCCATACTAAGGTGCATTTATTGCCTATATACCCGGTATTAGGGATTATTTAACGACTGCTGAGGGCTAACAGCTCCGCCCGCGTTACGGACAACGTAGCCACTGGACTTGGGTTGTTGAAGTACCGTCACAGGTTACGGTTTGATACACTGTTTTGGATAAATCAGTGGGGTTGGTTCCTTTGCCTTGCTTTCAGATCGCTCTTTATATCAATTGCAGGCTATTGACGTGCTGCCAATGGTCGCTCTCCAAACAAATGGAAGTACCAAATACAAATGGTCATTAGCACGATTATTATTATTATTGTTAGAAATTTTCATTACAAAGTAAAAATTAATTTTACAATCCTAATTTTAATTCTTTAATTTAATATTGTACGTAAAACAATACTTTTGTTGCAATGAATTAATAGGCACTACAATTTATTGTATCGTAAAGCATTAAAGATTAAACTGTTGAATGAAATCCGGATATTGCATTCGATTTCTAAGAGCTTTTAATAAAGCTTTGAAATTTTTAGTGAGTAAATTAAATTACTCCATTATAAAGTACGAAACTTTATGCTTCAATTTAAATATCATTTGGACATTCTTACACATAAATTTATAATTTGTTATACTTTCCTTTTACATTAAGGCTTTAATGATTTACTTGAAAATTATTACTAATTTAAAACTGGAAATAAATTTCATTTAGATAAATATAACTTTTCTTTAATACATTTTTTCGTAGTTCTAAACTTTGCAATTTTGAAGTAAAAACTTCTTATTGCAGACGAAACGTTAACAAAATCTAAAATGCATTTCCATAGAAATATCACACGTGTTAGAGTAATTAATGTTTATGTTTGATAATTATGGAAAGACAAAAAATAATTAGCAACTATTTACATTTCTATAAACTTGAACGAACTATCAGTTCTAATTCTATTAAAACTGGTATAAAGTAAATAATGTAATGTTACAAATTATTTTATACAAGTTAATTACATCAAGAACTTACTGTAACTAAATTTCAGTTGAGCATAAGTAGTTTCTCCATTTACACAACTTTTCCACAACTAAACTTTGAGAGATCTGTGTATAAAAAAAAACATTAATAAGAATAAAATGGAAACTTGCTTGTAACGTAATTAAATTGAAATAATGAGGAAGAAACGTTGGTTAGTAAATTAGTAAAGTTCAGAAACGTTCCTATCTCGTGAGCGAGTTTTTTCTCTCCAAATAACTTCCCCTTTCCCGTTTTCAACTGAAAACCAACGTAAATTTTTCACTGCTCAAGTAACACAATTTGTATGCATCGTGTACATTCTGATATTTTACTTGCGAATTGAGACAGGCAGATACGGTATACCTTTTCATATTATATAGAAGAAAAATGCTTTTAAGACACTCAAGTAAAAGCAAAACTTTCAGCATTTTCAACTCATATTGTTTTTACAACTAGGAATATTCCTATATAAATCACGTTTTTTTTTTTACAAAAACATCTCTTCCGTACTTTCTAATACTGTTCGAAAATATACGAGCGCAGTATTTTTAAGATTTTGGAGGGTTGTTTGATAATATCTTAAACCCATACGTAATATACCCCTCTAAACGCATGTTTTATGATAATTAAAAACGTCGTTATAAATTTTTTTCTCCAGCACATGGTTACTTATCTAAGGAGGCAGTGATATATCGTAGCGAACTAGGTAGCTATTCTGACTATTAATGTAGGCTAAATTTAAATTAATGGATTACTTGAACACGACCCTTAAACATATTAAGAAAATAATTTATCAGTTCTTAAAGGGAAACCAGCATATTGTGAAGTCCAGAAAAAAAATTGTTAAATACATGTACCGTTTAATAGGGTCTAGTTAAAATTTAATTAAGTAAATTTATTAATGTCCTTTATGTATGTGAGAGTATGTTGGGTGTGGTGGCTTTATTTTACTCTATCTCCCTTATGCTAACCTCAAACAAAAGGAACTTACAGTTGAAAACTGAATTCTTCTTATTGGATACGTTTGACTTAAAAAACAAGGTTTTGCATAACACGGAAATTGGAAAATGTACAGGGTACCTTATTTTGAAACCTGCGGCAGTTACAGAAAAAATTTAAATACAAAAGTTAAATGGAGAGTAAAGATTTTTTTTGTTTTTGTAATTTTTGTGTATACAGGGTGTTCAGTTTTCCTAGATTGAAACCAACTTTTTTATTTTCAATGTAATACCCTATGTGAGAAATTATGAGACACACTGAAGTGCTAATTTCCTAAATATTTTACATGACCCATTATATTGTTTATTTTGATGTATATATTTTATCATTGCCAAGGTTATATACAGGGTGTACCAACCAAGATGCAAAGTTCGATAACTCCTTTGGTTTCATAGATATCAAAAAAGTACTCAAACAAAAAGGGTAGAGGAAGTAACAGTGCATTATTTAAAACTATTTTGAACTATACAGGATGTTCCAAAATTCAGATATGAATCTAACTTATGTTTTTTAAGCTGAAACCCCTGTATATTATTTCAAATTCACAAAGCCCACATTTTTTCGATTTTTTTAATGTCGGGGTTGAATACACTATACAGGGTATTTGGAAACATATGGATTGTTTTGTATTGAAATTGTACTCATTTCAATGCCCTGTAGAACAATACACTCTGTAGAAATGAATTATCTGTTGGCCAGTTGTCTTCTAACACCTAATATGATTAATTTAATGTTCTTATTTTCTTTTTATTATTTATTCTTTCGTTATTGTTGTTCTTCTATATTTACAGTTAATGTTATCAGTATCAAGTAAACAGGTTAGATAGTGCACTAGATTGATTTTTGATTTATTTGTATTGTGTCGACACATTTGCAGGACAAATCCTTCTCAAACAGGAGTAATATATATATATATATATATATATATATATATATATATATATATATATATATATATGCTATTAATTAAGCTGAATATCATAGATAGAGAGTTATAAGCCCAGATTAAAAGAGACATTGAACATAAGTTAATTACGGTGAATTTGAATAAACATACGGTTATCAAATTCAAGTGTGCACTATTGCTAACTTTTCTATTATTGAAGCTACGAAGTCGGTTAAATTAGAGAAGTAGTGGTATTCCTTCCGCTGGTTAAGGGGGTAGTAACAGAAAAACAACTGAACATCGCGTTTTTGTGTTATTATAAAATATGTAGCTTTCTTAAATGGGACACCCGGTATATTTATACCTTAATCGATTTCCAACGCTTTTCTTAACATAAAATGTTATGAATTTCAGCCTAAAACCAAAAATAAAGGAGCTTATTTCACTTTTCGCTTACAGGATATCATAAAATTTAAATAAAAACGAAATGTTATACAAAATATTCCCTACTTATTTAATTTAGTACCAAAGTACGTACTTTAATTGTGTTTAGCTATTTTGTTTCTAGATCATCTATGGGTGCCATGCGAAAGAACGAATGTCAAATTTATCTGTCAAACACAATGACGACCAGATAAACATCATGATCCTAGATTTTGTATCAAATTCATCAAATATCTGTAAATATCTCGATAACTACCCACGTTAGATACAGGAAACCTCTGACAAAAATTAAAGAGGAGTACCAGAGGACTTTGATAGTGATAAAAAATACAGGGTGTTTCATTTGACTTAAATGGTGGGTAACGATACTAGAAAATATTCTGAAAGACAACTGGCCAACAGATAATTTATTTCTACAGAGTGTATTGTTCTACAGGGCATAGAAATGAGTACAATTTCAACACAAAACAATCCATATCTTTCCAAATACCCTGCATAATGTATTCAACCCCGACATTAAAAAAAATCGAAAAAAATGTGGGCTTTCTGAATTTGAAATAATATACAGGGGTCCCCATTAAAAAAAAACATAAGTTAGACTCATATCTGAATTTTGGAACATCCTGCATAGTTCAAAATAATTTTATGTAATGCACTGTTACTTCCTCTAGCCTTTTTGTTTGAGAACTTTTTTGATATCTACGAAACCAAAGGAGTTATCGAACTTTGCATCTTGGTTGGTACACCTTGTATGTGAAATTTCTGTTATTGTAAAATTTTAATGTTTTGAAAAAGTAAATACAGATGACAAACTACAGTTTTCTTCAAGTTGAATTAATAGTACTGTTTAGCATCTATTTTGCGTTTATACATACAAGAAGACGTCTTCCGAAGCCTGGTAGGTAATAAAAAAGACGAACAAATCACATTTGTTGGCGACTGTGACAGGACTCCTTCAGGTCTTCTGCGATTCAACCTCCACCGTATCCTTCGAAGATTCTTCGTTATGAACAAACTGGTAAAACTGTTAAATCTATACCTTACTTCTTTTTCGAAATTATTGAAGCCACTGTAAGTCATTTAGATAGCATCAATCCTAGTATATATAAAATCCAGGGCTATATGAGAATATTACAGCAGAAAGTTGATGTGTTGGTTAAACTAGACAACGGTCTACTAGATTCTTTGCTGGATTCTGATTCATATGATGTAGATTTCGATGCTGAAACACAAAAATTCTATGAATTGGTGAGTAGTTGCTTAGAGCTTAAAAAGAAAGTTGAACATAAGATACGGAAGAACTCTTTAGCTGAAACACGTAGTCAGATAGAGAAGACCAATTCTGATTTTTTTTAAAAGAAATATCAAATTACCTGTCATAGAATTTCAAAAGGTTGGGGGCGACGTAAAAGATTGCTTGGAATTCTGGCGTCTATTTAAACGCATTCACGAGGATGAGCAAATGGATAATGAAGTCAAACTCCAGTACCTCATTTAAGCAACTACTCCAAAATCACGAGCAAGACAGTGCCCCGAGTAGTGAAAACTATATAAAAGCTGTTGAAAGTTTAAAATCGCGTTTTGGTAGCGAGGATTTACTTCGTGAACTTTTAAAACTAGTTTTAAGAATCCTAATTAATAAATCAAAATTAGACTCTTTACGATAACTCGAAAACACTACGTGCTTTGGAAACCTTTAGAGCTACATCTGATAAATATACAGCTATGCTCGATCCACTTATTGAGCCTTGTTTGCCAGGAAAAATCTTACGCATTTGGCAAAGATCTTCAAGTATTAATGGAGAGACTGATCCTAAAAAAGACAGAGAAAAGAAGTTGAGAACGAAGAAAGAATATCTTTGGCTTCTTCAGGTTTTGGACTGCTAAAACAAAAACCTAAAGAAGTAAATGTAGTGTATCCAGAAGTACCTACAGTATCCGGATTACTTATAACAAGAAAAACTCACTGATGCGATGTATTTTTTGCAAGCAGTCGCACGGTAGCGAAGATTGTATTGCAAACAGCATGACATTTCTGGAACGCAGGAAGACTCTAACAGAAAAAGGACGTTGCAATTTCTGTTTAAAATTCAGTCATATTGCACGAAAATGCAGATCCTTTGTAAACCTTAAATGTGGAACATTCGCAGAAAAGCATGTCATTGTAAGGTGTCCCAAGGATAACGTACAACATGGAAGTGACATTGTCTTATCATCACAAACCAACAATTTTGTGTTTGACATTGAACCATCTACGTCGATCACTGAGGAAAGCCTTTCCAATATATCATACACTGGGGTACTTCTTCAAACCTTAGTAGTAAACGTAGAAGGAAACTATCAGAAAAGTAGACGTGTAAGGGTGATATTTGATACCAGCTTACTACATGAAATGGAGTATGAAACGCTAAGAAAAGAAGAAGATATTCACGTTCTTATTGGTGGATTACAAACAGAAACTGCCGTATATAAATTAAAAATTATTATTAATTTTATACATAAATATTAAATACATAAATAAAAAGTTTACCTCGAGTAGGATTTGAACCTACGACCTGTACTTTGCTAGAGTACCGCGCTAACCAACTGCGCCATCGAGATTCAAGCCCCAATCGATGCCAATTTTGTCTTTATGTATATACAACTGATTTAGATTCTAAATATAATGAGATTACAATCAAATTACTTATATTAATGGAATGTGAGCCTGCAATATCGCAAAGATTCACACCTACCACAGCAACTTGACTAATATTAAATTATTATGTTTTCTGTTATGAATGAAATAAGTTCAAAAGTAAATATGTAATTAAAAATTATTATTAATTTTATTAAATAAATAAAATATATAGTTTGCAACGTAAAAGTCTCTAATGTACAAACTAAGTTCTAATGTTGTTTTGAAGCGTTAGATGAACCTATAGTTTGTAGCAGCGTTACGAACGTTACACCTGGTCCGTGGAACTTTGAACTTGCAAACAAAGATGTGATACTTACCGATACAAAAAGTGGTCCAATTGAAATGTTAATCGGTGCCGATATGGCTGGCAGATTATATACTGAAAAAAAATATGTGATAAACCGGGGACTAGTTGCAATGGAGACGCTGCTAGGATTGGACCTTATAGGAAAAATCCAAATTGAGGACAAATCCGTTATCAGCTATGACATTTTCTTCTCTTTTATGTAACGATATTACTAACTTATGGCGGTTAGATATACTGGGTATTTGTGACCCTGCGGAACAAATGTCAAGAAAATATCTCAAAGTTGCAGTAAAGAAGCATTTAATGAAAACTGTCAGAGTAAATAGTGAACGCCGGTATGAAGTCAATATGCAATGGATCGACAATAACCCTTCGTTACCATATTATTATTCTTAACTGGGATGAAAAACTATGTACTTCTATTCAGCAACAATTTAATACGTGGATAAGTGACGTTTCAAAACTCTCAAAATTAAAGATTCCTAGATGGATAACAAATTGTTACACAGAAGTCGGTAGCTGGAGCCTGCACCTTTTCACTGATGCAAGCAAATCTGCTTATTCGACAGCTATATTACTCCACACCGAACATAAGCAAAATACATTTGAGCAAAAGCTAGAGTTGTCCCTATTAAAAAATTGTCAATACCCCGCTTAGAATTGATGGCTGCTACTATAGAAGCGAGACTCTTAAGTTCAGAACAGTAAAACTTAGAAGTAAAGAAATTCCCGTTTACTACTGGACTTACTCACTACGGCTTTGGCCTGGATAAGACAAGAGACAAATTGGAAACCATTTGTAGGGATCAGAGTCAAAGAAATTTGCCATTTAACCAACAAAGCATGGTGGAATTATATTCGTGGTGATATGAACCCTGCAGATTTACCTTCCAGAGGATGTTCGGTAAAATATTTACTTCAGTCTCGATGGTGGGAGGTATCTGGCATCACAGTAAAGAATATTACTTAAAATAAGATCAAGTAAGTGAAGAGGCTGTTCAACCAGAAAGGAAAAACAACATTGCCAATCTATTAATCAAAAACAATTTTTCGTGGTATTATTCTTATTTTTCCAAATATGAACATATTATACACCTTATAGGATGGATATTACGATTTCAATATAACCATAAGCATCGAACATTACGTAGGAAAGGCAATCTGAATAACAGCGAAACCGTTATAATAAAAACGATATAGGAAGAAAATTTTAATGTACTGCTTGATAAACGCGTTTCTTCATTTTTACCCTTTCAAGATGAACAAGGAATACTGAGAATGAAAACAAAAATTTCAGAACGACCTGATTTAGAAAATTACCGATTTACCATTCTTTTGCCTCTAAGCATCCAGTGATTTTTAGACTTATTTGTAGTTATCATAAACAAACTGGTCATATTGGAGTTCAAGGGTTAATAAGTATATATTTTGCGGGAGAAGTTCTGAATTCTTGGTGGTAGGAAAACCATAAACTCTGTCTTGAGAAAATGTGTAATTTGTCTATGACATATGTCTAAAAAAATTGGGACCACCCCAGTTTCTTTACCATTAGATCGAGTAAAAGACAGCGCGGTTTTTGACGTTACGGGAACTGGTGTTTTTGGTCCAATGATTATCTGAAACAAGCAAAAAGTCTAGACCTGTATATTTACTTGTGTAATACACATAGGAATACTTTTAGAAGTACTCAACTTGTTGTCAAGCGAAAGTTTCTTATTGGATTTAAGACGACTTATTGCAAGAAGAAGCCGACCACATGTGATTTATAGTGATAATGGTACAAATTTTATAGGTGCCGAAAATCCCTTTATATCGTAGAACTGGAATGAAATTGTAAATTACAGTAATGCTCATCGAATTACATGGAAATTCAATCCGCCTACTATTGCATGGGGGGGAGGGGGGGCGACTCATTCGCTTAATAAATGATTTACTCAGCAGGGTATTGGGAAGATCTTCTGTAACGCATGAAAAGTTACGTTAAGTTTTATGTGATTGTGAAGCTGTCATCAATTCCAGACCACTTACGTATATATCAGAAGGCAACACTGATTCAGTGGCGTTAACTCCATCTACGTTCTTACAGGATTTAAAAGAGACCGAAGTTACTGACATAGATGCATTTGAAGCTAAAAAATTAAACAAGAGATATAGACATAGATTAAAACTTAAAGATCTACGTCGTCGGTTTGGAATTACTGAACGACAACAAGCAATTGGACGTCCTTCTATACTTCCACGGAAATAACGAAAATTCTCAAAGAGATGCTTGTATTCCAAATATTGGTAAAACAAGTATCCAGAGCACTTTAGCAAATAATACTTACGATCCTTATAAATTTACTGCTATGAAACAACTATTAACAGTAGATTTTGAAAGTAGATTCGGTTTTTGCAACGCTGTGATGGATAAACAGTTTGAAAGTAATATTTTCAAGAAAATCCTCTGGACTGACGGGGCGATCTTTAATACTGCTGCTGTGTTCAATAGAAAAAATTCACATTATTGGGCTTCATCTTCATCCATGGTATTCCTAGACTGCCTTGGAGTCTCTTGATCATTTAAGAAATGTAAAAAATCTAAATACCACAGAGATGGCTTGTAGATATCGTATTCTCCAGTCCCAGATCGATTCGATTTATTTAATTTTGCCAACTCTTTTCGATAAACACTTCTCAAAGAAATAATTTTTTACAACTTTCTCTGTTTGCGGTTGTATCAATTCCTTTGAACTTTTCTACTAAACTCTCATATGCCTGCCTCTTTTTGTCCCTGTGTTCCTTTCATACAACGCGATAAATTCAGTCAGAACTCCCAGGAATATTGCCGAAGGTCTACCATTGTCGCTCAAAGTGAACCAAATGGACCGTCTTCATGTACCGACCTGTCCGCGAAATTCACGGATAACTATGCTTTCGAGCTCAGTATATGGTTGCAACTGTAGCGTCTTCGCGCCGTTTTCAAAACTGCACACTTTTCCTATCTACAGGCAACGTGTTATCTGCAACGTGTTGAACTGTGCAGACAAATGGTTGTGCAAAACGTAGCGACTGTACCGGCCTTAGGAGAAAATATTGTATACCAGCAGGAACTGTGGCCCCAGTCGTCCAATGCTTACGAACTCCGAACCCAACACCTTGTGATCATTTTGTGAGAGCGTACATAAAGAAGCAAGACTACAAATAGAGATGTGATAACGTGGACGACTTGAAATAAAGAATACGACAAGTCATCCAAAATACAAATGGGACAAACGCTGTAAGAAACACTATTAGTAGACTTCAAGCTGTATATACGACATGCATACTAATGGAAGGCGGTTATGAAAATGAAATTAGTTGTTATTATTAATGGTTAAAGATGGAGTTTTATTATTTCTGCGGTTCATTTACTTTTCTCAGAAAAACATTGTACTATAAATCAGGGACGTGATTTTATTCGTTATTAGAGCATTTTTGTGGATGATACTTATTACGCGTCGAAGAGTTCATGTCTTTAATATTAAATAATGTCAAATTAATTATTAAATATTAAATGTTGGTAGTTTGATGGTTGCACTTTTATTTCAACATTAGGTTTGGCAAGTAAGCTACAAAATTCTCAACAACTACAAATTTTCCAAATATGACATATATACATGAAATTATAGATATTCGCATGTGGAATTATTTCAGTCAATTCAGCTTCGATAATGTAAATTGGTTTCTTTTAAATACTGCATTTTCACAAAGAAAAGTTTAAACAAGAAATACTCAAAACTATAAGTAATTTTGATATACATACATCAATTAAAAATATTCGAAATTTAGTACAGAATACTAATATGCTATAATATATAGAGCATTACATTTAAAATAAAAAATTCAATCCAAGCAAAACTGAACACCCTGTGTACACAAAATTACAAAAACAAAAATTCGTTATTTCCCATTTAACTTTTGTATGTAACTTCTTCCTGTAACTGCCACAGGTTTCGAGATGAGGTACAGGATCATCCTGGGTGGACTACCCTGTACGTATACTTTGATAGAATTTCTAAAAAATGTGCAGTTATTTGGCTTTAAAGCAGTATTGGTAGAAGTGAATGATGAATGTCAATATAATTCCTCAAAAACAGACAAATGCTATACTAAATTTACCTTTTTTTTACTTATAGTATTCCCGAACAGGATAAAATTTGCCTAACGTGCTAAAACACTCACGGGCACTGGAAGGGTTTAGGGACACCGTTAAGCTGCCATGAAATTTCAGGTCAGGCGAATCAGTGCTTCCAGGGAGACTTGTGTTTCTGATAGAAACAGAATGTCGGGTTGCACTTGTTCGAGGTGTTGGTGAACAGCATTAAGATTCGACCTGATACCACGTATGTTGCAGTAATGAATTTTGCTGTTGGTACTTTCTATGCCAGAGGTCGCTTGAATCCTGCCCTCCCGGGCATCCGAATGGGGCAGAATTTTATTCCTGGCAGATCTTGCTCTTTTTAGTCTTGATTTTGGAATCGACGAATTTTTGCCCCCCCCCCCGCTCCACCAGAATCCTTGGGACGGATCGACGAATCGATGTGAGAGTGTGGGCGTCTCGCACTACCCACCTGAGGTATAGCGCCTGTTTTAGAACTCGCCATTTTAAGGGTTTAGCCGTTAAAACTCCAAGCTTGGCAAGTGCGTGTTGGCGAGTACATAAGGAATAAACGAGAAGGTGACCCGCAGCCCTTACCCAGCTCAGAAAATTGGAGCACCAATATTAAGGAGCCCATGGTAAAGGTGGTGGTATTATACCGGGCGGAATGGGGTATACATGTCTTCCACTTATGAAGTTGTAGAATATTAGAGCTGAAAAGGAAGCATTAATTAGTTTACATTGCATCTTACACGAACATTTTCTTGTACGAGCAGGATATTCATCAACCTAATCTAATTAAACCTATATCGTATTTTTAATAGTGCACAAGATAATGCAGTGTCGGTATGTTAAACGAATGTATTTTGTGGAAATTCGTAGAATTGTTATATTCCGAATACGGAGAATTTAAATGTGATGTGTATTAATTTTCATTTAGAAAATTAATGGCTATGTATTGTTTTGTCTCTACTGCATATCTATGAAATATTTTGTAACACAGAGATCGAATTGTTGAATTAACTCCATTCTTATAACTAATTCAACATTATTATTAAATAATAAATTATTTAATAAACGCATACATTCTTTCGGAGGTGTTTTAGGAAACATACTAGTAGCATCAAGACTTACAGGTTTATCATGTAGTGGTAATTTTACGAAATTTTTAATGTATTTGTCAATAACGTTAGACAAACAACATTACCAGGAACAGACATAAATCAAAACAATTACTAAGTAGCGTTATTTGGTCAACGGTGGTTCAGGCCCGACGCAATCCACAACCAACCTCCTTTCACGGTGAATACTAACTGGAACGTCCCCATCGTTACATATACTCCGAGTTCACGCCTCGAAGGGTGTAAAAAGGGTAAGTAGCGGTTTATGTCTCGAATAACAAGTAGTAGCGCGTTAGTGACCTATTTTCTTCTCTAATAGTAATATTTGTTTAAAACCCCTAGCATTAAACTGATCTAAATTCACCAATACCACCATAAAACAATTAGTTACGTACCTAGATCAAAACCTAATTCCTTCCTGTATTAACCCACCAAACCTAGTTTTCCCTCGATATAATTCCACGACCAACAACCGTTGATGTTCCTCGAATAGGGCGTGTCTTGCCACCATCAAACCATCCACCAGGTTGTTTAAATTTACAATTACAAATTTCCATTTCCATTTTGGTATTCATTCACCATTTATTACTATTATTATTTCATTTCTTAATTATCACTCAAAATTACACACCCCAGTAGTTAAACATATTAATCAGTGATCATACAGATTGTTTCATGTTGGAGCAAACTAAACTTACCATTTTAATGAAACACCCTGTATATTACTACATTTTTGAAATCACATCAAATACGATTTCATTTGATACCAAATTGTGTGGGTCTATATCCTTCGGTTTTCGAGATATTCAATTGATTTTCGAAAAAATTATCCCACTTGCGGTGGCCTCCACTGGTTCGTTAGGCGACTTTTGTTTATTTTATAACAAAAAAATTTTGGTTGTCCTGTAGTATTTTAAAATTTCATAATTTTCATATTTTTACTAAGGACTTATTTAAATTTACCTAGAAGCAAGAGTGTCTTATGCATTAATTTTGTTCAAAAAAGTCTGTTAAATTTAAAATAATTCATTAAATCAATTTGTTATTGTTATATTAAATCTTGTTTTTACTTGAATTTTTTGTTTAATCCCATGGCCAACGTCAACCTCTATTTTCAGTCTTTTTGTATCACAATCGCAATTTCAGAAATAAACTGAAAATATTTTTATAATTATTAATTTTAGGTATTGAAAATAAATAATATCAAAAAAAGCATCGGATGGCATGAACAACAAGGGGTTGGGAGGAAAAAATTGTTGTCCCATACAGTTACATGCCCTGTACATTATTAAAAAAATTTGAAAATTGAAAGGTATCAAAATACTACAGGACCACCATAATTTATTTTCATTTTGAAATAAGTGAAACTCCCCTAACAAACCAGTGCCGACGAATGCCAGTTAGATAATTTTTTCGAAAAACAATTGAATATCTCTAATAAGAAAGAAGGTAGACCCATACAATTTGTATCAAATGAAAGGATATTTTATGTGCTGTCCAAAAATGCAAGAATATGCAGGGTGTCTCATTTAAACAGTATAAGTTTAATTTGCTACAATTACATGAAACACCGTGTATGATCAAACGTATTTTTAAAATGTAGTGTCTATTGACAGCTAACTCTGGTCCAAAAGCGATTTCTCTAACTTATTTCGTCTTTATACGACTTTCCACCCCCTCCTCGTTTGGTTACCCCATACACACACACACACACACACACACACACACACACAGATATATATATATATATATATATATATATATATATATATATATATATATCATACCTATATATATATATATATATATATATATATATATATATATATATATATATATATATATATATATATATATATAGGGTGTTGCTATATTCGACCGACAACGCTCTTCCACAGAGAGTTCTCGTTAATTGATAAGCCCTTAAAGGGCTTAGTTGCTGAGATACAGGGTGTTGAAGCTTTGACATCAAAATTAAGAATTTGCCATAAATCAAAAACGACTTTAAATATTTTTTTCAAATTTGGTAATCAATATGCTCTTTAGGAAAGTAATATTTTGATATAAACTAACTTTTGAAGAATTTAACCAGTGGTACGCTATCGAGGATAATGGCAACTTCATCGCCTCATATTTGACACTGAAGAAGAAGATATTTTTGTTACTTTTTCTAAATTATTCGTTAATTTTTAATTTAAAAAGTTATAACCTTTTATGAAGCTGAAATGAACGATGCTGTAGATATTTGCTTCTAAACAATGTTCTACAAGCTCTCAGATAGTTAATAAATTATGGTTTGTAGTGTAGTGTAGTGCGGCTGCATAGTCTTTAGTGTGCGAAACCATCGTCGAAACTGAAGAAGATCTAATAGCGCTGTGGCAGAACACATTAAGTCCAATCCGGACTCATTCTCAAAGACACGTTTTTCAATAAGAAAACGGTATAGAATGTGCTTACAAGTAAACGGTCAATAGGTTGAACACCTATTCTGATTTCCTTAATTTTATTACTACTGTAATACATTTGTTTGAATATAATTTTGATAGCTTTTGCGCTACCTTGAGTTTTATTTTTATTAAATTGCAACAGCTGGTCTCAGAAATTAGGCCAACAAATAACCTTTAATTGCTTTTCAACTGTTTACGCTTAATCACTATTGAAAATGGAATTAATAGTATGGACTAAGCAAATACTACAACACTACTTGATCAGCAAAACGCCGACAGGCAGATTACACTACAAATCATAATTTACTATCTAGGAACGTGTAGACTTTTGCTTAGAAGCAAATCTCTACAACACCGTTCATTTTAGCTTAATAAAAGGTTATTACTTTCTTATTTAAATAATAACGGTGAATTTAAAAAAAGCAACTAAGCTTTATATATATATATATATATATATATATATATATATATATATATATATATATATATTTCATTTGAACAAATTTCATTGACTATACAAATTGTATGTTAATTAAAACTTGCTTTAGCAGGGCTAAAGTACTAGCGACCTGAGGGTGGTAAATATGATTTTGCCGAAACGTGGTCGTAAAAGTTCTTATGTGAACTTCATCACATTCAAATTACATCTTTATTATCATCCCAAAATATATATATATATATATATATATATATATATATATATATATATATATATATATATATATACACACAGGGTGTTACAAAAGGTTGGGCTGGCTATACGTTTTGGATTTTATGGACAATTTTGAAAAAAATCAAGAATAACTTTTTTCGATTTCGGCTTCATTTGGCTAACCGCCATTTGTATTTTTCTAAATAAAATTATATCTGTGTTGTTTTTAAGATATTTTCATAAAATTGGTACACAGGTGTACCTTACAAAGACACAACATAGGAAAAATATTCATTTACGTTATTTAATTTTTTCAAAATGGCGGCCATGTCAATTTTTAACGTGGAATTACGAAAAAACCGTAGCCCAAATGAAAATTTTACAAGAGACTAAATAATTTCGAAATTAATTTATCTTCCTAATGACATCTTGTTTGTTGAAATCGGTTAAGAAATAAGGGATATTGCAGTTTTCACGTTACGCGTTACTGGTTAATCGCGGTGCGCGAGTAATTCAAACAACAAGTAGGCGGCAGGCTTTGTCCGCACAAGAAAGGACGTGGTCGCCAAATAAATAAATACAATAGTATAAATAGTAATAAACAGCATAAATAAATAAATACAACTGTCACTACAACAATCAATTTATTTGCAAAGGAAAATAAAATTACCTTTTCAGGCTAAATTTATGTTTTACTAATTAAAAAAACAACTATAAAAACTTTCACAACAAAGTTCGCGGTCACGGGGACTCAGCTAGGTCGCTATTACTGATTTATTTGAAATTTATCTAAGTAAGGTTATTGAGCATGGAATGAGACGAATCAGGGATACGCCAGGACTGTTACAACGAGTTAGGGAATCCATGTTACGTCGACTGCGGCAATGTGTTTTTAGCAACGGTGGTCACTTTGAACACTTAATATGAGCAATTTGTTGACCAAAATATTTATTGGATTTGCTTTATGAGAATTGTTGTATTTATTTATTTATTTATGCTATTTATTATTATTTATGCACTTTGTTGTGAAAGTTTTTATAGTTGTTTTTTTAACTAGTAAAATATAAATTTAGCCTGAAAAGGTAATTTTATTTTCCTTTGTAAATAAATTGATTGTTGTAGTGACAGTTGTATTTATTTATTTATGCTATTTATTATTAATTATACTATTGTATTTATTATTTGGCGACCACGTCGTTTCTTGTGCGGACAAAGCCTTCCGCCTAATTGTTGTTTGAATTACTCGCGCACCGCGATTAACTAGTAACGCGTAACGTGAAACTACAATCTTCCTTATTTCTTAACCGATTTCAACAAACTAGGTGTCATTAGGAAGATAAATTAATTTCGAAATTATTTAGTCTCTTCTAAAATTTTTATTTGGACTACGGTTTTTCGTAATTCCACGTTAAAAATTGGCATGGCCGCCATTTTGAAAAAATTAAATAACGTAAATGAATATTTTATCTATGTTGTGTCTTTGTAAGATACATCTGTGTACCAATTTTTGAAAATATCTTAAAAACAACACAGATATAATTTTATTTTAAAAATACAAAATGGCGGATAACGGCTAAATGAAGCCGAAATCGAAAAAGTTATTCTTGATTTTTGTTCAAAATTGTCCATAAAATCTTAAAACCTATAGCCAGCCCAACCTTTTGTAACACCCTGTATATATATATATATATATATATATATATATATATATATATATATATATATATATATATATATATATACATCACACACGGTGAATTCGAATATGCACTATTGCTAACTTTTTATTATTGAAGCTATGAGGTCGGCTAAATTAGAGAAGTAGTAGTATTCCTCCTGTTGATTAACGCGCGGTAACAGAAAACAATTGAACATCGCGTTTCCGAGTTATTTTAAAAATGTAGTTTTCTTAAATGGGACACCCTGTATATGTACCTTAATCGATTGTCAACACTTTCCTTAACATAAAATGTTATTATAAATTTCAGCCTAAAACCAAAATAAACCAGATATGAGCCTATTCACTTTTCGCTTAGAGGATACCAAAAATTTAAATAAAACGAAATATTATACAAAATACGCTATGTTTATTATTTAATTTAGTACAAAAGTACGTCCTTTAATTGTGTTTTATTTCTAAATCAACTGGTGATGCTATGCGAAATAGCGAAATAAAACCAATAAATCTTGTTATTTTGCGTTTATAAATTATTTTGGTGAAACAATTCACTTCGGTATAACCTGATACAAATTATTATAATGCCTTTTACGCATGTAGAAAATATGATATGCTTGAAGCGTACATAGTATGTTAAAAAATGTTGACCGTGTTCTTGTAAGATATAATGCCCTGTTTCCAGAAAGAATAGCTCCAGATCGAAGATATTTTCTAAAATTATACAAAAATTTAGATCAAATGAAAATGCTGTTGCCAAAGGTATCTGAATAAAAAGATTTGTGATGATTGAAGAAACGGAAATAAATGTGCTAGCTTATTTTGAAGTAAATCGCGAAAATTCCATACGAGATTGCATGAGAGATTATGGATTATGTTTCGGAACTATACGGAATATTTTGAAAAAACATGAACACCGGCCTACTCAGAGTATTTTACCAGACGACCCAGAAAGAAGAATAATATTTTGCCAATGGTTTGTAAATACAAAGAACACAAACCCGAATTTCGAAAGGCCAATTCTCTGGAGCGATGAATCTAATTTCAGCAATAGAGGCATTTACAACAGAAAAATCATCATTACTGAGTAACGAAAAGCTAATGCGAAATGTTCCGTGTAATCCACAGAGACGCCTTAGTTTAAATGTATGGAGTGGTCTTTTAACTCTAAAATCGCCGGACCAGTGTTTTACGAAGGTACTTTAACAAGCGATCGCTATTTACATTTTCTCCGAACCATTTTAGAAGAATTTTTGATGACCTTAATTTAGCTGATCGTCAGAGAGTGTTTTTCAGCAAGATTGTGCGCCTCCACAATACTCAAATCATCCATTATTTGATAAGTGGATTTTTCATGAACGCATTATTGCTACTAGGGATCAGTTCGTTGGCCTCCACGTTCTCCAGACAATACACCAATGGATTTTCATTTTGGAGATTTTAAAAACGAAGTCTACCAACATCGTTACAATAATTTCGAAGATCTTCAGATAGCGATAGCTAATATGATACATAGCATAGATGGACGTACGGTTTTAAAGGCTAAAAGAAGGGTATTTAAGTGTGCCCAAAAATGTATTGAGCAAGGAGACGTATTCCAAAATTTTATGCCCGCCAAGATGATATGTTAATACGCTCATCTCTCCTTTATTTTTGTTTTAGGCTGACATTCATAATAATCTTTTATGTTAAGAAAAGCGTTGGCAATCGATTAGAGTATAAATACACCAGGTGTCCCATTTAAGAAAACTAATAATGGGTAATAATATAAACTTGCATTTTTTAAATAACTTGGAAAACACCAGCTGCAGTTCTTTCTTAGCTTTTCAAAATATAAACGTAGACATTCCTGAAAAGCATCTTTCAAATATTTCAGGCAGTGAAGAATTATTTAGAAAACCGTTTCCCAAATCGTTGGATTGCAACATTTGGTTCGGTGTTAAGGCCACCACGAACTCCAAATCTGTCAATACTGGATTTCTTTCTATAGGTTTTCTGAAAAACATAATAGGAATCCAAACTAAAGAACAATAATCTAATTTACTACGCACATGAGAAAAGAATAGAGTTGTAAGAGTATCGCTGTTAAAAATGATTTAGAAGTTCTTGTTATAAATCGAAGGGTAGACAGTGCTGAACGAGTTAGGATATTAAAGTGCTGAGAAAACGTAAATTTACTGTCAAAATTAACACCTAAGTCTTTTATAAATTCAGTTCTTTGAAGTAAGGTTGCACGAAGAACATACGAAAAATGAATTGGTTGACATTTTCTAGAATATGAAATAATCTTAAATTTAGTCTTATTTAGCGGCAAATGATTTAAAGAACACCATTGAAACACTTTATCTAATTGTTGTTGCAAGAATTGGCAGTCAGAATAAGATTCCAATGAGGAAAATATTTTCAGATTGTCTGCAAAGAATAACTTGTCACTAGGTCCCAAGTTCGACCATATCATCTGATTTATCATTATTGTAGGCAACACGTTGTACACGGGTGTTTAAATAGGATTTAAAGAAGACAAGAAGGAAGAATGGAATCCAACATTTTCTAGTTTAGCCATAAGTATATCATGAGGAACACTGTCAAAAGATTTGCTGAAATTTGTATACATAACATCAACTTGCTTTCTATTGTCTAACTCGCTTGATAATTTATGAGATAAATACGTTAAGTTCGTAACTGTAGACCTATGTTCCATGAACCCGTGTAGGTGGATTGATTATTTTTATTTTAGGATAAATTCGAGAGTATATAATAATTTCAAAAATTTTCTCAAAGTTATTTAATATGCTAATAGGCCGATAGTTCGTGATTTCACTGGGTTCTCCACTTTTAAGATGGGAAAAATGTTAGCAGCTTTCCATAACGTAGGAAATACCTTGCTATGTAGAGAAATATTAAATATGTAAGTAATGGAATCGAAAACACAGCAGCACAATCTTTACCATGAACGCTGGAATTTGATCTGGCGCTGTAGTGTAGCTACTTTTAGTTTACGAATGGCCAAAATTACTTCATCAACAGTAACGTTACTTATTGAAATGTTAGATGAATTGTTAATTTCAGAAAAGAGTGAGACATCGCGATCTGTTGCAGGTACGTAAAGACTGCTAAAAATTCTTTAAAACTTGGATAACAGACTCAGGATTAGCATAAGTTGAAAACTGCATCGTACTTATACAACTGTATAAGATTTAGAGCAGATGTGCAAAATACGCCATCGCGGGCTATTAACAGTTCCTATGCAAGGAACCATATTTTTCAATAGATCCCTTTCATATAAAGTTAATATCTATGAATACATTTAAAAATTGTTTTGTTGAGTACATGTTCAGTAAATCATAAGGATTGACTATTAAAATTATTTACGATATAAATTAGAGATTTTTTCTCATAGCGTCTATTTATGTTACTATTCCAGTATATGTGGTGACCACTGTATAAGTAATTACAAACCATCAATGTTACGTTGTAGAACAGGAAGCTGTTATGTACCCAACTCCACTTCACCTTGGGATTGGGCTAAATAAAGGCTGTTATTATTCTTATTATTCTCGGTGTCACTTTGTACATCCAAACAATTTTCGACTTTAGCAATTTCTGTCAAAACATTTTATAAATTCTCGATCTAAGTAAGATCAGAAGTTTAATTTTACAGCCTAGTATTAACAAACGGTTTATTTACTACGTCAAGGAACTAAGTGCAGTGTACCAAAACCAAAAAGTACCGCGTATCCGAAACAGTTGGGTAGATGACGCAACTAGAAGAACGTCACAACTGTATCAACTACACTAAATGAAATAATTTTAGAAAAATAATCAAAGCATACATAAACAAAACACTGTGGGATACATTTGTATCCCATTTTAACTGAAAAAGACGAATATAGTTTGAGTGCATCATGTATATAACTGACGTGGCATTACCATTAAGCATATGTAATTAATTATATTTAATATATATATATATATATATATATATATATATATATATATATATATATATATATATATATATATATATATATATACACGGGTGTCCAGAAACTTTACGGACAAACTTTGCGTAGTGACCCAAAAATAAGAAAAAAGTTCATATAAACCCAGATCCGAAAACGCTTCGTTTAGGGTGTGAAAAATTTTATCTTCCTCGGTTTTATGGCGATATTTTGCGAACAAATTTGCATATGGTCCTGAAATTTGGAGCAGGGGGTTTTGTGGTCGAAAAACTTAAATATTTTATTGATTTTGATGCTGCCTGCAGAGGGCGCCATCTACAGTGGTATGCTAAAAGTTAATTGGCCTTAACTTTTAACTACCCGGTATATTGACGTTCCGTTTGAATTAGTTTGTTCCTTTTCAGTTCTAAGCAAAAATGAATACTTGGTCGATGCCTCTCAGATCAACCGTTTTCCAGATATTGGTTGATGAACAGTTCAATTTAATTCCTGTAATCCTTAGCTAATTGGAATTAAAAATCAAAGTAAGGTATGTTTGCATTTTATTTTAACTTTGAATTTAATAACGAAAATGAAGAAATAAATAATAAAACTAAAAAATAAATGTTACGAAAGGTGTTCCACATGATGACCATTTGTTTCGATAGATAATTTCACTCCTTTTGATAATGAGCGGCGAATCCTTGAACATATTCCCACATTATTTCTGAAGGTATCGCAGGCATCTACAGTGGTATGCTAAAAGTTAATTGGCCTTAACTTTTTACCGCCCGGTATATTGACGTTCCGTTTGAATTAGTTTGTTCCTTTTTCAGTTCTAAGCAAAAAGATATACTTGATCCATGCCACTCAGATCAACCGTTTTCGAGATATTGGTTGATGAACAGTTTAATTTATTTAACCTGCTATTGAATCTCTTGCCATTTTAGCAGGCTTTGACTAAAACAACATGACAAGTTGTTGCTTAGATACACAAATGAATTTATGACATTTGTTGTTACTCTTGTTGATACAGCGTCCCAAATTTCAAATTAACATAAAACCGAGGAAAATAAAATTTTTCACACCCTGTAGGTCCTAAACGAAGTGTTTCCGGAGCTGGGTTTATATGAACTTTTTCTTATTTTTGGGTCTAGAATCACTACGCAAAGTTTGTCCGTAGGGTTTCTGGACACCCTTTATATATATATATATATATATATATATATATATATATATATATATATATATATACATGGGTTTACTTGTTTTGCTTGCACGGCTATTTTAAGTACTCCTTTTTACAATGTAACACTAAAAGCACTGTGTAAGAGCTTGTAGCTATTGCAGTAATTCAATGTATAGGTGAAACTTTTTCAATGTTCAAATAAAAGGTATAATTAATTACTAATACCTTGAAATTGTAATAAATCCAAAAAAGAAAAGAAGTACAAAGCAAACCTAACAAAACTTCTGAATTAATTGCCGGGTTGTTAGTTTAATCGTGATTTATGTTTAAATCAATCGAAATATCAGCAATGACCGCATTTACCGTCGTCGAATATACGATTGTCGATTAAGAAAAAGTGGGTAAGGTAGGCAAGGATAATGCTTACTAATGGAAAATGTTCTTAAAAATACACAAGCTTTCCTTTCTTATTAAATATTTATTTGATCGTCTATTTTAACGGAATCTAAACCGTTTTTTTATGCGATAAGTTTAATCGTGCCAATACCGTTGATTGTGTTTTAAAGATTAAAGAAAATATCTTTTTTTAATACTATAGCTAGATATTTTAGAATTATAAATTTTTTTAGATATTAATAACGTGTAACATTTTCATGAATATGTCAAGGCGTGTTGTAATATTACATAAGTAGTAATTAATTTTTTTAGTTAATTAGTTTTTATAAGCATAATGGTCAATCTGCCAAATATTTTACATACAATAACGAATGTTGTTTCAAAGATAAGTTACATTGCGTACCCCATTAAATAAATGATGGGCGAGATCTTACTTTGCTGTAAGTTGCACAAGGGCTTTTGTGCAAAATTAGTGAAAGGGTGGTAGAGCGAAGTCCCAGAGGTGCAAGGGGAAACGGGAATGGCTCCAGAGGTGTATTTGTATATGTATATATGTATTATATATATATATATATATATATATATATATACACAGGGTGAGTCAGTTTTTGTTGACAAACTTTAACAGGAGATAGAACATATGTCGTAGAAGGCTTCGTTTCCGAGATACAGGGTGTTGAATATAATTTTTTTCTCAAATTTTCATTATAACTCATTAACGAATGCTTAGATTTTTTCATGTTGGGGGATAATGTCTATTAATTAAGGGCATAAAACAAGCGATAAGAATGTTCACAAACTTGCACAGTGGCGGAGTGGAGGGGGTGCTCAACCCCTTTCATAAACAGAACTTCTACGCCAATGACTATTTTAAAAAAAAACTGTTATTTTTATTATCTACATAGAGTTTAACAAAAATAATGTAGCTTCTTCTGTTTCGAAATTCCTGTGCGTTTCGAGTTATTTTGATTTTTAATGTTTGATGTGGTACTAAGTTAAGTAATGTGCTTTATGTGAATAATTGAATTGAATTGAATTGAATTAATAAAAAGATATAATAAAACATTTAGAGCCATTTTAGTACCTAACGATCGTTTCTTTAAAATTTCAAATACATTTTCATTTATAAATAGGTAGGTTATCGGTTTTTTAGTATCCATTGTTATTATCCTCGTATAAAAGAAATGCATAATTATTATTGTTATGCGGTCAATACTTTCTGTATAATTATGTATGTATCAATTTCACCATAAACATGTATGTAGTTTTTAAGTGAGATTGTAATAAGTTATAGACCGCTGCTCACTTGCTCTCATTAAAGAGTCGCCACTGTATCAAGCCATACTCAAATACAAGACTTTTGTAAATTGAAATCTGTTTAGTACACTAATTTTAAAATCCTTATTTATTATTGTAACAATACTTAATTAATAATTGTGAAATTAATAAGAATTCTTAGCAATAACGATTTATAAATAAATAACAGTAACACTAGTATAATAAAATTAGACACTTTCTTCAAAATGTAAACCGTTCTTTTAATACACATTTCACAGCGACGTACAATAGAACGTCTTAATAATATTGTAACGATTTTGGCAGACTTCGTTTTTTAATAATCCCCAAAAATATTCATTGGTGTAATGTCTGGAGAACGTGGAGGCCAACGAACTGATCCCCTGGGAGCAATAATGCGTTCGTGATATAATCCACTTATCAAATTATTGACATTTTGATTATTGTGAGGAGGCGCACAATCTTGCTGAAAAAACACTCTTTGACGATCATCCTAACTAAGGTCATCAAAAAGCTCTTCTAAAACGGTTAGGAGAAAATGTAAGTAGCTATCGCTTGTTAAAGTGCCTTCGTAAAACACTGGTGCGGCGATGTTAGAGCCAAAAAGACCACTCCATACGTTTAAACTAAAGCTTCTCAGGGAACATTTCGCATTAGATTTTTATTACTCCAGTAATGATGATTTTTTGTATTATAAATGACTCATGAAATTGGATTCATCGCTCCAGAGAATTGGCCTTTAGTAATCAGCGTTTGTGTTTTTTGTATTTACAAACCATTGGCAAAATATAATTCTTCTTTCTTGGTCGTCTAGTAAAAGACTGTGAGTAGGCCTGTATTTATACGGCACGTATTTATGTTTTTTAAAAATATTCCGTATAGTTCCGACACATAATCCATAATCTCTCATATAATCTCGTATGGAATTTTCGCGATTTACTTCAAAATAAGCTAGCACATTTATTTCCATTTCTTCAATCATCACAAATCCTTTTTTTAATCATACCTTTGGCAAAAACATTTTCGACAACAAGAAAGATGTTAAATTTTCCATTTTGCCATGAAACCTAGGTCAACAAAGTAGTACGTGAATGCAAACTTCTATCTTCGATGATAACAAAGTATCTTTAAAAAACAACTAACACAAATAAATCGGGACACACGGTACTTTAACATTGAAAGTAAAATGCCATGATTTAAAGTGTCGAACGCTTTGCTATAATCCAGTATTATTATAAGTGAACTTGGTTACTGTCTACTGCTGAGCATATTTGATACCACCACGTTCAAGAAGCAAGATACCCTCTGTGTGCTCTTTATTATAACGAAAAGAAAACATGTGCTCACATTTGCGTGCAACTTTATGACTGTTTTACTCATGGAATTAATTATTTTTGTTTATTTACTAAGTGAATAAACTGACGGTGGTTGTGGCCCCGACGAGTAATAAGTCAGTCCCTTTTTCCTAATTAACAGAAACTAGGAAGCCATTTTTGATACGGTACCTTCGGAGTGCGCGCCACGAGTGGAGTGTTAGTGATTACTTTGTGGTATCTCTCACATAAAATCCATCAGGCTTCACTTAAACCTGAGATCCACCACCCTTACCACCAGCTGCGGAAATTGGCTGATTTCCTAACATCCGTCACTATATCACCACCTCATTATAGTTACACCAGATTCGGAATGTCATATTTACATACTTGTATACTTCATAAAACCATATTTCATTCCTTACAAAATCATGATGAAAATTCAATTTGATCTCAAATTAGAGTCCACTTCCATTTCGTTTTCATACAATTTCACGTAATAAATACAATAAATACACAAAGCCACGTTCACGTTTGCATTGAGTACATTTCATTTACGATAAAGATTTGTATCAACACTGCTTTTTTGTAATCAATTACTACGTTCCAATCACCTCAAATTACCAAACCCTTTCTTTAATCATCATAAACATTCCCTAATTAAATTACAATAAACGTAAGATAAGAATACTCCCCTCCATAATAACGCTGTCTTAAATTCCATAATTATAATTTGACCCATCCACAAACGCTACTTAATTTTATTACTAATTGACACTTCCGAATAAAAAAAATATTTTTACTGTCGTATAAACACGTGCTCGAATCTGTTACTTACGGTTAGCCACGCCAGCCGACATCCCCCGAGGCGGGACTGCCAAATCCTAATTGGGATTAAGCACGACTTCAGACGAGGGTCTTCACATTTCCACCACCGCATAAAAACTAAGTCTATCAAATTATTTATGTAAAGGCATTGTTTATTTATATACCCTAATTATTGTTATTTAATTTGGGAAATAGAATTTTATTTTGTTTTATATTAAAAAATACAGATTTCATTTATAAATAAGTTGTTCATAACCGATTCACTTGAATCATTTTATAATAGGCAACCAACCAACATTAAGCCAAGTAGTGAAAGCTATGGAACAACTTGAGATCTCAAAGACAAATAATTAAAAATACAAGTTGTGTTAACTAGGGATAGTACAAAATCAGATAAAAGACTTCGTAGAACTGAACTTGCGATATTTTACATACAAATATAGAAAGACAACTTGGGGTTCAATATACAAAATATTGTTCAAAATCAATTTGTTTTCGGCGATAGAGTTTCACCTCAAAGTCCGGAATGGCGAAAATTTACCCGTATGGAATTAGTAAGCGATTGTTTTGAAAAATAATATCTTCACGTATGGTACTGTACCGTACATACTGTAAAATTTTTTTGTAAACGTATTTAAATCAAGCGTTTATTTATATCCTTGTATATGTAGCTTCTCACATTTGAGAAAGTTAAATAAACTGTTATCGTTCTTGTGGGACTAGCTTTCTATGTGCCGTACACTGATGTACAAAATAGATTCTTTTTTACTTCTTACAGTATTGCCCTCTAGAAACAGTATTGTTCATAATATTAAAATCCGTTAGCTGTACTAAATAACCACTAAATAAAAAACCTCGTATGAGGATTTATCCCTACTAAATAATTCTTATTGTAATTTTCTCTCCCAATAAAGGCATTAAATTTGCAAGATTAAGTAAATATTCAGTTTAAATTAACTTTTCCTCGTCATTATGAAACTAACTTTCTAAAGTTTTCTTAATGCTTCCCTCTAGCATTGCATTCGCTGTAGTTTAATTAAAGTTTATTCATTTCTTTGTATATGTTTGCTGTTACATACATAGATATAAGTGTATTGATACAAAACGCAATTACGTGTATAATTATAAGTAGCGTTGAATAATGAGATACGCAGAATCATATTTACATATGAATAACAAATAACAAAACTGCAATAGGTCTATGTAGACAGGTTTGACTGTTAGAGAGTATTATTTGGGATGAAAAAAGATCCATTAACTAGAGATTCGTCGATTTTATGTTGCTAATCTTCTTAATTAAACACTTAATATTCCGATATCAGTTTAGAACCCACCAAATGATATTTTCTAAGTTAAAATTAAAAAATAAAGAAAGTCGTCGCACAAGAAAACACGCTAACTCTCTGGCACTCAAAATTGTTTATGACTTACTAATTATTAATGACAATTTAATAAAACTAGTCAAAGGTTTGATGCACATTATGCAAAATATGTGCTACATAGGTCAAAGTGTTTTTTTTTTGCAAAAATCTATCTGTCGACGCCTTTTTTCGCAAAATTGAAGATGTTCTCTTCAATACCTTTTATAAGTTTAAAAATAGTCCGAATTCCATGATTAACTAAGCTTTTTTCGATTTTATCTGTAATAATAAATATCATCAATTTTCGAGGTGGATGGTATTTGATAATTTTTGAAGGCAACTTTCGGTGTGTGTCAGCTAATATTGTTACAACACAATAATTTACTTGAAATGTTGAATGTGCAAAGACAAACTAGACGAATTCAATTACAAATAATAAAATAAAGCTAGCTCCAACAAGGTTCAGGAAAACATTCTTGGTGGAAAGAAAACACGGACTTCAGTTGTTTACTTTTTCACAACACAAATACAGAAGTGCGTAACCTGTACCATTGATACTTTGTTGACGTCGGTCATAAATTTCAGTTATTGCATTAAGCTTATTCAGTTCCAAACTCAATTCTAATTTTCAAATCATTCCACTTAAATATAGGTTGTACATTATTTGTAGTTTAATATTTGCATTTAGCATTAGTTTAATATCGTAAAGTGTTGCGCAAAGTAAAGCACAATTTCATTTCCATTTATGCTGAAATGAACGAGCAGACATTATTTTAATTTATTAAATACACGAATATGTACAGGTGTTGTTTCATCATCGGCTATCTCGCCAGAACGGCAATGCCACTTTGTGCTCGAATTATTCTCACGAACTTGTCTACGATCGCCGAGCACAAAGTCACTTTTTTTCTACAACCGCCAAGCACAAAGTTACTCAAACTTTATTTTTAACTGCATTCTAGAACCAGTGAATGGTTCTAGAATGAAATATACAGGGTGATCCATCTAAGAATAATGATGTCACTATGAACTTTTTTAAATGGCAATTCCCAATTTTTATTTGTTATTTTAATAACCAGTGCGATTGTATAAATGACGGTTTAAAATTTTTGCCTAGTTTTGTATTTTAGAGAAAATTTATTTTGAGGAATAAAAAGAGAATTTCAATTTTATATTATCATGTGT